>OY482673.1:91194271-91509271 GCA_960531455.1 Urophora cardui | reverse complement strand
GTTGGGTTGTCCCTATGTATATTTTGTTGCAGTTCTCATTGTCTTTTCCATTGCACTTGATTTTGTATACAACGTTGTTTTGTTGTAATGTGTTTATTGGCGTTTTTGTCTTTGTGAAGATCTTGGCTAGAGTACAGTTTGATTTGTATGCCAGTGAGAGCTTTTCTTTGTCGTATTTGATGTCTTTGTTTATGCTCTCCGATAGTTTAGGTATATATGTAACGCTATAGTATTGTTTTTGTTTTTCCGCTCTTTCTGTCGTCGGTACATTATTGTTTTTGTCCCAGTAGGCTTTGTATTAGGTTACGTGGATAGTTGTTGTTTGTAAGTATTGTTTTTATCTTATTTATGTTCGTTTGATGGAATTGCTTGTCGCTTATCGAAAGTACTCGGGTGATTAGGCTCTTAGCTGTGTTAATTTTGTGAGAATGTTTGTGAAGAGAAAAAATTAATAATGCGTCCGGATGATGTGGGTTTTGCGTACCAATCGAATATCACAGATTTGTTTATTTTATGGATTCGTACGTCAAGGAATGGAATGGTATTGTCTTCTTCTATTTCTACAGTAAATTGTAATTTTTTGTGGTGATTGTTGAAGTTATTTAGAATTGTTTCTACGTCATCTCGTTTTACTATTGCTAGTATGTCATCCACATATTTTGTTATAAATTTAATTTCTATTTTAAGCTGCTTCTCACTCTGCACTTGTACTTACGCTTCGCACTATCACCTTTATTTTCCAATAATAAATAAAAAGTATATTTAAGTTCTCTTTTCTTTCTTTGTTTTAGTTTTTTTTCAATAAAGTTATTTAATTGTTTAATATAATTTTCACTTTACTATTTATGTCTATTTACACAACTTATTTTTTTTCACTCCGCTCTTATTTTACCAATTTTAGTTTCGCTGCCGGTCGGTTCCAAGTTCGCGATGTGATTAATTTTCACAATCGTCGGCCGGCTTCTTCATAGCCGTCGCTGCCTGTTTCCATTTTGTTTCAACACCTGTTGTCTGTTCACAATGGACAACAGGGTTGCCACAAATTGGAAACAGGTAGGGTGACGATTTTATTTTGACTACTATTTTGATTTTGATTATTTATTTATTTTACCATTACATCATCCCCCTTTGCGAAAAAAGATTGAAGTCGACAAGTTCATGACGCTTGTTGACTTCATCTTTTTGGGTGATGAATGGCTGAAAAAAATTTAACTTTTGAAATAATTGTTGAACGTCGCGGCAGATATACCTACCTTAACCCAACTGATTAATTTAATTCAATTAATTCTGCTTAACTAATGCTTATGTCTATTATACTTATTACTAATTTTTGTTGTTGTACATGCGCATGTACATTAGGGTGGCCCTTAGTTGTATGGGGGAAAAAAAAAGTGCTTCAATCCGCGATTTCCCCCCATCAAAATGTGCGAATAGTAATAAAATCTAGATATACGAAGTTTTAGACCAATCAAAAAAGATTTAGAGGTCGCTCAAAGAGCTTAAAGTTCAGAAAATTACGATTTTTTTGCTTTTTTGGAATTTATTCCTCTATATTTTATATATTATAGACAGCTTGACATTGTACATATTTTTCGCGAATTCCACAAGTTATTATCTTTTAAATGTGGTATAACTTACAAAAATCGTTGCGCTGGTAAAAATGTTAAAAATAAATATCAAAAACACCATGCTAGTCATCAAGCACGCAGTAGGTTTTTTATTACATAGTGTGTATTTAAAGTGTATAGATGTACATTTTTTTAGAAATTGTGAAAATTGTGAATTTATGAAATTAATGTTTTAATTAAATAATTTATGATTTAATTAACGATGACTTATTGTGTGATTCGTATTCTTTTCTACATTCAGTTACCACTTGTAATAAATACTGTTTTTCCTGTTCATTATTTGTTAGGATTCTGTTATATTCTTCTATGAGCTTAACGCCGCGCTCTGCTGTGTCATTTACCACTTTTATACTTGCAACAGTATCTCTTCCTATCTTGTAAGTGTCTGTTTCATCCCAGTGTAACGGATCTATCTCCAGAAATTGTGTCGAAATATTAAACCGACCAAAAAAATCAATTGTACTCACATTTTTTACAAAACTTGATTTTCAAATTAGGGTTTTTATATGAAGTTTTAAAAATCAGGAAACTTTTATTCATTTAAGAATTAGACTGTTCTATTGCAAACACGATTAATACTTTATTATTGGATATTTTATCCAAGTGAAAAAAAAAATATTTTATGGACGAAAAACTCGGTTAGATTACCCAACCATGTGGAAACGAAAACAGCTGTAAAAGTCCGCCCCAAGATTTTTAGCTTATGATGAGACTCTAACTTGTTTTTTTTTTTGCAACTTTGTTATTTGACATCCGATTTTTAAAATTGATAGATATGTTATTATTTTAGTCTTTTGAGCAGGGTTTGAAATTATTTTCAACTTTTTTTTTTATTTCCATTGAATTTCATTTTCATTTGAAAATAAAAAAATAAACAGCGTTCTACTGTACAGCAACTGGACAGGCTTAAGTTTCAAAAAATTATAGTCGACTGTTGCTGTATTGTGGAAATTTTTACAGCACTGTTGTTGTTGTTTTTTTTTTACTTTATGGGAACACAATCGAAATAGTAATGTACAAAAAAATTTTTTCAAAAAGCCGCACTGAAAACTAAAATTCTGTTTATCTGTGCTTTGCTGTCGACTGATCTGTTTGAAATTACACAGTAAAGCAACAGCACAAATAAACAAACAAATATATTCGACTGTTCTGTGCTTCGACTTCAGATATTTTCAGAGGGAATCGAAATTCAAAAGTTCTCAAAAAATTATGGTAACTTTCCCAGAACAGCAACAGCTTATTTTTTTGAGACTGTTGGTCTTATGCTGGCAAACAGTGCTTGGGAAGCTTTATATCTTCCTCTAATATCCTTTGATCTGTGAAGTGGTTTTCATATAGTTGGGTCACCTAGTCGAGTTTTTCGACCATAAAACATCCATTTTGTTTCACTTGGAAAAAAATCGCCAAAAATAAAGTATTCATCGAATCTTTTTAATATTACGCTTAAAACGTTTGCAATAAAACAGAATAATTTTGAAAAGCATAAAACTTTCCTGATTTTTAAAACTTCCTATAAAAACCCCAATAAAACAAAATTTTTTCAATAATCGCAAAAAATCAATAAAATTTTGACTTTGAAAAGTTAGTACTGAAGATAGGTGAAATCGGACTATAACAACGCACACAAAATGTTATAATCCAGACACTAATAAAACCGAGTAATGAATTTTCAGCCATGCAATGATTTTATTCAGTTATAAGGAAATATGCTAAAATTTTAGAAAATGTATGTAACATAATTTAATTTATAAGTGGTATGTCGTTAGAAGCGTACTTTAGTTATCTTTCGAACGGAGTAGATACGGTTTGCGGGTATTTGTAACTTCAGCGAAAAGAATTTTTTATTGAAGTTGTAACCAAAAAACCCAAAATTACGTCATCTGAAAACCCTAACCATAAAAAAATGGTTTTGACCTCAGCAGGTTCATGCCAGCCCTCCCCTATACCTGAAATTCTTGGTATTTTCTCAAATTAATTATTTGTAAACTAGTGTTTTCAACATATAGCTTTGAATATGATAGAAGTAAAATATGTATATCTACCAGAATTTCGTGGGGGGTTCAAACACCCAAACCCCCCCCCCCTAAATACGGCCTTGCTTGCAAATAATTATCGCTTATAAGCGAGTGCGCCTCACAATTGCAACGATGTTTATTATAAATAGCTTATTCACAATACAAATATCACTGTAAATATGGGAGACGCCAGTTATTTTATTCTGTAACTCTATTAATAATTGACCGATTTATAAGATCCTAGTCATTTTGAAAAGATAATAACTTGGGAAATTCACGAAAAATATGTACAATGTCAAGTTGTCTATAATATATAGAATACAGGGGAATAAATAAAAAAAGCAAGAAATCGTAATTTTTGGAACTTCATGCTCTTTGAGCGACCTCTAAATCTTTTTTGATCGGCCTAAAACTTCGTATATCTATGTTTTTTGACCATTAACATATTTCTAGGGGGGGAAATCGAGGGTTCGAACACTTTTCAAATTAAGGGCCACCCTAATGTACATACTTATTTACTTATACATATATAATTATTAGTTTTACATATATTTTATTGGTTTTTTTTTTTTAATTCAAAGTTTGTTTACGTATTTTCTATACTACTTATTCATAAATATATCTACTTTATGTAGTTAAATAAATTCTTTGTTTTTTTTTTTTTTATTTTGTATATTATTCTTATGTGCAAATAGGTTTATTTACTACCAGCTAAAATTGGTTAATAATATTTTGATTTTGTACAATTCACAGATGTATTCTTAAATGTCTCAAAGTGAGATTGAATATATGTATATATTTTTATTTTATAATTTTACTTTTCTTATTCGGTTTTTATGTACCGTTTTGTGTTTTTTGGTTGTTTTATCAAAAAATGTTACGTTTGCACCGTCTATATTTGTTACTTCGTAGGGACCCTGATATATATTTTTGTGTTTTTCACGCGGTTCTTTTTGAACTAAAACCATATCGTTTATGTTTACCATTATTGGTTGTGCATTTTTGTCATATGTATCTTTATTCCTTATTTTGTGTTTTTCTACTAACTCTTTTGCCAATGCATGGGATTTCTGCATTCGATACTTCACTTCCTTTGAATAGTCTTCAACATTATAAATTGGATCAATTTTTTCGCTTTTTAATTCCTTTGGCAATATTGCCTTTTTGCCGAAAACTAATTCAAAAGGAGTGAGTTTATTATCGAAAACAGTATTTGGCGTTGTATTATGCCAAAATGTAAAGTATTTTAGATATGTATCCCAATCGTCAAAAGAATCATTTAAGTATGCACGTAAGTATTCATTAAAAACTCTATGGTTTCGTTCAACAGTGCCTACGGTTTCGTGATGATGCGGTGTTGAAAAATTGTGATTAATATTTAGCAAATTAGTTAAATTTGAAAAAATTTCATTTTTAAACTCTGTGCCTAAATCCGATTTAATAGATTTCATTACTCCGTATCAGTGATGTCATTTTCACTTCGATCGAAGTATTTCACTTCACTTTTATGCCCGTCACTTCGACACTTCCTCTTTCCCCAAATCACTTCGATTTTGACCAATCAGAATTAACTTACTTTTATAATTTATTCTTACAAATTCTAATAAAAGTTACATATGCAAATATGCAAGAGGTAAATGTTTATACAACCATAAGATATGGCATCCGTTATTGAGATGAATAATCGATTTTTTAAAAGCTTCTCTTATCTCTAAGGTTTTATCGCTTTTTTTTAAAGTTTGACACAGGGCCCCGGAGCGGAGTTCGAAACAAAAAAAATTGGCAAATAATAGCTCGTGAACAATTTACTTTAAAGCAAAGCGAAATTCCAGATGCTTGCTACAATTAACACTTTGACAATTTCCACTTCACTTTTTTGCTTTGATTTATAACACTGATTTTGTGCAAAATATTTGGGGAATCGACTTTTTTATGATTATTTCAAATGTTATTTTTGCTCTATTGTTCATTTTACGTAGTTGCGCGAAATCGCTAATATAAATGTAGATAAACAAAGAATACACAAACACATATGAATTAATGTATATTATTTGAAAGAGTTTTTAGTGCTTAGCACGAAATTTTTATTTTTAATTCAATTTTTTAATTTTTGGGGTAAGTGGAAAAAAATTCAACAACTATTTACAGCGAAGGTTGAGTGTATAGCTATTTCACGAAAAATCATTTTCGATCATCAGCACTCTTTTCGGAAGTGGATGCACCGGGGATTGAACCCGAGTCCATTCCAACTTCAGCCGCAATGACCCAACGGATAAACACACTCGGCCATTGAGACTCTGTGCAAGCTGTTGGATTTTCCCCACTTTTGCCTTTTTCATTTTCAACATTAACGTTAGTGTGTATATGCTTTTGCATATATTCTCCACAAACGTGCTGAATTTTTGTTGTAGGCAGTTCGCAATGAACATTGTTGTTGGTATTTATTTTATGTATATACCAAACAACGTTAACAATTTTACTTGAAAGAGTTTTTAGTGCTTAGCACGAAATTTTTATTTTTAATTCAATTTTTTAATTGTTGGGGTAAGTGGAAAAAAATTCAACAACTATTTACAGCGAAGGTTGAGTGTATAGCTATTTCACGAAAAACCATTTTCGATCATCAGCACTCTTTTCGGAAGTGGATGCACCGGGGATTGAACCCGAGTCCATTCCAACTTCAGCCGCAATGACCCAACGGATAAACACACTCGGCCATTGAGACTCTGTGCAAGCTGTTGGATTTTCCCCACTTTTGCCTTTTTCATTTTCAACATTAACGTTAGTGTGTATATGCTTTTGCATATATTCTCCACAAACGTGCTGAATTTTTGTTGTAGGCAGTTCGCAATGAACATTGTTGTTGGTATTTATTTTATGTATATACCAAACAACGTTAACAATTTTACTTGAAAGAGTTTTTAGTGCTTAGCACGAAATTTTTATTTTTAATTCAATTTTTTAATTGTTGGGGTAAGTGGAAAAAAATTCAACAACTATTTACAGCGAAGGTTGAGTGTATAGCTATTTCACGAAAAATCATTTTCGATCATCAGCACTCTTTTCGGAAGTGGATGCACCGGGGATTGAACCCGAGTCCATTCCAACTTCAGCCGCAATGACCCAACGGATAAACACACTCGGCCATTGAGACTCTGTGCAAGCTGTTGGATTTTCCCCACTTTTGCCTTTTTCATTTTCAACATTAACGTTAGTGTGTATATGCTTTTGCATATATTCTCCACAAACGTGCTGAATTTTTGTTGTAGGCAGTTCGCAATGAACATTGTTGTTGGTATTTATTTTATGTATATACCAAACAACGTTAACAATTTTACTTGAAAGAGTTTTTAGTGCTTAGCACGAAATTTTTATTTTTAATTCAATTTTTTAATTGTTGGGGTAAGTGGAAAAAAATTCAACAACTATTTACAGCGAAGGTTGAGTGTATAGCTATTTCACGAAAAACCATTTTCGATCATCAGCACTCTTTTCGGAAGTGGATGCACCGGGGATTGAACCCGAGTCCATTCCAACTTCAGCCGCAATGACCCAACGGATAAACACACTCGGCCATTGAGACTCTGTGCAAGCTGTTGGATTTTCCCCACTTTTGCCTTTTTCATTTTCAACATTAACGTTAGTGTGTATATGCTTTTGCATATATTCTCCACAAACGTGCTGAATTTTTGTTGTAGGCAGTTCGCAATGAACATTGTTGTTGGTATTTATTTTATGTATATACCAAACAACGTTAACAATTTTACTTGAAAGAGTTTTTAGTGCTTAGCACGAAATTTTTATTTTTAATTCAATTTTTTAATTGTTGGGGTAAGTGGAAAAAAATTCAACAACTATTTACAGCGAAGGTTGAGTGTATAGCTATTTCACGAAAAACCATTTTCGATCATCAGCACTCTTTTCGGAAGTGGATGCACCGGGGATTGAACCCGAGTCCATTCCAACTTCAGCCGCAATGACCCAACGGATAAACACACTCGGCCATTGAGACTCTGTGCAAGCTGTTGGATTTTCCCCACTTTTGCCTTTTTCATTTTCAACATTAACGTTAGTGTGTATATGCTTTTGCATATATTCTCCACAAACGTGCTGAATTTTTGTTGTAGGCAGTTCGCAATGAACATTGTTGTTGGTATTTATTTTATGTATATACCAAACAACGTTAACAATTTTACTTGAAAGAGTTTTTAGTGCTTAGCACGAAATTTTTATTTTTAATTCAATTTTTTAATTGTTGGGGTAAGTGGAAAAAAATTCAACAACTATTTACAGCGAAGGTTGAGTGTATAGCTATTTCACGAAAAACCATTTTCGATCATCAGCACTCTTTTCGGAAGTGGATGCACCGGGGATTGAACCCGAGTCCATTCCAACTTCAGCCGCAATGACACAACGGATAAACACACTCGGCCATTGAGACTCTGTGCAAGCTGTTGGATTTTACCCACTTTTGCCTTTTTCATTTTCAACATTAACGTTAGTGTGTATATGCTTTTGCATATATTCTCCACAAACGTGCTGAATTTTTGTTGTAGGCAGTTCGCAATGAACATTGTTGTTGGTATTTATTTTATGTATATACCAAACAACGTTAACAATTTTACTTGAAAGAGTTTTTAGTGCTTAGCACGAAATTTTTATTTTTAATTCAATTTTTTAATTGTTGGGGTAAGTGGAAAAAAATTCAACAACTATTTACAGCGAAGGTTGAGTGTATAGCTATTTCACGAAAAACCATTTTCGATCATCAGCACTCTTTTCGGAAGTGGATGCACCGGGGATTGAACCCGAGTCCATTCCAACTTCAGCCGCAATGACCCAACGGATAAACA
Organism: Urophora cardui; assembly: GCA_960531455.1. Classification (NCBI taxonomy): domain Eukaryota; kingdom Metazoa; phylum Arthropoda; class Insecta; order Diptera; family Tephritidae; genus Urophora; species Urophora cardui. The sequence goes on along the minus strand of OY482673.1, from coordinate 91,500,775 downwards.
CACTCGGCCATTGAGACTCTGTGCAAGCTGTTGGATTTTACCCACTTTTGCCTTTTTCATTTTCAACATTAACGTTAGTGTGTATATGCTTTTGCATATATTCTCCACAAACGTGCTGAATTTTTGTTGTAGGCAGTTCGCAATGAACATTGTTGTTGGTATTTATTTTATGTATATACCAAACAACGTTAACAATTTTACTTGAAAGAGTTTTTAGTGCTTAGCACGAAATTTTTATTTTTAATTCAATTTTTTAATTGTTGGGGTAAGTGGAAAAAAATTCAACAACTATTTACAGCGAAGGTTGAGTGTATAGCTATTTCACGTAAAACCATTTTCGATCATCAGCACTCTTTTCGGAAGTGGATGCACCGGGGATTGAACCCGAGTCCATTCCAACTTCAGCCGCAATGACCCAACGGATAAACACACTCGGCCATTGAGACTGTGCAAGCTGTTGGATTTTCCCCACTTTTGCCTTTTTCATTTTCAACATTAACGTTAGTGTGTATATGCTTTTGCATATATTCTCCACAAACGTGCTGAATTTTTGTTGTAGGCAGTTCGCAATGAACATTGTTGTTGGTATTTATTTTATGTATGTGGCCGCTGTGGTGCAGTGGGTAGAGTGCTCGCCTGCTATGCCAGAGGTCTCGGGTTCAAACCACGGTCCGAGCAAAACACCAAAAACAATTTTTCTAATTAGTAAAAATCCAATTATTGGGTTTTTTAAGAGCAGCGGTCACCTCTCGGCAGTGGGCGGCATACCCTCCGAGAGTATTTCTGCCATGAAAAACCTTCTCACAAAAAATGCATTCGCCGTTCGGAGCCGGCATAAAACTGTAGGTCCACCCAATTAGTAGGAAAAACAAAAACGGAGCACACCTCGAATTGGGAGAGAAGCTCGGCCATAAAACTCGTCAGAGTTATAATAGCGCCATTGTATTATATTATATATACCAAACAACGTTAACAATTTTACTTGAAAGAGTTTTTAGTGCTTAGCACGAAATTTTTATTTTTAATTCAATTTTTTAATTGTTGGGGTAAGTGGAAAAAAATTCAACAACTATTTACAGCGAAGGTTGAGTGTATAGCTATTTCACGAAAAACCATTTTCGATCATCAGCACTCTTTTCGGAAGTGGATGCACCGGGGATTGAACCCGAGTCCATTCCAACTTCAGCCGCAATGACCCAACGGATAAACACACTCGGCCATTGAGACTCTGTGCAAGCTGTTGGATTTTCCCCACTTTTGCCTTTCTCATTTTCAACATTCATTCACATTTTCCACTTACCCCAACAATTAAAAAATTGAATTAAAAATAAAAATTTCGTGCTAAGCACTAAAAACTCTTTCAAGTAAAATTGTTAACGTTGTTTGGTATATACATAAAATAAATACCAACAACAATGTTCATTGCGAACTGCCTACAACAAAAATTCAGCACGTTTGTGGAGAATATATGCAAAAGCATATACACACTAACGTTAATGTTGAAAATGAAAAAGGCAAAAGTGGGGAAAATCCAACAGCTTGCACAGAGTCTCAATGGCCGAGTGTGTTTATCCGTTGGGTCATTGCGGCTGAAGTTGGAATGGACTCGGGTTCAATCCCCGGTGCATCCACTTCCGAAAAGAGTGCTGATGATCGAAAATGGTTTTTCGTGAAATAGCTATACACTCAACCTTCGCTGTAAATAGTTGTTGAATTTTTTCCACTTACCCCAACAATTAAAAATTGAATTAAAAATAAAAATTTCGTGCTAAGCACTAAAAACTCTTTCAAGTAAAATTGTTAACGTTTAACGTTGTTTGGTATATACATAAAATAAATACCAACAACAATGTTCATTGCGAACTGCCTACAACAAAAATTCAGCACGTTTGTGGAGAATATATGCAAAAGCATATACACACTAACGTTAATGTTGAAAATGAAAAAGGCAAAAGTGGGTAAAATCCAACAGCTTGCACAGAGTCTCAATGGCCGAGTGTGTTTATCCGTTGGGTCATTGCGGCTGAAGTTGGAATGGACTCGGGTTCAATCCCCGGTGCATCCACTTCCGAAAAGAGTGCTGATGATCGAAAATGGTTTTTCGTGAAATAGCTATACACTCAACCTTCGCTGTAAATAGTTGTTGAATTTTTTCCACTTACCCCAACAATTAAAAATTGAATTAAAAATAAAAATTTCGTGCTAAGCACTAAAAACTCTTTCAAGTAAAATTGTTAACGTTGTTTGGTATATACATAAAATAAATACCAACAACAATGTTCATTGCGAACTGCCTACAACAAAAATTCAGCACGTTTGTGGAGAATATATGCAAAAGCATATACACACTAACGTTAATGTTGAAAATGAAAAAGGCAAAAGTGGGGAAAATCCAACAGCTTGCACAGAGTCTCAATGGCCGAGTGTGTTTATCCGTTGGGTCATTGCGGCTGAAGTTGGAATGGACTCGGGTTCAATCCCCGGTGCATCCACTTCCGAAAAGAGTGCTGATGATCGAAAATGGTTTTTCGTGAAATAGCTATACACTCAACCTTCGCTGTAAATAGTTGTTGAATTTTTTCCACTTACCCCAACAATTAAAAATTGAATTAAAAATAAAAATTTCGTGCTAAGCACTAAAAACTCTTTCAAGTAAAATTGTTAACGTTGTTTGGTATATACATAAAATAAATACCAACAACAATGTTCATTGCGAACTGCCTACAACAAAAATTCAGCACGTTTGTGGAGAATATATGCAAAAGCATATACACACTAACGTTAATGTTGAAAATGAAAAAGGCAAAAGTGGGGAAAATCCAACAGCTTGCACAGAGTCTCAATGGCCGAGTGTGTTTATCCGTTGGGTCATTGCGGCTGAAGTTGGAATGGACTCGGGTTCAATCCCCGGTGCATCCACTTCCGAAAAGAGTGCTGATGATCGAAAATGGTTTTTCGTGAAATAGCTATACACTCAACCTTCGCTGTAAATAGTTGTTGAATTTTTTCCACTTACCCCAACAATTAAAAATTGAATTAAAAATAAAAATTTCGTGCTAAGCACTAAAAACTCTTTCAAGTAAAATTGTTAACGTTGTTTGGTATATACATAAAATAAATACCAACAACAATGTTCATTGCGAACTGCCTACAAAAAAAATTCAGCACGTTTGTGGAGAATATATGCAAAAGCATATACACACTAACGTTAATGTTGAAAATGAAAAAGGCAAAAGTGGGGAAAATCCAACAGCTTGCACAGAGTCTCAATGGCCGAGTGTGTTTATCCGTTGGGTCATTGCGGCTGAAGTTGGAATGGACTCGGGTTCAATCCCCGGTGCATCCACTTCCGAAAAGAGTGCTGATGATCGAAAATGGTTTTTCGTGAAATAGCTATACACTCAACCTTCGCTGTAAATAGTTGTTGAATTTTTTCCACTTACCCCAACAATTAAAAATTGAATTAAAAATAAAAATTTCGTGCTAAGCACTAAAAACTCTTTCAAGTAAAATTGTTAACGTTGTTTGGTATATACATAAAATAAATACCAACAACAATGTTCATTGCGAACTGCCTACAACAAAAATTCAGCACGTTTGTGGAGAATATATGCAAAAGCATATACACACTAACGTTAATGTTGAAAATGAAAAAGGCAAAAGTGGGGAAAATCCAACAGCTTGCACAGAGTCTCAATGGCCGAGTGTGTTTATCCGTTGGGTCATTGCGGCTGAAGTTGGAATGGACTCGGGTTCAATCCCCGGTGCATCCACTTCCGAAAAGAGTGCTGATGATCGAAAATGGTTTTTCGTGAAATAGCTATACACTCAACCTTCGCTGTAAATAGTTGTTGAATTTTTTCCACTTACCCCAACAATAATAATAATAATAATAATAATAATAATAATAATAATAATAATAATAATAATAATAATAATAATAATAATAATAATAATAATAATAATAATAATAATAATAATAATAATAATAATAATAATAATAATAATAATAATAATAATAATAATAATAATAATAATAATGATAATAATAATAATAATAATAATAATAATAATAATAATAATTTGAAAGAGTTTTTAGTGCTTAGCACGAAATTTTTATTTTTAATTCAATTTTTAATCGTTGGGGTAAGTGGAAAAAATTCAACAACTATTTACAGCGAAGGTTGAGTGTATAGCTATTTCACGAAAAACCATTTTCGATCATCAGCACTCTTTTCGGAAGTGAATGCACCGGGGATTGAACCCGAGTCCATTCCAACTTCAGCCGCAATGACCCAACGGATAAACACACTCGGCCATTGAGACTCTGTGCAAGCTGTTGGATTTTCCCCACTTTTGCCTTTTTCATTTTCAACATTAACGTTAGTGTGTATATGCTTTTGCATATATTCTCCACAAACGTGCTGAATTTTTGTTGTAGGCAGTTCGCAATGAACATTGTTGTTGGTATTTATTTTATGTATATACCAAACAACGTTAAACGTTAACAATTTTACTTGAAAGAGTTTTTAGTGCTTAGCACGAAATTTTTATTTTTAATTCAATTTTTAATTGTTGGGGTAAGTGGAAAAAATTCAACAACTATTTACAGCGAAGGTTGAGTGTATAGCTATTTCACGAAAAACCATTTTCGATCATCAGCACTCTTTTCGGAAGTGGATGCACCGGGGATTGAACCCGAGTCCATTCCAACTTCAGCCGCAATGACCCAACGGATAAACACACTCGGCCATTGAGACTCTGTGCAAGCTGTTGGATTTTCCCCACTTTTGCCTTTTTCATTTTCAACATTAACGTTAGTGTGTATATGCTTTTGCATATATTCTCCACAAACGTGCTGAATTTTTGTTGTAGGCAGTTCGCAATGAACATTGTTGTTGGTATTTATTTTATGTATATACCAAACAACGTTAACAATTTTACTTGAAAGAGTTTTTAGTGCTTAGCACGAAATTTTTATTTTTAATTCAATTTTTAATTGTTGGGGTAAGTGGAAAAAATTCAACAACTATTTACAGCGAAGGTTGAGTGTATAGCTATTTCACGAAAAACCATTTTCGATCATCAGCACTCTTTTCGGAAGTGGATGCACCGGGGATTGAACCCGAGTCCATTCCAACTTCAGCCGCAATGACCCAACGGATAAACACACTCGGCCATTGAGACTCTGTGCAAGCTGTTGGATTTTCCCCACTTTTGCCTTTTTCATTTTCAACATTAACGTTAGTGTGTATATGCTTTTGCATATATTCTCCACAAACGTGCTGAATTTTTGTTGTAGGCAGTTCGCAATGAACATTGTTGTTGGTATTTATTTTATGTATATACCAAACAACGTTAACAATTTTACTTGAAAGAGTTTTTAGTGCTTAGCACGAAATTTTTATTTTTAATTCAATTTTTAATTGTTGGGGTAAGTGGAAAAAATTCAACAACTATTTACAGCGAAGGTTGAGTGTATAGCTATTTCACGAAAAACCATTTTCGATCATCAGCACTCTTTTCGGAAGTGGATGCACCGGGGATTGAACCCGAGTCCATTCCAACTTCAGCCGCAATGACCCAACGGATAAACACACTCGGCCATTGAGACTCTGTGCAAGCTGTTGGATTTTCCCCACTTTTGCCTTTTTCAAGAATATATGCAAAAGCATATACACACTAACGTTAATGTTTTTCATTTTGTGTCCTATTTGCGCGTATTTTGGAATGAGTTTGCTCATTAAACATTGTTTATTAAACCATATGTTGGCTTTGGTGTTGTGTATTTTCTGTAGTCGCCTTTTGTATGCTATCAGTAGAACATTTGTCCGGATTTGATGTGCCTGACTGGCATTATTAAATACTTTTTGGTTGCTTGTTTTTCCGACTGGGTAGGAATATGATGTATTGTGGAACGATCCTCCGTCATCCCTTGTCAAGTTTGGTTTGGAGACAAACCGGTTTCGGCTAATATGCGCCATCTTCAGTGTCTTTTCGTTCTGAGTTATTTTGTGTACGTTCGATAGTACTTATAGTAACTGACTTCCATCGTTTGGTCACGTACTTCGTGTTCGTGTGTTCGTGCATTCGTGCGGTCGGGCGACGTGCATACGTGCGTGCGTGCGAGTCTGTGCGTTTAGGTATGTGAATCTATTTTTGTATCCTCATTAAACAGGCAGGTAAAAGTCCGTTATTGTCCTCTTGTGTGTTGTTTTGTTTATGTCGGTTTTAGGTTTTCTGTCCTCTTTTCGGTATAATAGCTTAAGCGGTTCAAATAATGTATCTGATGCGGTGTTTATTTGTTCATTTATTATTTTACCTACGAATGTCTTCTGTTTGTATATCTCCATATTTTCTAATACGTTAAGTCGTTTTCCCTTGTGTTGTATGTGGAGAATTTTAGCTGTTTTTCCTATTTTCATGGGTGTACATTTGTTTTCTGCCATGTGGTTGGCGAAATTTGATTCCACTGTCGTCGATGATTTCCTTATTTTCTTATTGTAATCTCTTACGTGTTCTCGATATCTCGTCTTGATTTGGCGTCCTGTTTGTCCTATATAGCTATTTTGGCATTCGCAAGTCAATTTGTATACGCCTTGTTTGTCAAAGGGGTCTTCCTTGTTAATGTTGTTTCGTAGAAGTTTTTCCATGTTTTTCCTCGTTTTAAATGCTGCATTAATGTTATAATTTTGGAAAACTTTAGCCAACTTGTAAGATGTTGCTCCGGTATACGATAGGACTGCCCATTTCTTCTCTACCTTTTCTTTCTTTTCCGATTTCTTTGAAGTTATGTTTTTCTGTATTTTCTTCACCAAACTTTTTTGATATCCGTTGTTCTCCGCGATTGTGTATATTGTGCTGAGTTCCTTGTTGTAAGCTTCCTTTTCTAACGGGGTCCGCTCAAGTCGTGTTAATAAATGTCTGAAAGCGGCGTTCTTGTGTTGTTGAGGATGGCTAGATTTATTGTGTATTACTGTATCCGTTGCTGTGGGTTTTCTGTATATTTCGTAAGTAATTTTTATGCCAGGTATGTAGACGACATCATCTGCCTCATAACGGAAAATAAAGAAGAAAAAAAAATTTTGGAATACCTCAACGGCCAACACAAAAATATAAAATTCACCATGGATGCAGAGAAAAATGGAAAAATCAACTACTTAGACCTCACAATTAAAATAAGCAAGGAGACTAACAAATTTACTTACGAAATATACAGAAAACCCACAGCAACGGATACAGTAATACACAATAAATCTAGCCATCCTCAACAACACAAGAACGACGCTTTCAGACATTTATTAACACGACTTGAGCGGACCCCGTTAGAAAAGGAAGCTTACAACAAGGAACTCAGCACAATATACACAATCGCGGAGAACAACGGATATCAAAAAAGTTTGGTGAAGAAAATACAGAAAAACATAACTTCAAAGAAATCGGAAAAGAAAGAAAAGGTAGAGAAGAAATGGGCAGTCCTATCGTATACCGGAGCAACATCTTACAAGTTGGCTAAAGTTTTCCAAAATTATAACATTAATGCAGCATTTAAAACGAGGAACAACATGGAAAAACTTCTACGAAACAACATTAACAAGGAAGACCCCTTTGACAAACAAGGCGTATACAAATTGACTTGCGAATGCCAAAATAGCTATATAGGACAAACAGGACGCCAAATCAAGACGAGATATCGAGAACACGTAAGAGATTACAATAAGAAAATAAGGAAATCATCGACGACAGTGGAATCAAATTTCGCCAACCACATGGCAGAAAATAAATGTACACCCATGAAAATAGGAAAAACAGCTAAAATTCTCCACATACAACACAAGGGAAAACGACTTAACGTATTAGAAAATATGGAGATATACAAACAGAAGACATTCGTAGGTAAAATAATAAATGAACAAATAAACACCGCATCAGATACATTATTTGAACCGCTTAAGCTATTATACCGAAAAGAGGACAGAAAACCTAAAACCGACATAAACAAAACAACACACAAGAGGACAATAACGGACTTTTACCTGCCTGTTTAATGAGGATACAAAAATAGACTCACATACCTAAACGCACAGACTCGCACGCACGCACGTATGCACGTCGCCCGACCGCACGAATGCACGAACACACGAACACATCACACGAACACGAAGTACGTGACCAAACGATGGAAGTCAGTTACTATAAGTACTATCGAACGTACACAAAATAACTCAGAACGAAAAAAGACACTGAAGATGGCGCATATTAGCCGAAACCGGTTTGTCTCCAAACCAAACTTGACAAGGGATGACGGAGGATCGTTCCACAATACATCATATTCCTACCCAGTCGGAAAAACAAGCAACCAAAAAGTATTTAATAATAATAATAATAATAATAATAATAATAATACACGGTAGGCAGGAAGCGACGATAGGTTGCATGAAAATGTCGAGAAAAAAGGAAGGTGGGGTTGTGTTATGTGATGTTTATGGATGAAACATCCGTTGAAATTAAAATCCGAGCTGCTCCTTTTTTCAAGGATATCCACATTTTTTGTTTTTTTTTTTTTGAAAGGATCAAATATTGAGGAAATCGAAAATTCGCCACCGTCCAAATTTTTCCGACTTCAATACATTATTTGGTCGCTAAGGGATACAAAAAAAGGTATTAAAAAGAAAAAAGGACACCTGTAGTGGAAAAATCCAATGTGAATAGGACCTAAAGGATAACCACTGAAATATAAAATAACACAAAAAGTACCCACTTTAATTTGCTTATAACTCCTAAAATGTTAACTCTACGTGAAAATTCCTTATAATATGTTTCATTCAGAATAAAGATAGGAATATTTCTTTGATATACAATTTTGATGTACCTGCAGTGGTGGTTAATGCACTTTGGTCCATCTAAAGTGCAAATTTCAAAAAAATGTACTTTTTTTATGGTGCTATTTTAAGTTCAAATATTTTTCTAGTTTATGTAAATATTTTAATCTAATGATCCAATTCTCATTCTTACATATCTATACGTTAATATTAAAAAGAATTAGAGCTGAAATAAGCGCTAGCTGTGCACGGTGGGCGGTAAGCAACAATATGTTGCATGAAAATATCGAAAAATATATATATTATATTTTCCTTATTGAGCTCCAGGCCACAAATTAAATTAAAAACAATTTTTAATTTTAATTTTTATTTGTCAGTATTTCGATCTCAGCCTGAGATCATCATCAGGACTGGAAAAACAAACACAATGATTACATTTATATACATATATGTATTGATACATATGCTTAAATATAAACATAAACAGAGAAGCGAAACTTACACAAATTCCTTGTTTTAATCGACTGACTAGAAAATCAACAAAAAATATGGAACAGGTAACATTGGAAAAAATGAACAATGTAAACAAAATTTGGAGACATAAATACATATATAAGAAACATGAAAATGTAAACAATTGAAAATATACCGTAATGGTAAACAAAAATATACAGGAACAACAATACCTTGGAATAAGACGAACAGTAAGACATAAATATATACGTATACATATCGCTGCAGCTCTCCTTTGTTGTTGTTGCTTAAGCTTGGTTGAGAAACCAGTTTAGATGGGGATGCGCTCGAACAAACAAACATGCATTGTTATAATTGTTGTTGTCGAATGACCAAATTTCTATATACATGAGCGCAATTGTCAGTGTCGGACTTAAAGTTCATTCTCTTTGTACTAGGGGTGTTCAAAATGTGTAGCATTTCAAGGGTGTATCGCTTATGATAGTGTTTTTCATTGTCTAAAATTGCTACATTGTCAAAATCTGGATAATGTCCCGTACTGCCGCAATGGTATGACAAGGCTGTCTTGTTGTCCGAAGAATTATTCCTTAGTTTTATATTGGACTTATGAGCGGAAATCCTTGTCTTTAATTTGGATTTTGTTGTCCCCACATATACCTTTTCGCATACGTGGGACCCGTCACCACTGCATGGAATTTCATACACAACGTTGGATTTCTCATATTTCGGGATTTTGTCCTTAGTATTACTGTATAAGAGTTTTAAGGAATTGTTGTATGTAAATGCGATATTATAATTTTCTTTGTCATATATACTGGACCTCTTTATTCTTTCCGATATCCCCGGGACATATGTCATTGCTTTATATATCTTTGGTTCTTTATTTAATCTCTCTAATTTATTTCCAACGTAGAAGAGGTTTATCATTTTATTTGTCAAGTAGGAAGGAAAATCGTTGTTTGTCAGAATTTTCTTAATTAAAGGGATATTTTTCTTGTGGTATATTTTGTCACTTATGGAGAGTACTCTAGTTATAAAATTTTTGGCAGTATTTATAATAATCTTCTTTTCATGCTTCGAATGATAATTTATTAGCCTCCCTGATGCAGTGGGCTTTTCGTGCCAGTCAAAGGTTATTTTGTTGTTTCTTCTAATTATTAGTGTGTCCAAATAAGGTAGTTTACCGTTGTTTTCTTTTTCTATTGTGAATTTTATTGATCTATTATAATTGTTAAGCATGTGTAGTATATTATCTGCATCTTCTGCTTTGATGATGGCAAATAGATCATCGACGTACTTTGTAAGTAGTCTCGGTTTCTGCGCAGATTGTCTTTCAAATTTGCTAAGTAGGTCTTCCATAAATATGTCAGCTATTATAGGGGACGCCGGCGCGCCGGTGGAAAATAATGAGGAGTTTCGGATTAAAAATCTATAACTTTTTTGTTAATGTAGATAGAGTTTCCAACTTTTCGCATATATATAAAGCAAAACGTTGTGCTTCTTGTCCATGAAAAGAAATCGTATACAACAACAAAAATAAATAAAAATGAAAAAGATAAATGTTGAATTCAATTTTTTTTATACATTTTACTTTAAATGTAAGAATAATATTTAAAGACAGTGCATTTATATACAATATACTAGAAAATACAAGTCAAGTCAAGTCAAGTCATTTTCCATACAATCAATTTTATATAATTAGTATAGATAACAGGCACTCTCATACAAACGAAAAATAAACTATAAATTAGCAACATAAATTATAAATTAGTTAACATTCAGTAGCAGCAGTGTGTCTTCATCAAGTTCCTGCACATTTCTATTAAACGATTTCCTAATGCTACTGATGTACGGATCGGAAGTATACAGAAGAGTGTGAAACATATCTTCATTGGTAGCTAATCGAGAGCATTTTCTGGAATGACATAAGCGAAACTTTTTGTAATCCTTATTACGAGTATTTTTTAGATTATTTAAAAGTAATGTCTTTTTCTTTTTATAAGATTTCCTTATTGCTTCCACAAGTTTAGCTTCTGTACCTTCTTGCATCATAAATGTGGTCAAATCCATATTCATCCAGAAGAATAGTATTTTTCCTTTTCTTGTTAGATTCTGATGCATCTACATATGAAACACAATGGTCTTCCGCGTTTTCCAGAAGAAACAGAAGAGCTGGCTGTTTCAACTTCCATATCTGGTAAAGATACACAGTATTCCGAGTCCAACTAAATACAGTTCTTATCTAAAAACGTTTTAATTTTTCGCGACGCTTGAGCCCATCTTGCATTAAATGACGGAATAATCTGCTTTTGTAGATGATTAACGATGAAACACACATTTTCTTCAGAAACTTCGTATTTACTTTTTAAAATTGTATATAGTGCCTCAACTTTTGTTCCTTCCTCAATATAGGGAAGTATTAATTCACGTTTCGAACACCTGAACGCTGCCATTTCGACAATAAACTTAAGTAAAATCAATAATAATTAACACTGAAAACTTTGTGTTTGATTTCCTCGGTGACTATGTTTTTATTTTTGAAATAGTACGAGTGTAACGAGTTTTCGTTTTCCGGCTCTGGTTCTTCTTTCCCCAATAACTTCAAAAACCGCAAATATCCGCAGCCAATTTTTTTTACACGATTTTAAGAAATACCTGGGCTACAAATACGTATAAATTGTAATGCATAGGGAAGCGTAGCTAACTTTCAAAAGTCTCGGTGAACTTGGAATATATTTATGTTTTATTTTATTATTTAAAAACGTAAATTACTAATAAACTTGGACATAATTTGAAATGTTTAAACGTTATTTATTATCTGCATAAAATTACCTTTTCAAAAAGGTATAACACCATATACCCTCTATAGCAATTTTCTATAGAAACTTAACTTTTAAAGTGATGAAGCGAATCAGTTTGATTTGAATTTTTTCAGATATAGTGCACGGAAGTGTCCCAAAAACCTTCTTTTTATATGAAATTCCAGGAAAATTTTGTACTTTCAGATAGAATAGACATTTGACTATTAAATAAGATCAAATTGCTCTGTTACTAGCGACATTGAAAAATTGATTAAAAATATGCCCTTGTTCTAGCATTTTCCACTGTGGGGCGTGGCACCTCCCATACAACCTTAATTTTTAAAGCTGATTATCTCTAAAACAGTTTAAGGTAGGAAGCTGAAAATTGGTATAGAGGTAGGTGATAGCAAAACCCTTCTCACTCAGAAAATTGGGGGTTTTCAGAAAAGGGGGCGTGGCACCTCCTATACAACCTTAATTTTTAAAGCTGATTATCTCTAAAACAGTTTAAGGTAAGGAGCTGAAAATGGTATAGAGGTAGGTGATATCAAACCCCTTCTCACTCAGAAAAGTGGGGGTTATCAGAAAAGGGGGCGTGGCACCTCCCATACAACCTTAATTTTTAAAGCTGATTATCTCTAAAACAGTTTAAGGTAGGGAGCTGAAAATTGGTATAGAGGTAGGTGATAGCAAAACCCTTCTCACTCAGAAAATTGGGGGTTTTCATAAAAGGGGGCGTGGCACCCCTCATACAACCTTAATTTTTAAAGCTGACTATCTCTAAAACAGTTTAAGGTAAGGAGCTGAAAATTAGTATAGAGGTAGGTGATATCAAACCCCTTCTCACTCAGAAAAGTGGGGGTTATCAGAAAAGGGGGCGTGGCACCTCCCATACAACCTTAATTTTTAAAGCTGATTATCTCTAAAACAGTTCAAGGTAGGGAGCTAAAAATTGGTATAGAGGTAGGTGATATCAAACCCCTTCTCAGTCAGAAAAGTGGGGGTTATCAGAAAAGGGGGCGGGGCACCTCCCATACAACCTTAATTTTTAAAGCTGATTATCTCTAAAACAGTTTAAGGTAGGGAGCTGAAAATTGGTATAGAGGTAGGTGATAGCAAAACCCTTCTCACTCAGAAAATTGGGGGTTTTCAGAAAAGGGGGCGTGGCACCTCCCATACAACCTTAATTTTTAAAGCTTACTATCTCTAAAACAGTTTAAGGTAAGGAGCTGAAAATTAGTACAGAGGTAGGTGATATCAAACCCCTTCTCAATCAGAAAAGTGGGGGTTATCAGAAAAGGGGGCGTGGCACCTCCCATACAACCTTAATTTTTAAAGCTGATTATCTCTAAAACAGTGTTGAACGAAAGAGCAATACGGAGCAAAACGGAGCTGCTCGGCTACACATACGAGTCGTGTGTGTGCTGCTAGCAAGCAATTGCGACGCCTACAACCAATTAGTCTGCGCTTGAATTTCATGCTGTGTACATCGATCGCGCAAAGAATTTTTTTTCTTTTTTCTGAGCAATAAGTATGCGACAACAAAATGACCAAATTAGAATTCAAAGTTCAATGGGAATTGAAATATTTTTTTTATTTGAACTCTTCTTATGAGCCTCAATGCATAAATTGCATAATTTTAAACGCCACTATGAAAATCACCACAGCGAAATTCTGGCAGTGCTCTGCTTATACGCACACACTAATGCAAAAATATGTTGCGCTTGTGTAAGTAGCGCAGTCGCACACTTGGGCCACTTATATATATGAGGACGCTCAAAATTCTGAAATCAACTTTTTTACATCAGAATCGCTTTATCTGCACTAAAGCAGTTAATCTATAGCATCTTAACCCATTGACGGTCATGAGTTAACCGGTTGGTGACCTATGTTTTTTATTTTAGTTTCGAGTTTAATTTTCTTGAATCAGAATCGGTATATCGATACTAAAATAGTAAATCCCAAGAATTTTAACCCCTTAACGACCACGCATTAACCCATTTTTAACCGAATTTTTTCACTTAATTCTTAGATTAAAATATTTAAATCATATTAGTTGTATCTACACTAAAACTAGTAATCTTTGGAATCTTAACCCATTAAAACGGTCATGAATTAACCCATTGGAGACCAGTTTTTTTTAAGATCTGTAAACAAATTATTTAAATCAAAATTAGTATGTCTGTGGTATGGTGGCCGCTGTGGTGCAGTGGGTAGAGTGCTCGCCTGCTAAGCCATAGGTCTCGGGCTCAAACGCCAGTCCAAGCAAACACCAAAAAAAATTTTCTAATTAGTAAAAATCCAATTATTGGTTTCTTAAGAGCAGTGGTGACCTCTCGGCAGTGGTCGGCATACCCTCCGAGAGTATTTCTGCCATGAAAAAGCTTCTCACAAAAAATGCATTCGCCGTTCGGAGCCGGCATAAAACTGTAGGTCCCCCCAATTAGCAGGAAAAACAAAAGGAACACACCTCGAATTGGGACAGAAGCTCGGCCATAAGTCAGAGTCATAATAGCGCCATTGTATTATATTAGTATGTCTGTACAAAAATAGCCAATGTGTATTGTATTAACCCATTAGCGGCTATTTATTAACCCATTGATGAAATATGCAGGTGCAGGTACATATGTATGTATACAAAAATGGTTTTCTCCAATTTTTTGTTTCGAGATATTAAAAATTTTCTGTGGTCACAAGTATGTTTATATGGGAATTAGGAGTTTCACCGTTAGCGTTTTAAGCAGAACACGTATTTCCCCACACATTTTCATGCCTAGCATAAAAAAAAAACAAAATTTGAGTAACACAACTTGTGCTTCAAGGAACTCATATTATAATCCAACTTACAAGTCTGAATTAAAGAAACCTGGCTTGACAAGTAGCCTTAACCACAATTTGTAATTAAAGTAACCAGTAAATAATGGATCAACTAAATTTAAGATAGAACAGAATCAAATTCAACCAAATATAAGTGTTTTTTTTTTTTAACTAAAATTGGAATGCAATTTTTAAACTCACTTTTTTTTAAAATGCGCACTTTGCTTTTGGTTCTGAACTCGGATTCTTTGTCATAAAGGACCATATTTTACTGCTACATTTTTACATTTACTACTTTTTTGCGCAAATTAAAAAAAATCCATTTTGAAAAAAAATATTTAAAAAAGAGAGATACGTTTAGTTTTATACTAAGAATTAATTTTTTAAAACATCTAGTTCAAAAAAAAACACTCATCGATTATATAAGCTTCACTTAATGTTATGGAAAAAGCAGAATAATAAAATTTTATATCCTTCTCTTACACCAACTATTTCAAATACACATTAAAATTTCACACTTTGGAAAAAAATTATTTTTTGGAAAATTTGCCATGTTTGTGTATGGATAACTCCCAACTGAAAAACGATAGAAAGCTGAAAATTGGGCCAGAAGTGTAGAATTTTATAGGGAACACTACTGCGTTTTTATTTTGTTGAAAAACTCATTATTTAAAAACTGAATTTTGAGCACGCTCGGCCCCAGTGTGAGTCGGCGGTGTGCATCACTGCTCTAAAACAGTTTAAGGTAGGGAGCTGAATATTGGTATAGAGGTAGGTGATAGCAAAACCCTTCTCACTCAGAAAATTGGGGGTTTTCAGAAAAGGGGGCGTGGCACCTCCCATACAACCTTAATTAATAAAGCTGACTATCTCTAAAACAGTTGAAGGTAAGGAGCTGAAAATTAGTATAGAGGTAGGTGATATCAAACCCCTTCTCACTCAGAAAAGTGGGGGTTATCAGAAAAGGGGGCGTGGCACCTCCCATACAATCTTAATTTTTAAAGCTGATTATCTCTAAAACAGTTCAAGGTAGGGAGCTGAAAATTGGTATAGAGGTAGGTGATATCAAACCCCTTCTCACTCAGAAAAGTGGGGGTTATCAGAAAAGGGGGCGTGGCGCCTCCCATAGAACCTTAATTTTTAAAGCTGATTATCTCTAAACCAGTTTAAGGTAGGGAGCTGAAAATTGGTATAGAGCTAAATGATATCAAAACCATTCCCACGCATAAAAGTGGGGGTTATCGGAAAAAGGGGCGTGGCACCTCCCATACAAACTTAATTTTTCATGCTGAATATCTCTAAAATTGTTTATGCTAGGGGCTTGGAAATTGGTGTGGAGATAAACGATAACAATTCCATATTAACGCAAAATAATAGGAGTTATACGAAAAGGGGGCGTGGCACTTCCCAACAACAATTAATTTTTTAAGCTGAATATCTTTAAAAGGATTTAAGTCAGGGACCTGGAAATTGGTACAGAGCTATATGATATCAAAACAATTTTTGCGCATAAAAGTGTAGGTTATCGGAAAAGGGGGCGTGGCACCTCACATACAAACTTAATTTTTCAAGCTGAATATCTATAAAAACGTTTAAGGTTGGGACCTGAAAATTGATCAGGAGATTAACGATATCAATAGCATGCTTATGAAAAAAACAGTAGTTTTGGGAAAAGGGGGCGTGGCACCTCCCATGCGTTCTTAATTTTTAAGGCTAAATATCCTTAAAGCGTTCATAGCATGTACATAGAAATCACTATGCAGATATACGATATCAATACCATGTTCACCCAAAAAAAAAGAGATTTATCGAAAAATGGGGCATTGCACCTCCCATACGTACTAAACTTTTGAGGCTGAATATATCTAAAAGGGTTGGAGGAGGGGCCTGAAAACCATTATTGAGGTATACTATATCAATCTTCTTACTTACTTAGTGAAAATAGCCAATACTCAGTGAAAATAAATATCCGGAACAGAAAACTAAAAATGTTGTGTATCGTGCAGCCTTAAACTGAATACTAAAATTATATATTTTTGAAGTTGTAATAGTAGTGAAAAATCGTTAATTTTCTATTAAAAATAATACCGATGTAATAACAATTTTTGAAATGAAATTAATAAAAAAATCTACTTTGGGCAGAACGAAGTTTGCCGGGTCAGCTAGTTTTATATATTTTTTATTCCTTTATATACACACGCAAGTCAATTTCAGTGTAACGCATATGGAATATTTGCGTGCGTGCGTTAATTGACGGATTGCGTTTTTATTAGGTAGCGGTGTTACACCCTCATTAGCTGAGTTCCCGTGGCAGTGAAGTACTGAATATACTTGCTACTTGTACTTAGTTCAAGTACCATTACTTGATAATTAAAAAATATATGTATCAAGTATAATTGCAACAATAGAAATAAAAGCAAGTTTTATAACTAAATTTTCTCAAACTAAAGGAACATGTAATTGATGTCATTCCATTACAATTACTTGTAATTGGAGATTTTCAATTACATTTACGAGTAATTGCAATTGTATATCAGATTTTTCAAATACAATTACATGTAATTGTAATAGACGGTATAATCAATTACAAAATGTAATTGAGGGTGCACAGATCTGCTACTAAATACGCAACTCCTTCCCTCAAATACTGCTGAGTAATTTTAAACACCTACAAATCAAATAAAATGTAATTTTTTGGGCTTTCTTGTGAACTTATCTCAGCAAGTGGTTATTCACGTAATTTTTTTAATTAAAAAAAAAATCATTATTTTTTCCTTTTTTTACGAAAATTAAATTTTGTTTTAGATATATACATATGTATATGTATATCAAATAAAATGCCTTTCAAACAACGTATTGATCTTAAGAATAACCCTGATACTTTTCGAAATTTTAACTTTGCCCGCCTTTAATACGTTTATAACTCTGACGAGTTTTATGACCAAGCTTCTCTCCCAATTCGAGGCGTGCTCCTTAACATTTTTCCTACAAACTAAATGGACCCACAGTTTTGAATCCGTAAAATTTAGGCGCCGGACGTAACCCGTTTTCGAGGAATTTATTGTTAAAGTTTAGTAACTCTCCTGACATTCATATAGTTTTCTCCGTGTAGGAAATTTCAGAAAAAAAGGCACCGTAGACGAAAAGTTTTAAATGAAAAATCGCGCAATCTTTCAACCCAAACTAGAAGTAACCAAAATAAATTAATAATATACTTACGCCCCAGCGGGTTAGGGGGCTTAGAATATACCCGTGGTAAGGAATGCCTGTCGTAAGAGGCGACTAAAATCCACCGGCCTAGAAGGTTGATTATGGCCAAAAAAATCGTTCGCACGACAGTCGGGCTAGTGTCAGAAGGGACTAGTACCCGAGCGTACCGGATTTATCCGGCAAAGGACTGTCACATCCCCTACACTCCCCAAAACCTTCGGGGAGTGTCTTGGTGGCTAAAACAACAACAACAACAACAATAATATACTTAAATACACATATGGACACTGAAATAGGTGTAAAGTTTTTCTTTCACAGCCTTACAGCATTCACAGTTAAAACGAAGTTTTGCTTAATTATATGAACAATGGGTACATTCAGAAGGCGCAACGGTGGAGCACAACTGTTGTGTAGATATCAGTAATCGGAAAGTGATACAATTTTCGCCTTCTGAACGAGCTGATACATTAAATAAACAGATTAGTATTTGAATTATCCCCAACGTAATCGCCACTAATTTCGCGGCTTTGAAACATATTTATTACATTCCAAAATTCATAAACACTATTTATATTTTTGTACATATGTCAAAATCGTAAGCTCAACATGTTGTGTAAAGTGAGCGTAAAAAATTTATGATGGAAAAAAGTCTCCAATATCACAACATGTTGTGTTGATCAGAAATACTCAACGTTGCGTTCAGAAGATAAAACACAACAGTTGCGCAACTGTTGCGCCACGGTTGCGCCTTCTGAACGTAGCCAATGTACTTCACTAAAACGAATTAGGTATGTTGAATTTATTTTATTTCATTTATTTAGACTAAACAAAAATACCCTGGACACTGAAATAGGTGTGCAGCACTTTTTCTTCACACTTTCAAAAATAATTCAGTTAAAACTTCTTTATTCAACTGATTTTTATTAGATAGTATATCTACCACTATTTTGTCTAACTTTGGCTAATCTATTGGTTATGGATGTAGTGGCAGTTTTCTAATTAAGTAGTAGTACGAGTACTTCCAGATCCTTTTGCCAAAGAGAAGTTTCTATGGAAATTAAAAGGCAGTCAATCATCTCTGAATATCACTACGTAAGTTCTCAATTCGTTTTGGATAAGGGAATTGGCTTAGCCATTCCGTACAGCTGTTATTTGTATCTCCAAAAAATTCAAACCACAATGAAGAAGTGTGCTTTGGGTCGTTTTCCTGTTGAAAAAAACCTTTTATCTGACACGTTTTCTTGGCAATATGACAGCTTAAGATTCTGCTAAATATCCCTGTACTTTATAACGGTCAATGTATCCTTTAGCAAAATAGCAGACCAACACTTTACCAAGTGGAACATCATGTTTCCACTCACATGCCTAATCATCTTTTAGGTGTAGAATGGTACAAATCCTGGCATAAGTAAAGGATACCGTCCGGTGAGCTACAAAAAAAAACAAAAAGTGGGCGTGGTCCGCCTTTTTGTCCTGAGTTCAGTGATATACTTCTTTTTTGGCGCAAACGATTTTTTAGGGAGTTAGAGGGGGATGAAGTTAAAAAAAACTTTTTTTTAAAAAGCCTATATCTTCCAAAATATTCACTCAATTTTTTAAATTAAGGTATCATTGGAAAGCTTATTTAAAGGCCTTTCATATGACGTATCAAAATTTTCGTAAATTCCTTACAAATTTTGTTAAAAAACAAAAAACTCAAATTTTGGTATTTTTTTTAGGGAAAAACTGTGATTTTTTTTTTTTGTTATTAAGTATATTAAAAATTATATTCATTTAAAATAGCATAAAAATATCTTTCATTTCATATACTATTCTCTATAGCAAGACTTCTATATAATTAGCTATCGTGAAATGAAAAGATGTTTTAGTAGTTTTAGGTATACAGAGAACCATGAAAAAAGTTGTACAGTAGGCTTTTCTCACACACGAAGGGTGTACTACGCAGAAGGACATCACCGTGGCGGTAGCCACGGTTAGGGCACACGTCCGGACGGATGGCGTAGCCCAGGGTTATTTTTTATAAGCGCGGCCGAAGGCCGCCAACGCAGAAAAGTGTTCTGCGCAAAAGCACTGTGGACCGGGCCATAGATATCACTCCGGAAAGAGAATTCTGGCGGCTGAGGGTTATTTTTTTATAAGCGCGGCCGAAGGCCCCAACGCAAAATCTGTTCTCCGCAAAAGTTTTTTCTTTATCTATCGTATTTATATGGAGAGTTACTAAACTTTAACCATAAATTCCTCGAAAACGAGGTACGTCCGGCGCCTAAATTTTACGGATTGAGAACACCCTTCCCCTCCCCTACCAACCGGTAGAAGTCGTTTTTTTGGGGGCGTGTGACATTATTGGAAAGTTTCCCCATAGATGCTATTGCGGAAGTAGAATTCTGCCGGCTGAGGGTTATTTTTTTAAACGCCAACGCTATTCGGGGTTCTGTATAAAAGTACTGTTGTCCGCGCTATAGATGCTTTCTTGATATTATACATAACTAACAAGAATTGTTTTGCACGTTTTTAACAAAATTTTCGTAACAAATTATATATCAAATGAAAGGTAATTTAACGTTCTTTTTAATGTAAATAACTTTGTATAGTGTTAATAAGGTCATTTCAACAAAAAAAAAAGAAAAAACAAAAAAAAATTACCAAAATTAAAGTTTTTTTCTTTTTTACAAAATTTGTGTGGAATTTGGGGAAATATTTGGCATAAGTGCAGAATAGCTACATTTTGCAAATCGACAAAATTTATATTGGGATCGATAAAGCTTCTCAAGGTGAGTTTAAAAATATAATTTTTTTTTTTGGTGCAAATATATAGGTGGGGAGTTTGAGGGGGGTAAAGTTTCAAAATTAAATATCTTTAAATGCTTATATTTCAGAAAGTATTGGGTCTATTTTCAAAAATTCGTCGTTAAAAAGGTAATTTAATTGCCTTTCAGGCAATATACATACTTCACCAAAAAATTTATATTTTTGTAAAAAAAAAGCAAAAAACGAAATTATAAACATTTAATTTAGGAAAATGTGTGTTTTCTTAAAAAAATTCGTTATAAAGAAACGGCTAAAATTATCTTAAAATAAAGCGACAAAATTACCTTCATTTTGGTGTATAACATTGTTAGGTAATATATAAGTTTTATGTAAAATAGTGCGATTAAGTAACCACTTTCTCACGAATTAATATAAAAAGGAGAAATTGGGTCGGGGTTACACCTCTCCACCACGCCTAGAAAAAAACGGTTTTTTAAGGGGGTAGGGGAGGGCCCCCTGATCACAAAACTGAAGACCCCACCTGCCGGAGGCTTATAGTTCTCGAATATTCCAGTACTGTGTATCGGTCCTTAGATACTATTCCAGAAAGTGAATTCTGCCGGCTGAGGGTTATTTTTGTAGAGCGCGGCCGAAGACAGCTAGCGCAGAAAGGTGTTCCACCCAAAAGTACTGTGGATCGGTACTTAGATACTATTCCAGAAAGAGAATTCTGCCGGCTGAGGGTTCTTTTTGTAGAGCGCGGCCGAAGGCCGCCGACGCAGAAAGGTGTTCCACCCAAAAGTACTGTGGGTCGGTCCTTAGATACTATTCCAGAAAGAGAATTCTGCCGGCTGAGGGTTATTTTTGTAGAAAAAAAAATTACCAAAATTAAAGTTTTTTTCTTTTTTACAAAATTTGTGTGGAATTTGGGGAAATATTTGGCATAAGTGCAGAATAGCTACATTTTGCAAATCGACAAAATTTATATTGGGATCGATAAAGCTTCTCAAGGTGAGTTTAAAAATATAATTTTTTTTTTTTGGTGCAAATATATAGGTGGGGAGTTTGAGGGGGGTAAAGTTTCAAAATTAAATATCTTTAAATGCTTATATTTCAGAAAGTATTGGGTCTATTTTCAAAAATTCGTCGTTTAAAAGGTAATTTAATTGCCTTTCAGGCAATATACATACTTCACCAAAAAATTTATATTTTTGTAAAAAAAAAAGCAAAAAACGAAATTATAAACATTTAATTTAGGAAAATGTGTGTTTTCTTAAAAAAATTCGTTATAAAGAAACGGCTAAAATTATCTTAAAATAAAGCGACAAAATTACCTTCATTTTGGTGTATAACATTGTTAGGTAATATATAAGTTTTATGTAAAATAGTGCGATTAAGTAACCACTTTCTCACGAATTAATATAAAAAGGAGAAATTGGGTCGGGGTTACACCTCTCCACCACGCCTAGAAAAAAACGGGTTTTTAATGGGGTAGGGGAGGGCCCCCTGATCACAAAACTGAAGACCCCACCTGCCGGAGGCTTATAGTTCTCGAATATTCCAGTACTGTGTATCGGTCCTTAGATACTATTCCAGAAAGTGAATTCTGCCGGCTGAGGGTTATTTTTGTAGAGCGCGGCCGAAGACAGCTAGCGCAGAAAGGTGTTCCACCCAAAAGTACTGTGGATCGGTACTTAGATACTATTCCAGAAAGAGAATTCTGCCGGCTGAGGGTTCTTTTTGTAGAGCGCGGCCGAAGGCCGCCGACGCAGAAAGGTGTTCCACCCAAAAGTACTGTGGGTCGGTCCTTAGATACTATTCCAGAAAGAGAATTCTGCCGGCTGAGGGTTATTTTTGTAGAGCGCGGCCGAAGGCCGCCAACGCAGAAAGGTGTTCCACCCAAAAGTACTGTGGATCGGTCCTTAGATACTATTCCAGAAAGAGAATTCTGCCGGCTGAGGGTTATTTTTGTAGAGCGCGGCCGAAGGCCGCCAACGCAGAAAGGTGTTCCACCCAAAAGTACTGTGGGTCGGTCCTTAGATACTATTCCAGAAAGAGAATTCTGCCGGCTGAGGGAAGGTGTTCCACGCAAAAGTACTGTGGATCGGTCCATATATTCTACTCTAGAAGGAGAACTCTGTGGTATTTTCCAACAAGTTATACACCAAATTAAAGGTATTTTAAAGCTCTTTCTGACAATGATACATTTACATATAGTTAGTTAGGCATTTTTACGAAAAAAGCATGTGTTTTATAAAAAAAATATGAAAATTATGTTTTTTAAGTGTTTTTTTTTTTAAATTTGTATAAAACTTTATATAAATATGGGCACCAAATGAAACACCGTTTAATTACCTATTCACCGGTATAAAGTTTTTTAAGATTGGATTAGTACTTTTCAAGATATACGCCTTTGAACAAATTTAGACTTCCATCTTTACCCCTCCCTAACACCCTCCCCTTTGGTTTGCACCAAAAAAAAAATAGACCACTAAAATCAGAAAAAAAAGGCGGACCACGCCCACTTTTTTATTTTTTTCTAGCTAAAATGTAGCTATTCTGCACTTGTTCCAAATATTTATGTATTATATGAAAGGCATTTAAGTAAGCTTTCCAACGATGCCTTAATTTTAAAAATTGAGTGAATATTATGGAAGATATTGGCTTTTTAAAAAAAGGGTTTTTTAAACTTCATCCCCCTCTAGCTCCCTCAAAAATCGTTTGCGCCAAAAAAGAAGTATATCACTGAAATCAGGCCAAAAAGGCGGACCACGCCCACTTTTGTTTTTTTTTTTAGCTCACCGGACGGTATTCTTTACTTGTTCCCAAATCCTTTGCCATTGAGCGGCGTACAGAACTTCTGGAATCATGCCCACAAATATTAAAACAAAGAATTCGCTCCGTGATGCATTAAATGTACTATATAGTTTGGGGTGGAAACATGGTGGTTTAAGGACCCGCCCTAATACCCTGCAATCTGCAGAAATCAACTGACTTAAGCTGTAAATGTCAAACTTACCACAGCAGGAGTAAGTTGCGTAATTGCTAACTCAGATTCCACAGAGATTCCAATTTGTGCCGTGTGAGCCACCTGTTGTGCTCCAAATATCATCCCATGCTCTGCAGCTTCCAATTCATGACTTTTTTTAAGTTGGGAAATTTTAAAGATCGCCGAAGGTTTTCCATTGGATATATAGCCCAAATACTGCCAGGTTGGAGCTGAACTTGCATCTGGCCAACTAAAATACACGGCGGCTGCAGTTCCTTCCGGAAGCGCTGCAACTCCAGTTAGAAAAACAACTATATAGTTCACATGGTCTATATCTGGCACATTGATGACAACCTTATTTTCATCCACCGGTGAAAAATCTGTTTGCGGCTAATAATATTGATGTACATTGGTATAGGTATAGTTAGGTTATTTTCTCTGTATTAACTTACCAAACGTCCTGAAATTATTAATCCAAACATTTTAAAATTTATTCCTCTAGATTATTTAAAACATTAAAGCCCGTCTCCACATAACTTGATTCCCCAGCGAAATATCTACGGAAACATCTCGCGAAAAAATAGTCCGGTTAGTCGAGAACGTGTGGTCCACCCGCTGACGCAAACGCCCGTATGTAATTTTTGGAATTTTTGAGCCCGTAAGGCAACGGAGAAATCAGCTGTTTTACTTAAACATATTTACACACATCCTAGTTTACATGTTCTCAGAGTTGCCACTTAGCCGTTTCTGAACAAATAAATAATATCGCATGGGCATGAAAAAAGGTTCTGCACATCTATGGAAGGATTTCTTTCCAGTGTTTCCGCAGCCCCAAAAAATTTGGTATCACAATTGATACTTTTGTGGCGTACCTACTGTATAATATTTTACTTTACTTTTTACTATGATTTAAAAAATAATTATTTCTTTTTGTGTCATAAAAATTTCTATTCAATTTGAAAATTTTTATAGATCATTATAATTTGAAAACTTAATTAATAAAGATCATTTTTTGTAATATTTTATATTAAAAATAATAATTTTAATATAAACATCACTACAATTTGGTGACCCACGACATTGAATATGATTCATACACCAATAAGGGAAAATATCGCTAATAATGAGGCTGGAAATTCGTTGATTCCGGATCTTCCAACATTGCCGCAAACACCCACATTTCAGAGGAATCTTTTAGATGAGGCAACTCCAACATATGAGGTCGCACGTGTGTCCGTTAAAGTTCCGCCATTCTGGAAAACAAACCCAGCTCTATGGTTCAAGCAAGTGGAGAGCCAATTTATTACGGCTGGAATATCGTCAGATGCCACGAAATTTCATACTATTGTACGATCAATCGAAGCTAATGTGCTTAGTGAGGTCAGTGATCTTATTCTCAATCCACCTGAAATCAACATGTATGAGACCCTAAAAACTCGTTTACAAGAGAGATTCATGGATTCGGAAGAAAAATGGCTAAAGAAACTCCTGAAACAACTAAAGACCTGCGAAGATTTTTGGGTATGTTAAATTTTTATCGTCGTTTCATTCCCAAAGCTGCACAACATCAATCAAAGTTACATGCATTATACAGTGGAAATAAAAAGAGTGATAATAAAAGAATTCAATGGACCACGGAACTTATCAAAGCCTTTCAAAATTGTAAAGAGCAATTAGCTGGTGCAACACTTTTAGCGTATCCCTCGCTTAATGCACCGACATCTCTTTGGGTTGATGCTTCTGATACTGGAATGGGTGGTGTTTTACAACAACAAATAAATGGTATTTGGAAACCAATCGCTTTTTACTCTAAAAAATTAACTAATACGCAAATGAAATATAGTGCTTATGATCGTGAACTTTTAGCAGCTTACTCGGCCTTAAAACATTTTCAATATTTTTTAGAAGGTAGGCCATTTTCTATATACACGGATCATAAGCCTCTTATATACGCGTTTTTACAAAAGCCTGAAAAAGCATCACCGAGACAGTTAAGACACTTGGATTACATCGGTCAGCATACAGTTGATATACGTCATGTTTCTGGAAAAGAAAACATTGTGGCCGATGCGTTATCTAGAGTAGATGTAATAGCAATGCCATCGCCGTTAGATTATAAAGCATTAGCTTTAGCTCAAGAATCGGATTCGGAATTGAAAAATTTGTTGAGTTCAGCGCATTCTAGTCTTAATTTAAAGAAAATGAAAATTCCAGAAGTCGATGTTGAAATCTTTTGTGATGTTTCTACAAAAAATGTACGTCCGTATATCACTGCAACGTTCAGAAAACCACTTTTTGAAAGTATTCATGGACATTCACATCCTGGAGTGCGAGCATCAGTAAATTTACTTCGCAGTCGTTTTGTTTGGACATCAATTTCTAAAGATATTAGTAAGTGGACTAAATATTGCATTGTTTGTCAAAAATCTAAAATTAATCGTCACGTAAAAAAGTCCTCTTGGTCATTTCACACCCCCCGTTGAACGTTTCAAATATGTCAGTATAGATATTGTTGGTCCATTACCTTTATGCAAACAATATAGATACGTTCTTACATGCATAGATAGATTTACACGTTGGACTGAAGCAATACCTTTGGAAGACATTACTGCCGACTCCGTTGCTTACGCGTTTTTTTCTGGATGGATTGCTCGTTACGGTGTGCCAGCTCATATAATCACTGATCAAGGACGTCAATTTGAATCCCTACTTTTTCGAGAATTGTCTAAAATGCTTGGTATAAGAATAACGCATACAACTCCTTATCATCCACAAAGCAATGGACAAATTGAAAGGTGGCATCGTACCTTAAAAGCTGCTTTAAAATCTCAAATGTCTAATAATTGGGTTAATTCACTCCCTATTGTCATGATGGGTTTGCATGCAAACGTTATACAAGATATTGGGTTTTCTCCAGCTGAAATGGCATTTGGAACAAATCTACGACTTCCCGGTGAAATATTCGACGATAGAAAGGAAAACAAATACTCCACAGAATGGGTTAAAGAATTTTCGGAAAATATGAAACTTCTCAGAGTTAGCCACTCACTGCGACATGGGCAGAAAAATATTTTTATACATCCGGAATTAAGTACCTGCTCTCATGTATATATAAGGTGTGATTCAGTAAGAAAACCTTTACAGCAACCATATGACGGACCATTCAAAGTAATTTCAAGAACAGATAAAATTTTCAAAATTCAATTATGCGGAGGAAGTAAAATAATTTCAATAGATCGTTTGAAGCCAGCGTTTCTTTTGGATAATCAAGAAAATGTTATGGAAAATTGTAAACGTAAAATACCTCGTCGAGTTACTTTTAAAATAGATTAATAATCAACTAGCTTTATATCGTTTCACTAGGAAGGGGGTACTGTGGCGTACCTACTGTATAATATTTTACTTTACTTTTTACTATGATTTAAAAAATAATTATTTCTTTTTGTGTCATAAAAATTTCTATTCAATTTGAAAATTTTTATAGATCATTATAATTTGAAAACTTAATTAATAAAGATCATTTTTTGTAATATTTTATATTAAAAATAATAATTTTAATATAAACATCACTACACTTTCATGCTATTTTTCGAAAAAACATATAAAAATTAATGAAATACCCATTAAACAATGAAAAAGAAATTATCAAACGTTTGAGAAGATATTGTTTCTAAAGTTGAGAATCAGTATATATATCATTTGAAAATAAACATATTTTCAACTGTTCATCAAACATTGTTTATCAATTTTAGATTAACTTACAACACATTTGAAAAAAAAAACTTGGTTCGTATTTTGTACTATTTCACGAATTTCAACATGTGAAGGTTTGAGGGAACGAATAAATTTTGTGTGTTTGCAAATTTCAGTCAGCGTTCGTTGTTCTACTCGAGCAGTCCCTTAACGGTTGAAAATGATGGTGGTTGAAAATGATTATGTGTTATAATGATTTTGTATTTCTTAAGCCCAAATTACATCAGCGATGTGGCAGCGGGCAGCGACGGTTTTCGGAATCAGCTGATGCGTCTAATATGAGCAGTGACTGCCAGACCAAACACAATAGAGCGTTCGCAGTATTTGGCAGTGACTTCTTTATATATTAGGTCTGCTTCCTTTTACCTTGGACACGTGGTGACATAAATTTACTTACCATTTTCATGTCCACTTTTTCAATTATAATAATCAATCTTGTTTCATTTTTTCCTCTGCTCCTTCTTCTTCTTTGCTTTTGCATCCCGCCAGCAATATTTGCTAGTGGAAATTAATTAAGTAAAAATTAAATTCTCTCCCGCTTGCTGGCATCAAAGTACGGAAACAAAAAATTAGTAAAAAATATATTAAATTGGATAGTACGGAAACAGACGTAAGTTAACATCAACACTTTGAAGTTGGCTGCGATTCAAGGCAGCGGCAGCGGGCTAAACGGAGCGGTGCTGCCAGCTGCCTCTGCTGTATTATGTGCCGCTTCATTAGAAACCGTAGTTTCTAAAAATCAGCTGATTTCGAAAAACAGTCGCTGCCACAGCCACAGCGCTATTGTAATTCCGGCTTTACTCTTATTTTATTTGTTTGTGGCTTTTTGTGAAGTTACACAAAATTTAATAAAAACATATGTAGTTGGTTTCCGATATGTGTGTATGTAATAATAATATAATACAATGGCGCTATTATAACTCTGACGAGTTTTATGGCCGAGCTTCTCTCCCAATTCGAGGTGTGCTCCTTTTTTTTCCTACTAATTGGGTGGACCTACAGTTTTATGCCGGCTCCGAACGGCGAATGCATTTTTTGTGAGAAGCTTTTTCATGGCAGAAATACACTCGGAGGGTATGCCGCCCACTGCCGAGAGGTGACCGCTGCTCTTAAAACCCCCAAAAATTGGATTTTTACTAATTAGAAAAATAGTTTTGGTGTTTGGCTCGGACCGTGGTTTGAACCCGAGACCTCTGGCATAGCCGGCGAGCACTCTACCCACTGCACCACAGCGGCCATGTATGTACATATATTTAAAAAGATATTAATATACTCATGTAATTGTACAAAAGCCACCGGTGAAATTCACCCGCATTGGTAAATGAAAAACATCACATAAGCCTACAAAGATGTAATACATACATATGTGCATCTATTTATTCCATTCCATTTCTGCGCTTGCACCACAAACTCTCTCCCTCTCACTATCCCTCAATTTCTCTGCACTCTAGAGTACATATATGTAATACATGGCTCGGCAAATTTGTAAATGCAAGTGTATAAGTGAGAGCGCTTTGATCGCTACCCTGCAAAAAATTCGATTAATACGGGACGTGTCCGGGATCAATCGCAAGGGAGCATGCGACTAGTACAATTTTACATCCCTTTATATGGGGCGAATTGATCGCATTTTTTCGAGAATATCCTATGAAGAGACTAATTGTTCAATTTTTATACCCGAACGGGTACAAATGTAGATTAATCGCTTTCATCCAAAGTTGTAAGCCAAGGCTATTTTTTATGAAAATGTAAAAATTATTGTTATAAATGTTAGAAGAAAGTTTATTCGATTAGCTTTCATCCTGTAGTGAAATCTTTTAAAAAAAATAAATATCTCCTCAAAATATTTTAAGTTCTGAGAATGCATTATGCGAGTGTAAAATACATGTGAGGAATTTTTCAAAATTAGCCAAGGCTATTTTTTAAAACAATCTTTAAAAATTATAAATGTTCATGCCTATTTAAGTAAAGATTATACAATAAGTTTTACGTTTGTAAAAAATAATAATAATCAATAAATAAAAATTTTCTTACATAGTCAGTATTGAGTTTATAATTGTAATTGATTTTCCAATAGGAATTTTTGGTAATATTTTGTTAAAATTATTATTCATTATTGTTATTAAAAGAAAGGGTGTTCAGTTTTACCTATTATTATACATTTTTTTAAATTCATACATTGAATATTTTTGTAAAATTTCTACATTTAATCAATCTAGATTTGTACCCTTTCGGGAACAATTGGTCTACATTTATACCCGTGCGGGAACAATCGGGGACTAATTGTGGACCGATTGTTTCCGAAAGAGATGAATGTGGGACAAATCTCTTTCGGGATTAATCGCACATTCTTTTGCAGGGTATGGCGAACAAACATACATACATGCATATATGTACATACGTACATGCAAATTTTTAACATTCGCTGCGCAAACATGCGATAGCCACACACGATGTTGTTTGGCCACTTGTTCAGCGACGACTAAATAATTTTTTAAACAAAGAGCGCAACCTGTCTGTGTGAAGAGCATAACTTGTTTGTCTGATCTTAAGATCTATGAAACGCCGAGGTATGATGTAATACATACTTACATCTATTGATTGCATTCCATTTCGTACCACCTTTGAAATGGGTTTGAGAAAATGGAATTTATTAAATTGAGAATCAGCCCAAAATCCCATAGTAAAAATGAGCCTTTTTGTTTGAGAACGCTATCAGGGGAAATTTGAGGTGCGTTTGATAACAAACGTTTGATATTTGACAATAGGGTTACTTCTCAAATGAACCTCAAATTGAAAATGAAGAAAAATGTTTATTGGGTATGCTGCTTCCGGGTATAAAATTATAAAGATTTTACATGAAAATGCCTATGAATACCAGCATTGCCGTTGAAAAATTTTCGTGGTGGCTAGATTTGATTTAATTTGTGGCTAAATATGGCTAAAGAATTTGGTTCGTGGCTAAAAATGGTGACTACATAATTTTGTTTCAAATTAACATGTTTTAAATCTATTTTTTCAAATTCAGACGCAAAGGTATTGCATACAATATAAGAAAAAAATTATAAATTGGTGTAAAAATAAAATATCCCTACATGCATATCGCAAGTTTTATGCAATAGGGATTTAACTCAAAAAAATTTTTTTTTGGGAAAACGCAAATAAACTTTTATAATTTCAAATAGTTTCCTTATACGGCTAACTACAAAATCACTTTTATTTCCGCCATTTTTATCTTTTTAAGTATTTTATAAGACTAGACTCAAAGGCACGAGCCAGTTATTGAAATATATGGCAAAATCCCAGAAATCGAAAATTTCGAGTTAAATCCCTATTGCATAAAACGGGCGATATATCTAAAAAAAAAAATTAGATATCACATTCAATATCCATCATTATGTTGTCATCACTAATTGACTCCTTCTCTTCATAAATTAATTCTTTCTTCATTAATTCATTAATTCATTGCAACATTGTTCAAAAAAACGTTCTTTCCACTTCGGCGTTGCTAAGTGGTAGAAGTAGCAAACAATAAACAAATACTACGTTTATACGGCAGAATTCGTGAACTCTTAATTTCATGAATTCGAAAATGGTCTCGTTTAGAGCCTATACACACTTGCGACACAATCGATTTAGTCGAATTGGGCTGTTGTATTCACACTACGCCAACTATTTAGCCGAATCGGTGGCAGCTATTCACACTACAGACTCACGGTATATATATTGAGACGGTAATGCCAGTAGGCGGAAATGTCAAATACTGCTTACGTCACAGGACCAATAAAGCAGCAAACAACCAAACAAACAGCTGTGCCAATTGCAAAAGGAAATGACGTATGAGGACCTGATACCTTTTTCTAAAACCGAAAGAAATATGGCGTCCAGCGAACTGACATGACCTTTTAATTGGATCATGCTACAGACTAAATAGTCGTGCGATTGACAATGACATAGTGTTGCCAAAGTTCACATTTTACTCAGCAAATTTTACATTAGTGGTCTGCATATAAAGTGATGAAATATTTTATCAGTTTATCCGCATTCTTACATGAAAGCACCTTCTTGTCAGCTGTCAACTTGATTAATAAATAAAAAAAACAATAAAATAAACAAAAAGTGCATACATTGTTTGGCTTTGTTTCTTATTAAACTAGCAACTAGCTGTCAAGTAAATGAAAAGAGAAAAACGGAAGGAATTACGCTCATAAAGGCGAAACGAGCAGAAGTACAAGAAACGGAAAAATGGTAAAAATTAGCCATTAATAATTTCCATGCAATTTCATTTTCTTTATTTCTATTTTAAAATGCGATTAATGACATTTGAAGAGAACAACAATATCAAGAAACACATGAAAACGGAAGTAAATATCCTTAGTTAGATAATTCTTGTCTATAACTAGTTAATAAGAAACGAACCTTTTGTTTTTAAACATTTTGAAAATATTAATTGAAATATTCAATCTCTGCAATTTACCAAAAGTGAAATAAAAGTAGTGCTGTCAGCATGGCAACTCTTTCCACTACGAATATCACTGTTGTTGTTGTAGACGTTCGAATAAATTGTCTCTAGTGTGAATACGTAGAAGGGCGCCTTGCTGATCAAGCAGTTATCCGACTGTTTCAGTTGGAATGAAATTGGGCTGCAAATCCAACTGTTTCAGTTGTTCGACTAATTGAATGTAGTGTGAATGCTTCCATAAATTCCCATGCAAATCAACATTCGACTAAATCGATTGAGTCGCAAGTGTGTATAGGCTCTTATGCAGCATTTATGAACTCATGAAATTCAGCTTTTTTAAAAAGTGGCAACGTTCTAACGACAACAGCTGTCAAGGCAGATTTACCAGGTAGACTCGGCGGCCAATTCTGAAACTGCTTTTTTTTTATTTACAAAGTAGTGTGTAATATCAAAATCTAAGCGAATTCATATCATGGCCAATAGGACTGCGCGAGTAACAAGCGAATTCACAATTTAACCATGGCGAAATATAATTTTGACATTACACTACCAATTACAATAACAAAATTCATTGGACATTTCTGAATTCGCCACCGAGCCTACCTGTTAAATCTGCCTTGACTGAATGAACAGCTGTTGGTTTGGCGTTGCCGGACTTGTACTTCATAATTTCATGAAATGATGGCGAAATTCATGAATAATTTTCGTGAACAATGGAATTCATAAAAATTCGTTTAAGCAGCGAAAATTCATGAAATGATTTCATGAATTTGCCAACGTATGAACGTAGTAAAAGTCAGTTAGATCCTTATACGGACTTTCATCGACAGCTAAAAATGTTGCTAGTGGCAAAACCGAAATTTTGGTGGCTAAAAAAGCATGGCGGTGGCTAAGGGTGCGTTCGCGACGGCAATCAGAACCGCAGTGTTGCAAGCATCACGTTCTTCGCGTGTTTGTAGCAACACCTACAAAAGTCAAACGTTCGTTTGACACATCAACCGTGCAGTTTGTTTGAATAATCGGCAACAGAAAATTTGTGTCTGCATTAAAAAATGGAAAGAGAAGGGTAAGCATGATTGCTATATATTTAATGGAATATGCAAGTTTGTAATTTTAATAACACAAATTAAATGCAAATACTTTTAATAATGCTGTTATAGCAATATACCAGCTGAGTATCAGCAGGCAAGTGCAAAATAAGCAACGGGGTTGCTGTACTGCTGCAATTATAAATTTTAGTGAACGTACCCTAAATCTACCGAATATTCAGTAGAGATTGCCGCTGTGATGTAATTGGTAGAGTGCTTCACTGCGTGTTCAGCAAATATTTCAGTAAACCTGATGTCTTCAATACTTATTTCAGGCAATCAGGCTTTTGAACTAGTGCTGGAAAAACATCGATGTTTACGAGTATCGATATTTTTGAGAAAAAACATCGATATTATCGATATATCGACCTTTATATTAGAGCTCTAGATACCCGGGTATCGAACAATTCGAAAAGATCGAATTTGTCTGAGGCTCGTTTGTTGTTCAAATGCCCGTACAAACATTCGAGCATTCGAGCTTACAGACAAAAAAATTTGTATCAGGAAAACAAAAATAAAAAAAATACATTTGAAGACAACAAAAAAAAAAAAAAAAACAAACGAAAAATACAAACTTCAAATGCCCGTGCAAACATACGGGTAATAAACAAACAAACAAGTGTTCGAGAATTTGAACAGCATTTGTTCGGGCTACTCGAAAATGTTCAAAAAAAATCGAGAGCTCTACTTTATATAAACCTTAATTTAACATATCTATATATAACAGCTTTATTTTTCGAAATGTCTGCATTCATTATTGTGCCCTGAATTGAAGGAGAGTGACAGTCATTTATATTACTCTAAAAATTAACTAAATAAACATTTAAACTAAATATTTCAATTTATTATCAACAGAAATCTTTTTTGAAAAGGGAATTCAATAATAAAAAAAAACAAAAAAGGTAAATTCTGTTCCAGCCAGAAAGAGTAGGTATCAATTACAGTGGTTCACTGAAATATTTCGCATTTAAGTTATTTAAAAAACCATGTTAAAGACTAAAAGGTTTGAAATAGACAAATTAATAATGCATTCTAAATACCTTTTACACTCAGAAAATAAATCAAAAATAAAATTTTTATTTTTATAACGCACGTTTTCAACCGTTATTTTATTTTAAAAATTAAATTTTTTAAATTAAAAATTAAATTTTTGGTATTAAAATGTATTTGGGATTTAAAAAGAAAATGTTTAAATTAAAAATAAAAATGAATGGAAAAAAACATAAGTGCTTAAAATAGAAATAAAAATTTTTAAATTTAAAATGTTTTTTCTTGATTTTGCAATTCTACAATGAACATTTAAAAAAAATGTTCGTATTTACATTACTTTTAAACACAGGAATTTCTACATAGGAATCAAATTTAAAAAAATCTCCAAATTTGGGTAATTACCCACAAAACGGCAATGCGGCCTTTTACCAGCTTCTTTCCGCGTTTATTAGTGATGGATCCATGACCGTCGATATATCGAATATCGGAAAAAAATATCGATATATCGAAAAAGTTCAAAAACATCGATGAATCGATATTATATCGATATCGCTTCCAGCACTATTTTGAACCCAGTTTCAAGGTATTGTTCATACGGAATATGCACTCCTTACCTCGAATACTGCCCGGTATGTACATACTAAACAAATGGAAATGTGATCATAATATTTTTTAGATGTTGTAAGAAAAATGACTGGGGACACCTTCCGCAAGGAAAAAAGGTATCCCCATTGCACAGTCGAAGGAAATTTTAAGAAGCAGCTTTTCTTTTTAGCCAAAGGGACACGTTCATCACTCACTTTTTAATAAATAAATCATTAATTTTAGTAAATTTAATAAATACAAATAAAAAATAACATTTTAAGCAAAATTCGAATGCTCAAATTGAAATTGAAATTAGCAGTTGGAAAATTTTCGTCGCCTGAGAAAACGAATTTCGTATGTTACAAAACATAGTTTCAAGAAATTCGACTTTGAAGTTCAAAGTGGAAATTCTCAAAAACTATACAACAGATTTTTCTGTTGTTTGGACGAGTTGTTGCGAGTATTTTATATTTTGACCTGCAATTTACAAAGGTTGGATATCTTTAAAATTATGGGAGATAAACGACTTTTCATTCAGTATGCATTTGTCGTATGTGACGTCTGAGCACCAATACCTGTTTATAATTGCACATACGACAAAAATTATTCTCTTTTTCCAAACCGAAATGGTTATGAGGCTCACATTTTTTGAGATATCGACTTGAAATTTTTCTGTTGAATATATTTTGATGATACTTTGTTCATTTGTCAAAATCCACTACATCGGACTAATATAAGATGTAGCTCCCATATAACTGATTGTTCAGATATAGCTGTTTTCGGGTGCAACTTCTTCATTTGAGGAGATGAGGATATGAAACTTTGAAGCATTAGTACCCATATGGACCTAATAAATGTCACAAAAATTTGTGAAGATCGAACCACTATAACATATAGCTCCCATACAACTGATTGTTCAGAT
Organism: Urophora cardui; assembly: GCA_960531455.1. NCBI lineage: Eukaryota > Metazoa > Arthropoda > Insecta > Diptera > Tephritidae > Urophora > Urophora cardui. The sequence goes on along the minus strand of OY482673.1, from coordinate 91,465,114 downwards.
ATGGACATTTTGGGATATAACTTCTCCATTTAAAGAGCTGAGGGCATGAAACATTGACGTATTTGTACCCGTATGGACCTAATAAATGTCACCGAAATTTGTCAAGATCGGACCACTATAACATATAGCTCCCATACAACCGATTGTTCAGATATGGACTTTTTTGGGTATAACTTCTCCATTTATACAGCTAAGGGCATGAAACTTTGAAGTATTTGTACACATATGGACCTAATAAATGTCACCTAAATTTGTGAAGATCGGACCATTATAACATATAGCTCCCATACAACTGATTGTTGAGATATGGACATTTTGGGATATAACTTCTCCATTTAAAGAGCTAAGGGCATGAAACTTTGAAGTATTTGTACCCGTATGGACCTAATAAATGTCACCGAAATTTGTCAAGATCTCAACACTATTACATATAGCTGCCATACAACCGATTGTTCAGATATATGTAGCTGTTTTCGGGTATAACTTCCATATTTAAGGAACAAATTATACCAAACTGCAGTAATTGGTATTATACTACAATAAAATAAGTCAGTGAAAATCATTCAGATCGGATCACTATAACCTATAGCTCCGATACAATATTTTGGTTTATTCTCAGTAGCTCAGCTGCACATACGACAAATGCATACCCAAATGGTAGTAATTTTGTAACATACGACTAATGCACACTAAATAACTCAAAAACTAAAAGAGATAGAAAAAAATGGATTGGAAAAATTAAAAGATTAGGTGCGATTGAGTTAATCTGCATCAAAAACTAGAAATGGTTGATTTTCACATACGACATTCATTTTCTCAGGCGACGAACTGACAAAGTGTTATATCCGTGGTTTTAACATAGAAGCCTTTTGCTCTAATTACATATCCTATTGCGTCTTATTTGTAACAACGTATTATCTCAGTTGTGCGTCGGCTTTTGTGTGTTGAAAATCTTTAAATTCTCTAGAATAGTGCCAAATGTTCGTTTTGTGACAATATTAATAAAAGGTAAAATCACTTTTCTATCTCTTTCGTTATCGTGTATATTGCATTATTTTAAGATATGACGTTGTGCATATAAAAATTTGAGTGAATTCTTGTAGTGTTTTTTAGTGTTATGACGGTTTTGCAGAAAAATATAATTTTTATTTTAGTAATATTTTGTTTTAAAACACTATTACAAATAAGATGTATTAGTGCAGCAATAGTGCATTAAAGAACTATTCGTTATGACATTCTTGCACTAAATATTATTTTAATATAAATTATTTGCTATGAATTATTTCCATTTATGTCAGTTACTACGTTTATACGTTGGCAAATTCATGAAATCATTTCATGAATTTTCGCTGCATAAACGAATTTTCATGAATTTAATTGTTCACGAAAATTATTCATGAATTTCGCCATCATTTCATGAAATTATGAAGTACAAGTCCGGCAACGCCAAACCAACAGCTGTTCATTCAGTCAAGGCGGATTTAACAGTTAGGCTCGGGGGCGAATTCAGAAATGTCCAATGTATTTTGTTATTGTAATTGGTATTGTAATGTCAAAATTATATTTCGCCGTGGTTAAATTCTGAATTCGCTTGTGACACGCGCATTCCCATTAACCATGATGTGAATTGGCTTAGATTTTGACACTACACACTACCTTTGTAAATAAAAAAAGTAGTTTCAGAATTCGCCACCGAGTCTACCTGGTAAATCTGCCTTGACAGCTGATGTCGTTAGAATGTTGCCACTTTTTAAAAAAGCTGAATTTCATGAGTTAATAAATGCTGCATAAACGAGATCATTTTCGAATTCATGAAATTAAGAGTTCAGGAATTCTTCCGTATAAACGTAGTAAATATTGTTGTCATTTCAAATCAAAAAATCATGGAATCTAATTCTCGATCCGCCAAAATTGTGATAATGGCCTTTAAAAAACAAGAAGGAAATGATAAAGAATGGCAGATAAAAAGTACATCAACATTGTCTTCTGCTGAAATGAAATCAGACTCATTAAGCTCGAGTTCATTTTCTGAAGATGATGACGATTCTGTACATTCCATCCGATATTAGGTTCGTTTATATTAGCTAGTTATGAATAGTTAGCCAAGTTTCGGCTGGCAAATCCTTTCTTGAGTCAAAAAAATAGTAGAAGAGAGCCATAGACAGCTCCAAATTTCAGCAAGTAAAATTTTCCCTAGCTGAAATTATTTGCTGCCAAAGTAAGAAACAGCTGTTGAAGAAATAAACGAATACTTTTGATTTTATTACTTTTGAAATTTTCTGAATTTTTGAAATAGAAATAATGAAAATTTAAAAAATAACCATTAACAGTCAAAAATAGCATTCAAATTATTAATCGCTAATTTTTACTATTTTTACGTTTCTTGATTTTCTGTTCATTTCGCTCTTTATGAGCGCAATTCTTACCGTTTTGCTCACTTGACAGCTAGCTGCTAGTTTAATAAGAAACAAACCTATTGTATTTTTACGAGCAATTGTCCTTATTCATTCATTTTTTTGCGTAAGTTTTTTAATTTATGTTCCTTCCAGGGACTTGTAACGCGTTTCGGTTTCGGTTTCTGTTACACAGCTAAATAACGAAACTGAAACAGAAACAAAACTTCTTTGTAACAAAAGTCGTACCAAAACTATGAAACGGTTCCAGCAGACACAAAACCTGTAACGAAACTAACAAGAAAAGATACAGAAACAAAATTATTTACAGGTTTTGTTTCTGCTGAAACCGTTTCGGAGTTTTGTTACGACTTTTTTTACAAAGGATTTTTTTTGATGTGTAAACATCTTTGCTGTAGCTACGAGTAATTTCGAAAAACAGGTAAAGTTTACGCGTAAACGTGTAAACCGTAAATGGCCTTTGTGTTAGTGCGCTGCTGTGTCCGTGTGAATCGCTTGGCATTGTCAGTGGTAGGTAGGTAGATAGACATGTACTTACAAACGCTTGCATGCGCAAATATCAACAACAACAGCAACGACGCGAATGAAGTTGTTGTTGTTTTCTGCAACAATGCGACAAATAGGCAAAATAAAAAGGACCAACCAGTTTGAACATGTCTGCAAATGTATGGATATAGGTATGCATATCTACCTATCTAATTTTCTGAGCAATATTGGTATCAAATGCAAAGTTTTGAGCAGGACTTCGATATGAAGCTCTTTTAATTGTGACCTCTAGGCCGGGTCTCCAGATATGTGTCAAAACGAGGACCCGGATGATCCTTGAAAGTTTCTTAGCAATATTAGTATGAAATGAAAGGTTCTCAGCAGGACTTTGATATGAAGCTCTTTAATTGTGGCCCCTAGGCTGGGTCTCCAGATATGGGTCAAAACGAGGACCCGGATGATCCTTGAATGTTTCTGAGGAATATTGCTATCAAATCAAGCATGGGCATTTTTCAACTACCACTCATTTTCAACTACCACTCAAATTGAGTGGTAGTTAAATCCTGATTTTAACTACCACTAAAATTGAGTGGTAGTTAAATCTTGAATTGAGAAGTTAATCAACACATCAGCTTGTGGTGAAATGTACATACATACATATGTATGTGAGTATATGTGAGTCGTTAGTTTTGAAATTGGTATAAGTCCACTTTTGGGTGTGCCGAGATATTGAAGGGTTTTTCGTTTTTACTGATTCAAAAATATTGAACTAGAAGTGAACTAGAGGTGAAAAAGAGGTGAACTAGAGGTGAAAAAGAGGTGAACTAGAGGTGTACTAGCTGTGAACTAGAAAATGAACTAGAAATTGAACTAGAGGTGAACTAGAAGCGAACTAGAGGTAAGCTAAAAGTGAACTAGAATTGAACTAGAAATTGGAATAGGGGTGAACTAGGAAGTGAACTAGAAATTTAACTAAAACGAACTAGTAGATGAACTTGAATATCTACAAATACTATTGCAATGCACATGTCCTTCCCTTGAATTTTGTATATTTAATGTACATACAAATCATTGAGAAGTTGAGAAGTTAATCAACACATCAGCTTGTGGTGAAATGTACATACATACATATTAGTGTCCGACCGAATATTCGGCCAAGCTTCGGTATTCGGCCTATTCGGCTGGTATTTTTTATTCGGCTTCGGCTTCGGCCTTCGGCTGAAAAGGCCGAATAATGGATTTGTTTAATAAAAAAAAAAGACTGGATTTTACCAATTTTTGATTTTTATGAGCGACAGAAAATCGTAACTTCCAGTAATATTTTTTTGTTATTGAACAGGCCTAAGATTCCGAACAATAACTTACGCTAATTACACTGGATCACAAAATGAAATTTGTTGTTTTTTTTGTGATAGTGAAGAATCTTTGGATGAATCAATTACTTTGGATTCCAGTGACCTCGAGGCATCCCATGATAAATCTGTAAGAGATTGCGCACGCAAAGCAAAAACTAATATAAGTCTTGAAGTGGAATTAAGCGAATACTTAGATCAACCACGTGTTCTTCGTAGTGTTAAATACATATATTCCATTCCTCAAATTTTTTTAATCTAAAAAAGGTTGCAAAAAAATATTTAACTGCTCCTCCAATGAGTGTGGCGAGCGAGCAATTATTTAGTACAGCTGGTCAACTATACACCGATAGACGGTGAAATCTCTTGGGAGAAAATGCAGATAAACTCTTTTTTTTGGCGTACAACATAAAGCTTTTGAACTTTAAGTATTGAATTTTATTTGCCTACATTGTTAAAATGTTATTAACATAGCTAAAGACTGAATTTTTTTTAATTTTTGTTTACAACTATGTATGTATGTATTTTATTAAATAAAAAAATCTCAAACTTAAGTATATATGTTTCTTATTTTAGTATTCGGCTTCGGCTTCGGTTTTCGGCCGAATAAAAGATTATGCCGAATATTCGGCTACGGCTTCGGCTTCGGCCTAAAATTCCAGCTTCGGTCGGACACTAATACATATGTATGTGAGTATATGTGAGTCGTTAGTTTTGAAATTGGTATAAGTCCACTTTTGGGTGTGCCGAGAAATTGAAGGGTTTTTCGTTTTTACTGATTCAAAAATATTGAACTAGAAGTGAACTAGAGGTGAACTAGAGGTGTACTAGCGGTGAACTAGAAAATGAACTAGAAATTGAACTAGAGGTGAACTAGAAGCGAACTAGAGGTAAGCTAAAAGTGAACTAGAATTGAGCTAGAAATTGGAATAGGGGTGAACTAGGAAGTGAACTAGAAATTTAACTAAAACGAACTAGTAGATGAACTTGAATATCTACAAATACTATTGCAATGCACATGTCCTTCCCTTGAATTTTGTATATTTAATGTACATACAAATGCATAAGTTATACGCACACATATACATATGTATGTATGAAAGTTTTTCCATAAGCTGTTTTGGGGTTTGACTGACTTCTTTGCTCTTTTGCTATCAACACTAAAGTTGAGTGGTAGTGGAAAATTTAACTACCACTCAAATTTAGTGGTAGTTAAATTCGAGATCAAATTGAGTGGTAGTTAAAATCAGATATTTAACTACCACTCAGGTTTGAGTGGTAGTTGCAGGCTGAGTGCACTCAAAATTAGTTGAATCATGGCCAACCCTGTATCGAATTAAAGGTGCTCAGCAGGGATTCTACAGGGAGCCCTATTCTTATTGATTCCTAGGTCGGGTCCCGAGATATGGGTCAAAACGAGGACCCGGACGATCCTTCAATGTTTCTGAGCAATATTGGTATCAAATGAAAGGTTTTGAGCAGGGCTACGATATGAAGCTCTTTTCATTGTCACCCCTAGGTCGGGTCTCCAGATATGGGTCAAAACGAGGACCCGGATGATCCTTGAAGGTTTCTGAGCAATATTTGTATCAAATGAAAGATGTTGAGCAGGACTTCTACACGGAGCTATACTCTTTATGATTCCTAGGCCGGGTCTCCAGATATGGGTCAAACGTGGACTCGGATGATCTTGCATGTTTCTGAGCAATACAAAACAATTGGGAAGAATTCAAAAACTAAAAGTGCGTCTCCTGTAATATCACAATTTTTGAGTTATGACGACGTTGCAGCAAATGAGCGATATGCATCTACCCATTTTTTTGGTATTTTCAAAGACTTTCATAAAACATATTTTTCGTGGCATTCACAGGTTGTTAAAATTTTTTAAGAAAACCTATTAAATGAAAAAGAATAGATTAATATTCTTTGATATCGATTCAATTGTATCAAATTTCATTAATATTATTTGATGCCGATTAAAAAGGTTTCAATTTGTTCTAAGACAAAATAAAAAGTGTCTATGTATCCTGGGCTTAAAAAGGTATCACATTTGATACGACTGGATCAAAACAGCGAGACTGTTTCTTTCATATGATATACATATATGTATTTTTTTCCGACACGATGACATTAACACCTTCATTTTGGTACGATAAAAAAATATGTTTGCATATTAATATATAGATGGCAAACTAAACTACTTGGAACATATATACATATCGTCGGTCTCCTGCCAGAAACACGAATGTGAACTTTTTTCTAAGTACGATGTCTGCTCTTTATCGGGTATATATTGATGTAATAACAATTAATATTGGTATAAATTCTTGTGTAAATATACATACATAATATGTACTTGTATGTACATAAGCATATATACAAAAATTAATTGTTATTATATCAATATATACCCGATAAAAAGCAGACATCACACTTAGAAAAAATTTCACATTGGTGTTTCTGGATAAGGGATAACAAATTAGAGCAGTATGCCATCCTACAGATAATACAGATAAAAAAATATATAATTTTTTTAATTAACTACTCCATTTTTGAGCTTTTTGTAACCATATAAGAAGAATTATGTTATGAAAAATTTATACTTTTCGGTAGAGAAGTTATACCTAGAAGAAGATACCTAGATGGAGGAAGAGATGTGGTGATCTCCGAAATAGATCTACATACTATGTATTTACAACTTCTACCAAAAATATTAATTTTTCACATAAATTTTTTCCTTATAAAAAAAAAACATTGGTCATTAGAGCTCAAAAATGAAGCCTAAACGAAAAAATATTAACCAATATGTACTATGTGTATCGAAGCAAAACTATTTCTGTTTTTAATCGGAGATATGCTCTTCTTTATTTGCCTGTGCATATTCACAATGAACAATCAGTGCTCCAAAATATTATCATTGTCCTATAATCACTTCATATTTTCTTGTATACCAAAAATAGTAAACAATTTCTTGAAAATACAAATAGCTAAACACATGTGAAAGTTACCAAGAAACCTGCTGCGAAAAATTACCTATTTTTGTATTAATTACCAAGTTCGGTAACCGTGCTATAAATAAAATTTGAACAAACAAAAACCCAAACCAGTTCTTGCTTTGCATACGTATGTATGTACATGCGGTTGTTTTCTTTATATTTGCAAATACAACAACAACAAAACAGAAATATATGTAGAACTTGTTACTTATTGGCTTGCATACGTGAGTGAATTGAAATTCATAGAGGCTATTTCGAAGAAAGGTAAGTATAAAATCCTCAATGAAGCACGGAATATAATGTTGAATGTCCCACTATATGAAGCCGTTGGGCTGAATCTCATGTTGATGTCATGTTTCGAATCCGGATGAGAATAGAAATAATAGAGGAGAGAACACAATAAAAGTAAAGTGAATCTTTGAAAAATATAATAATTTAGTTAAACGTTGCAACTATTAGGATGGGATGAAGTTACATACATAGATACATACATACATACATACATACATACATACCCTGCAAAAAATGCGATTAATCCGGGACGTGTCCGGGATCAATCTCAAGGGAGCATGCGACTAATACAATTTTACTTCCCTTTATATGGAGTGAATTGATCGCATTTGTTCGAGCATGTCCTAGAGACTAATTGTTCAACTTGTATACCCGAACGGGTACCAATGTAGATTAATCACTAACATACCGAACGGGTACAAAAGTAGATCAATCGCTTTCATCCCGAACGGGTACACATGTAGATCAATCGCCTTCCTCCCGAACGGGTACAAATGTAGATAAATCGGCTGGGTGTAATAAGGCCGTTTGAAATAAGGCCTTTAAGGCCTTATATCGCTATCGATTGAGAAATAAAGCCTTTATTAAGAATAAGGTCTTATTTCACTTGAAATGTGAAATAAGGTTCTAAAGGTCTTATTTCACTTTGTGGCAAGTGCCTGGTATAGGGGACGGCGACCAAAAAAGGCTAATAATCGATACCAATTTTGCGAGTTGAAATGGCCGCAAAAGTACTGTAGACCGGGCTATAGATATTACTCCGAAAAGAGAATTCTATCGGCTGAGGATTATTTTTTAAAACCGCGGCCGAAGGCCTCCTACGCGGGATCGACATTAAAATTTTCGACATATCGTACCAGACCCCGCCTACGCTTAAGGGTGTACTACGCAGAAGGACATCACCGTGGCGGTAGCCACGGTTAGGGCACACGTCCGGACGGATGGCGTAGCCCAGGGTTATTTTTTATAAGCGCGGCCGAAGGCCGCCAACACAGAAAAGTGTTCTGCGCAAAAGCACTGTGGACCGGGCCATAGATATTACTCCGGAAAGAGAAGATAAAGAAAAAACTTTTGCGGAGAACAGCTTTTGCGTTGGGGGCCTTCGGCCGCGCTTATAAAAAAATCTCTTTCCGGAGTAATATCTATAGCCCGGTCTACAGTACTTTTGCGGCCATTTCAACTCGCAAAATTGGTATCGATTATTAGCCTTTTTTGGTCGCCGTCCTTCTGCGTAGTACACCCTTCAGCGTGGGCGGCCTTCGGCCGCGCTTATATAAAATAACTCTGGGCTACGTTATCCAAGTCCGGTCGTGTGTCACAGCCGTGGCTACCGCCACGGTGATGTCCTTCTGTTATTTATATAACAGTTATTTGCTCATTGGAATTCTCATAAGTTCTCGCGTAAATAAATAAAGGGGTTATTGCACATTTCAAAAAAGGCCTAATTGCGTTTTAAATGTGAAATAAGACGTTTTTTTGAAAATGAAAAAAATAAAGGCTTTATCTCACTTTGGTTGCGATATAAAGCCTTAAAGGCCTTATTTCAAAAGGCCTTATTACACCCCGCCGATAAATCGCTTACATCCCGAACGGGTACAAATGTAGATTAATCGCTTTCATCCCCTACGGGTACAAATGTAGATCAATCGCTTCCAGGACGAACGGGTACAAATGTAGATTTTTCCAAGTTGTTCGCCAAGGCAATTTTTAATAACAATCTTTAAAAAATTGTAAATGTTCATGCATATATAAATAAAGATTATATAATGTTTTACTTTTGAAAAAAATCTCAATAAATAAATAAAAAAAAATTGTAAGTTTTGAGTATGCATTATATGATCGTAATGTAAAGGATTTTTTGATAGAATATTTTAGGCAACATTTTGTTAAAATTATTATTCATCATTGTTATTAAAAGAAAGGGTGTCCAATTTGTTTTACCGGTTCTACAATTTTTTAAATACATTGCATATTTTTGTAAAATTTCTACATTTAAGGAATCTAGATTTGTACCAGTTCGGAATGAAAGCGATTAATCTACATTTATACCCGTTAGGGAACAATTTGTCTACAATTAGTCTACATTTATACCCGTTCGGGAACAATTGGTCTACAATTAGTCTACATTTATACCCGTACGGGAACAATCGGGGACTAATTGTGGACCGATTGTTCTCGAAAGAGATCAATCCGGGACAAATATCTTTCGGTATTAATCGCACATTTTTTTTGCAGGGTACATACATACATACATACAGGTGAAGCTAATAAAAGCGTGTTAAAAAAAATTTACTCATCTTCAAAGTGTTATCCGGATTACTCTTCAATACACAATTGCGCATTATTTGCCAAATGGCAAGAAAATATAAATTTGATCGTTTTTAAAGTTATCTTTGACAACTTTTTTTTTATTAATTTAGTTACTTTTTCCGGCTTAGTTGGTAATTAAAACATATTTTTGATAAGACCTAAATCCTGAAAAAATTAGTTTAATTTAATCGTTTTTAGGAGATAAATTTAAGATATCTGTACTGAGTTTCTGTAACTCATATCTTTTCTAGTATAAATAGGTGATGACAAAGGGCCTGTGTAAATCGGTAGCAAAGTTCCTTAGAATGGAAATTTTTGACAGATGTGAGGTGAATAAAATTTAACAACCCGGCAGGGCTAGTAAAAATTTGACAAGCAACTGAAAATTTTTGAAGTCTAACAAAGGGTTTGACACATACATACATAAGTTAAAAAAAAGAAAAAAAAATATTAACATGGCGCCACTGGCAAAGAAATTTAAAAAAATACGGTAGATGTAAGCTAAAGAATAATATTATTATTATTGGAACTAATGCCTGAAGGCCTATTAAATGCAATGCTTTTAATTCAAATAAAATTGCAATCAGCAAAGGTAAGTATTTACTGAATATTCGCTGCATTTTCTTTTCTTTTAAATTGTAAACTCTCGAAGCTGTCAAAATTTTCCTACAGTAAAAAGTTACCGATTCGCACAGCAGAAATGGAAAATTATTACACCATAGTAAAAAGATATCTCACCATGGTAAATTGCTATCGATTTACACAGGCCCAAAGTGTGGATCGTATTAATGTGACGTCATTAGAAACTAGTGATGACACAAGAATTCACCACGAATACTGCCAAAATTTTACTCCCTTATGTCAAAATTTAATTTTTACTACCGATTGGCACACAGCCTTAAGCTGAAGGTACATACTTTTTATTGTTGCGTTGACGGCGTTTATGTGTATAAGCGTTGACGCCGTTGAATAATTTGCTGTTACACACCTTGTGTCATACTGTATAGCATACAGTGAAATGGCTCTGGGATGCGTAGTCGAAATTCGATAAAAAAAAGACGATATGTCATCGGCAAATGCTAAAATCGGGAACAGATTGGTATGGCGGCGACTTCCGGGGGTACAGATTGGTATGGCGGCCGGATGTGGTTGCTGTAAGAAAAGGGACCATAATGACATGGTCGTAGCAATCAAGACAGAAACGCAATTCCGGAATTGGGAATTGAAAAAACCAATTCATAATTTTGAAAAGAAATTAAGGCTGAGTTCCTAAAACGCAATTCCCGGAGAGGGCGTAAACGCCAGCTATTCCACAAATAACATGTGCAAGAATGTAAAATCAACAACCTACAGAACAGAAAGAAGAAGAGCAATTTATATTGCATTCACGATCGGCAGTGGGCCAGAACAACAACTTCAAAATCAGCTGAGCACAGCTGTTCGACCTCGTGTAACACACATCCCAGAGTCATTTCACTGTTCTCTGTACACAATGCCTTGTGTTATGACGCACTTAAATTGTAAACAAACAAGGAAGCCTAAGTTCGAGTGGAATCGAACATTAGATACTCAGCTGTATGCTTTCATTGTTTGTTTGTGTTTGATGGAAACACGGCGTATTTTATATAAGCGAGTGCCGCATAAAGTGGGCCTAGCCACGCCCATTTTCAACATTTTTATCAGTCATCCAACTAAGCATATGAATATTATTCTTTGTGCAAAATTTCATTCCTTTTTGACTTCTAGTTACAAAGATGTCACGTTACAAATTCCAAAAGGGTGTTCCAGAAATATCTTTGTTAAAAAGTAGGCGTGGTCATAAACCGATTTGAATAAATTTTTGCGTGTCTATTGACACAAGTTATAAAAGTTTATAAACCAAGTTTCGTCATAATATCTCAATTATTTGTCGAGTTATGGGCTCCGAAATCTCGTAGATTCCTTTGTCTAAAAAGGGGCGGTGCCACGCCCATTTTCCAAAATTTTTCTATTTTTTGTTTCCAGTCTATTGTAGAACTCATGCCACAAAATTTCAATGAATTATCTTTATATTTGACAGAGATATCGCTTAAAATGTTTTTATTAGGCCCCTTTATAGTTCCCATATATAAAAGTGGGCGTGGTCGTCAACCGATTTCGCTAAAATTTTGAACGTGTATTACTACAAGTAATGAAAGTGTATACACCAAGTTTCGTCATATTATATCAATTATTTGTCGAATTATAGGCTAAGAAATCTCGTATATTCCTGCTTCTAAAAGGAGGCGGTGCCACGCCCATTTTCCAAAATTTTTGTGTTTTTTGTTTTATGTCCATAGTTGGATTCCTGCCATAAAATTTCAATGATATATCTTTATATTTGACAGAGATATCGCTTAAAATGTTCTTATTAGGTCACTTTATAATACCCATATATAAAAGTGGGCGTGGTCGTCAACCGATTTCGACAATTTTTTCTCCAAACATTTTCCTGAGTAAGTAAATCAAGCGTGCCAAATTTCATCGATATATCTGCTACGGTTTCTGAGTTATGGCTTGTACAACTTTCAATGTTTGGCCCTTAATAAGTGGGCGTGGCACCGCCCATTTTCCAAAATTTCATAAAATTTCTTCCTAGGGGCCTGAGCTCTACACGTGGGTGAAATTTTGTCATCCCAGCTCCATTAGTGACTGAGATACCAAATTTCCGATTTTTACTATATAGGGGAGGTGGGCGTGGTCATGGTCCGATTTCGCCCATTTTCAATACCATCCGTTCCTGTCTTGATACCAACTTGCATTCCAAATTTCATCAAAATATTTCAAATTTTGCGCGAGTTATCGTGCGTACAGACGGACAGACGGACGGACATGGCTCAATCGATTTCTCTTTTCACCCTGATCATTTTGATATATATAAGTCTATATCTATCTCGATTATTTCGTTCTGTTACAATCCACCGTTAGGAAATCAAAACTATAATACTCTGTGTACTAGTACAGCTGAGTATAAAAACAGCTGTTCAGCATTATCAGAGCATCTTTCATTTGGATTTTTGAGAAATATAAATTAAAATTAATAATTTTCCATTAAATTTACTTCAATGATTTTGTTTTTGCCTGTTGCAGCTTAGCTTTTTACACTTTTCGTTGTAAATTGAAAGTGACAGCCGTAACGCAAAACGCAGGAAAAAGTTGCGAGTTCGGCTACTTTCGACGGCGACTGCGCTAACGCATTCGGTACGCCGTCGTCTGTAACAACTTTCGTTGTGAATGCACATGTTCAATATTTTTTGACAGCCACGGCGTTACGCATTTAACGCCGAACGCGAGTTATGTACCTTCGCTTTTACTCATTATTCATTTATTAAGAGTGTTCAATATCTCAAAATTTTTACATATTTTTACGAATAGTTACGAATTCGCAAAAGAGAGCCAAATTGAGAGAGTAAGACCTCGAGAGAGTTGATAAAAGCGGCAAGCAAGACCAATCTATATACAGGTCGTCTTATGTGAAAGAGAATAGGTGATTACAGTTAGACGGCCGTTTTCAAGAATGTCAAAAGTAGAGAAAACGCCAGCGAACACACAACCGAATATACAAACACACAACCGAACACACAAGCAATTTCCGCGAAAATCACGTGCAAGAATGCAAAATCATAACAAAAGACGATAGTTTGACATAAGCTACAAACTCGCTGAAGAAGAGCTACTCTCCCTTGCATTGACCTTCTATAGTTAGGTTATGGCGGCAAGTAAAATTTTCACTTGCAACCATGATTCAATAATAAAGGTTTTCGCATGCCGTCATACCTTAATACATAGTGGGGCCAGAAGTGTCATGCAAAGAGGAATGTAGAACAGAACCGGCCCCTATGGAAATGCTAGGGTGCGTGTGTGTGTGTGGCATATGTCAACAAAAACAAAATGCTTATGTTCGTGTGTTTATGAAGATTGAAGAAGAAGTCAGCTGATCGCCTGCATTCTCCTTTAAAGTTCCTTCATGCTTGCAAGTACTTGCAGCTTTAAAAAAAATAGAAGTGTCAAAAATATATGATCACAAAAATTTCAATTGGAAATATACAAACATTTTAAACGCAAATTTCTAATTGCGTACTAAATAAATTAGGGCAAAAAGAAATCTACGATGTTGTGGAATATCCAAAGTAGATTTTTGTTTTCCTAATTCAGTTATTTCCATTCATTTCCAATTTCAAAAGCTTCAATTACAACCTAACCTAAAGATCAAATTGTGAAAACAGCGTACCAGTTTACTTCCCTTCCCAGGACATACAATGTTAAAAGCGAGTATACAAAATTGTATGCTTATACTCGTAGTATAGTGAGTAATCTATTTACAAATACTCCCGGATTAATAAAACGATGATCCCAAGTTCTACTGCGTATTTCAATGCTTTATTAATAGGTGATTTCCCGTGGCAATGATCCGGACAAAAAATTTTCAAGCAACTGCAACAACAATTTTTTGATCCTGATGCTTATCGGGATCAAAAAAATCTATTAAGCTCAAATTAGTTATGCCGTAACAGTATCGTTATAAAACAGCTGATCAACCAACCTTATGAGAAACAATGTATTTGATTAGTGATTCGCTAGTCGGTAACGCTATCGGTAACAACCAAATGAATTTTGGTTTTCAGCCGTAACGCTAACCAGTTGATCGATTGTTTGTTTCAGTTGTTCACTGTCATGACCCAATAATAATATGGTCGTAGCAATCAAAAGAGAACACGCAATTAGCATTAATACAAAATATGATAATTTCGAAACCTAAAAAACCAAAAGAAGAAGAGCGACTCTATTGCTATGGTCACCTTTATTGGGCTATGATCACTGTTCAGCTGTTTACTGTTACTGCACCAATAATCGACCAAATTAATACCGATACTGTTACTATTATGGAAATAAAGTTAATGCATAACTAATTTAAGCTTTAGAATCTATACGGACCCGAAACGGATCCAGATAAATATTAAGATCACAAAATTTTTTGCATGCAAAAGGCAACTCGCCTAATGTGTTTTCAAAACACACATAAGCCGTGTTTCACATACGGTGATCCTAACCCAGATAAAAATGTTTGCATGTAAATGCAACAACAAAGATTTCAGCTCGATTAAACCAGATAAATTGCTGGTTCAATTTCTGATCCGCCCTGTTCGATTACAGCACAGTGCTTTTTTGATTTGGCAGAACTGAAAAGTGACATTTGTGTATGTATACATATATATAGATATACCCTGCAGTAAATTTTTTTCACTGCTAAATGATCACTGATGATTCTTTGTTGAATATTCATCACTATCGTTTTGCGTTGGTGCGAGCGAGCAAGCTATATTGAAAAAACCAAACGAAATACCATCTAGGCGGTTAAAAACCAACGAGCCAGCTTGTGTTTCTGTAGGTTTTTTGACATTCGGCAGCTTTTCTGACAAATTTTTCAATTTGACAACTATAAAACAAATTATATTTAAAATAAAAAATATATGGAAATACAAATTTCAAATTTGCCTCTCGTAAGCTTCTGCTTTGGCCGTAAGGGGAAAGAAGAAGTCCGGAAGAAAAACTATACTGCGCACTGGCTTCTCCTTATAACATGGAATACATAGCTATCGCGCCATTTGAGTTTCATAATTTATTTCAGTAATTTAAATTCAAATTTCCAAAAAAATAATTTTTGAAATAGTTATTTTCATTTAGTTTGAAGTATAAGGTTAATCAAATTGTTTTTGAGGGAGTATTTGTCTCTTTTCAACGTACACAAAAATTGTTTTTGCGCTATTATAACTCTGACGAGTTTTATGGCCGAGCTTCTCTCCCAATTCGAGGTGTGCTCCTTTTGTTTTTCCTACCATTGGACAGTTTTATGCCGGCTCCGAACGGAGTCATATAGGCATGAGGAAAGCAAACCATTTAGTTGAAAAAATTCAGCAGCCTTTATATGAAAGTATTCACTGATGCCTCCTCATGATGAATTTCATCAGTGATTCATAAAGGATTCATTTCAGATTTTTACTGCTGGGTATATGTTGTATATGTTTCTTCTTCTTTTTAGTTCTTTTCAAGTGCAGCCAATTTTCATTATGAGCCGGATTGTTTCAGTAAAAATTTATCTTAACCCAGACCCAGATGTAATAACTGAAATGCCCCTATAAATTCAAGGTCAATTTAACAGGTCGGTTCAAGATACATACACACATACACTCCGTGAGCTTAATGTCGAACTCTCATGACCGAGATGTCAAAACTGTAAGGAAGACGAAATAATAATAATAATAATCACGGCGAATGATGGATAAACGCAGAGAATGAAGAAGTTGACGAACTGTAAACACGAATGCATCTATAGAATATGTAGAAGTAAACAAATTGGATAGCTGTCGAAGAAGAACAAGAAGTCAGCTGATCTGAAGAACCTACGGGTTTAGTGGAGTTATTTATTATCATATACTATATGTAAATTTGTACTTCAGAGTCAATAAAAATAACAAAATGTTAAAAAAAAATGTTTTACATTCAAATAATAGTAACTACGATGACTGTATGTGAGCAGCGCTCATTTTTTCGCGAGTTTTAGCAAATAAAAAGGCTAAAAAAAAGCCAAAGCTAAATCAGAATTTTTGCAGCTAAAAGACAATAAAAAAGCTAAATCTAGCTTGAAAAAGAACTAGAATGTCAACGCTGTTGATTACCCTTAAAAAACGTAGTTTTGCCATACAAAAATGCCTCCGAAATTACCCTTGAAATTCGCATTTCGGCTAAATGACTCACAAAATTACTCTGCAATCGGTCTCTTTTCTAAACTTTATCGATTATAATCGAAAAACATTTTTACATCGAAACTCCACAAGAAAAAATTCTGTTACCTATTGTCTATCATTCATTATCTTGTCTGACAACCTTTATTTTAAGGTGCGTGGGCAGTTCATGTGATAGCAGAATCAGGGCATAATAATTTGTAAAATGGCGCCGAATTGGCATGCCATGTACGCAGAAGCAATTAGAAAGTTAAAGACAATTGTTTAAAATTGGCGATGATGCTCACAAACTGTATATAGCCAATGTGGAGATGTTGCCACTGTGAATTTTTTGTTGAAATGAAAAATTAGCTGTCAAATTAGCAAACTGACATCCCATGTTGCGCCATTGA
Organism: Urophora cardui; assembly: GCA_960531455.1. Classification (NCBI taxonomy): domain Eukaryota; kingdom Metazoa; phylum Arthropoda; class Insecta; order Diptera; family Tephritidae; genus Urophora; species Urophora cardui. The sequence goes on along the minus strand of OY482673.1, from coordinate 91,448,112 downwards.
TGTTAAACCAATTGGTATTGATCATAAATACGTGTAGTTCAATTCAACCGTTCTTCGCGGTTTTATATAAATCAACTGACCAAGGGAGTCGATGCATCTTGATTAAGATCGACCATGATCCAATAATTCTATATGGTCGTAGCAGCCAAAGGAGAATAGGCGATTACCGTTCGACGGCCGTATATAAGAATTTCAAAAACAAGAAAAAACGCCAGCAAACATACAAGCTATTCCAACGAATAACACCTGCAAGAGGGCAAAATCAAAACAAAGGACGATAATTTGACAGCTTACTAGGCATTGTGAAGGAGCATCATTTTCTATGGCTACGACCATTTTCAACTATTTGGTCATGAGATCGACATATTGTGGATGTGCGAAATGTACATTAACAACTAAGGCCGTACCGATTGGCGGTAGAAAAAATTAAATTTTGACGTAAGGGAGTAAAATTTTGACAGTATTCGTGGTGAATTTGAACGTCATAATTTTACCTAGCTCAAAAAAGGTAAAACCTTTGACATATGTAAATACATACATATAAAAGTAACACAAATATTTAAATACAGAATAACATCAGATCATTACAAGAATACATTTCTTCTGTTTCCATTAATACTGCCATTAACAATTATTAAAATTGTATTGTTGCCGCCCAAAAGTTTATCTCTGTAACTGTAAAAATTTTCTCTTCCGTTTGGCACAGCAAAATTGGTTTTTTTTTCTCAACATGGCAAAAAATGTCTACCTCATTTTCCTATAGTGAAAAATGTTACCGATTGGCACAGAGCCTAACAAAGCAATCCATTCACTTCTTTGCTTTAATTTACAAACTTGATTTTTGGTAAATTATTTGGGGAATTTGCTTTTTTCTGCTTTTTGGAATGTTATTTTTTACTTTTCTCTGTTCACTTCTCACGAAATTGCGCGAAATCGCTGAAATAAGTGTAGATATACAAACATACACACACACACAAGGGGAGATGTTTGTCAAAGTGTAAAAAAGTTGAGAAATGGTTAACTTTATACCTTGCTTTACTCACTTCACCCCAATTGTGAACATGTCCCTTTGAAAAGCACATGCTGAACGAAACTGTCAAAGCAAAACTCTGAAGCAAAGCGAGGTAGAAGTCAATTGTGCACGGGCTCTATACAATGGATGTTTGTCATAAATGCCGAAAGGGAATACGAGGGGAATCTTGTGTGCGCTGTGAGAGCGTGTGTGGGAGAATTTACCATAAAACTAAAGCGTGTGCATCTCTAGATGACTACTGTATACAGGGTCTAGGTAATTGCCCCTTCTTGAGATTTATGTGTGATAATTGTATTATGTACATATCCAGTGTTGATGATGCACTAATGCGCTGGTTATAATAGCCGGGACGGGACAGAAGCCGTTCCGATATAGAACGGTGACAAACTTAAGGTGGTTATAATAGTGCGTTAACTGCCGCTTTTCACATTTCCAACATCTGTAAATATTGTGCTTTATTTACAAATTTATAACAGAAAACTCTCAATTTGTTGGTGATTTCATCACGACGCACGCCGTTATTAAGTCTTTCGTCGAATTCGCTCATTTTTATATTATAAAATATAAAAAAAATTTTTTGCTAACGGTATTCTGTTTTGTCACTGCAAAGAGAAGTGTCAAATTGCCGTAAGAATACGGAAGAAATCTAAAATCAAAAGATGCTTACGGTTGTCGCCGTTTTCTACCGTTCATTATAATGACTCGCCTTTCACATACAATAGATATTAAAGTGACAGCTCCATCCGTTCCGTTACGGCTATTATAACCAGCGAGTAAGGGTTTAGACATTGGTGACTTATAAGTATTTCAGTATTGTTAACCTTATTGTAACTTTATCGCTATCCATGTGAGCTGTTAGTGGTGCCGTAAATCTGTAAACAGCTGACACTTGTCGAGGCTAGGGATGGCAAAAAAAATGAAATAACCGATTAACCGCTTTTTAGATTAATCGAAAGCGTTCGATTATTAATCGCGAATAATTGTGGGGAACTAACCGATTATAACCGTTTTTAGATTACAATTATTCCTTAAAAAAAAATATAATAAAGGAAAAAAAATCGTCATTTATTATGAAAAATCGTCAAAATGACGATAAAATTATCTATTCGGGAACTGGAGGGAACATTTATTGCGGTTTTTTGGATATACTCACAAAACCGTAGGTAACCGAATTTGGACTCGGATGAAAAGGCGGAAATTCTCAACTTCGATTATTTCCTTTCGATTATTTTCGACTTGAGAGGAAAAAGGTTATTCGAAAAAATAATCAAAAGGAAAAAACCGATACATTTTAACCGTTAACCGAAAGAAATTAACCGATTATAATCGTTTTTCCGGTTATTGTTGCCATCCCTAGTCGAGGCAGATCTTGGAAGATAGGCGCATAGGCGAATTCAGAAATTTCCCATGTATTTTGTTATTGCAATTGGTAGATTGTAATGTCAAAATAATATTTCTCCTTGTTAAAATCTGAATTCGCTTGGGACACGCCCATTATTATTGGCCATGATGTGAATTCGCTTTGATTTTGATAATATAATCTACCTTTGTAAATAAAAAAAAAGTTTCTGTATTCTCCTATGCGCCTACCTTGATATATCTGCTTTCACAAGTGTCAGCTGTTTACGGATCTGGTCTGTAAGTTAACTATACAGCTACAGAATTAAGATAATGCACCAATGACTAGTAACACTGCTTGTCGTAAGGTTGGTTGAATCAGTTGTTTTATAAGGTTACAGATAAGTCACCAATGCACACTGGTCAGCCCCCATACACAAAAGTCAAAAACCATGGTGCTTGAAAACGAAACCTCTGTCATGCATTTCCGTGGGAAATATATTGAATTTTATGGAAAACCTCCTTCTATACGCAATAGCCACCATTAAATGTTACTTTGGCTCATTTAAAGTGAACACATTTGAAAAAATTTTTTTCTGGAAAAAGTTTATGTAAATAAGTGTATTATGATTTTTGCGATATTTCAAATTTGAGTGCTAAAAAAATGCGGATAACTATGGAAACGCAAGAAAAACGTATGTTTCACGATTTAGCGAAAGAAAACAGTGAAAACAATTTATTTTTAGCAAAATACAAGATGAAGAAATCTTGGCTTTTCTATGGGCGTAATTTTCAAGCATTAGCATTTTCATTTAAACTTTTAACAATTAAGGACCACTCTGGGCCGGGTCCTATAAGCAGATTTGAGTTCTTTCAAGTCTTCTCTTAAGAAGCCTGTTTATACATTTTTCCCTTTTTCCCCTTTTTCTTAAAATATCATATTAAATGTAACTAGTCTATACAAAATATTGTTGCCCTTTTACGATTTTTGTACATATTTACATCGACTGTTTCGACAAAACTTTATTTTCGATAAAATCTGAGTAATTGAGTTTTGTCCCACTCTCCATACAATTTTTTTTTTGATCCCGCAAAATATCGCGGAATAATTTTGTTTATTGTAACTTTGTTATTTGACATCGGATTTTTAAAATCGAAATGTCATTAGTTTAGTTTTTGGAAGCTCTATATTTTCTCTAATGTCCTTTTGACCAATGGAGTCGTTTTCACATAGCTAAGTCACCTAACCAAGTTTTTCGTCCAAAATATCCTTTTTGTTTCACAAGAAAAGAATCGCCAAAAATAAAATATTTATCGGATCTCTCTGATATTACGCTTAAAGTCTTTGCAATTAAACGGGCAAATTTTTTAAGTAATAAAATATTCCTGATTTTTACAACTTTTTATAAAAACTTAATTTGAAAAGCAAATTTTTTTCAAAAATCGCAAAAAATCCACTAAATTTTGACTTTGACCAGCTTTCGCTCAGCGAATTAGACCACTACAAGATGTATGTCGTTTGAAGCGCATTTTAATTGCCTTTCGAACGAGATACTGCTTGCGTTTATCGCATTTGTAACTCCAGAGAAAATAATTTGTGAATGAAGTGATAACAAAAAAACACACAATTACCGTTATCTCAAAAATCTAACTACACAAAAAATAAAAAAAAAAAATAGTTCCAAGCTCAGCAGGTCAATTTCTATCCTCCCCCATTCCTGGTTTTCTTGTTTTTTTTTTTGGCTATAAACTAACGTTAGTGGTGGGCGTGGATTACAACATATATGCTTTTAATTTTTCTGAAAGATGAGTCATGTAATGGGACACCAATGTGCCAAATTTGGTTTCGGTAGGTCCATCCGTTTCCAATAAATTGGAGTTTAGTCCCACTCTCCATACAAATGAGACCAGTGTGCAATGTCTGCACTTTAAGGCAGCGTTGCGCAGCCTCTTGCCCGCGGGCAGACCAGCTGTTTGCGATTCACACGTATACACACCGATTGTCACTACTACAGACAAATGAAGAGCGTAAAACGGGCGCTTACGATGGGACCAGGCGATCGTCGCTTAGCAAAAATAATTAATTTGCTTTTTGGTTGCTTGTTTTTCCGACAGGGTAGGAATATGATATATTGTGGAACGATCCTCCGTCATCCTTGACAAGGGATGACGGAGGATCGTTCCACAATATATCAATTAATTTGCCTTCGACTGTCGTGAAAGCAAGTGGTCGCTAGGTGATTGTCGTTTGAAATCCTTTTCTTTTATTTGCATTTGCCAGACAACAAACAAAACTATGAAGAGCTGGTATATAACATACGTATGTATTTGTATACGTACGTTGTTTCATAATTTCGCAAAGCGTGTGCAGCATGACCCTGCTCGCTCAACATCTGCATGCAGACCACTGTAGAATTGTAGGCAAGGTTAGGTGAAAAAGAAAAAATGAATGTATGTATAATGAATGTGAATATAGCAGTTAATAACAGGGTTGCATTTGAATTTAGCTAAAAACTTTAGAGCTTGGAAACAAAAAAAAAAAACTGTCGTATGTGTAATGAATTAGTGAAGAAATTATACGTGCTGATTAGGGAATGTTAAATTGGATGGAATAAGGTGTTTCCATACTGAAATAAGACGAAAATGTGAATAAACGAGTAGTGATAATGTTGTACCATTGTAATGCACCTCTACATATTTCTAGTTTTCGCACAAATACACACGCAAATATAATCGTGCTGTGGGGAGATTAGAAACAATAACAACCGGATTGAGCGAATTATTATTTTGTTTAAAGCGCGGCTGAAGCGTCTAGCGGGTGGCACTTTGTTTTTTGTGATCTGTGAGGCCACCGCTACCTTCCGGAAAAACTAATTTTTATCGGATCGTGGTTCATTATATAAAGATTTTCGGGTTTAAATTCTGGAATATCGTGAAAATACCACTTTACACAATTGTTCAAACCTATTTTATTTTTTATGCATTTTACGACCAACTTTACAATTTAGGTTCACTCACTTTTTAGGTTCAGCTTGTGTATATGTGCTGTGGTGCAGTGGGTAGAGTGCTCGCCTGCTATACCAGAGGTCTCGGGTTCAAACCCCAGTCCGAGCAAACACCAAAAAAAAATTTTTTTTTCTAATTAGTAAAAATCTAATTATTGGGTTTTTTAAGAGCAGCGGTCACCTCTCGGCAGTGGGCGGCATACCCTCCGAGTGTATTTCTGCCATGAAAAAGCTTCTCACAAAAAATGCATTCGCCGTTCGGAGCCGGCATAAAACTGTAGGTCCACCCAATTAGTAGGAAAAACAAAAAGGAGCACACCTCGAATTGGGAGAGAAGCTCGGCCATAAAACTCGTCAGAGTTATAATAGCGCCATTGTATTATTATTATATTGTGTATATATAGTATATATTATTTAGTCAAGTTTATTTAGTTTATTCGCAAAATGTAATTAATTTGAAGCAGAAAACACAAAAACTTCACTAGCACTTGATTTCTTTTTTGCCAAATGTTGTGTTTTTCTGTATATCTACCCAATTGCAAATATGTATGTATACATATGTACATATGTATATTCACCATGCTAGAAGCCGGCTACAGGGTTGTATTTTCGCGGAAGCAGGAGACATTTTTTTTACTGGGTATTTGTGAGGCTAATTTATGCAGGTTAACTTAATAAACAGCTGATTATTAACTTTTTTCTACTTTTTTTTTACATATATTGTAGTGCTTATGTCAATTTTGAGCATGACGCCATGTGATTTCTACAAAGACGAACTATGATTTTGATAGAAGCACCACAGAATACACAAACAATTTACATCGAGTGTGTATGTATGTACGTATGTTCAGATGTGAAAACCTTTATTATTGAACCATGGATATTTGACAGCACGCTTTTCGTTTTTGTAATGTCGCCGACGTAGAAAGTTCGAGCATTGAAGGCTCTCAGAATTACGTAATGACTTTTTAGCAATTGTAAAAATTTACATATATCATTGCTATCGAGAAAATTATTTATTTTACGGCTGTGTTTATTAATAACGGGAAAATTTTAATTCCCAAACCGGTAAATTAGAATGCCAAACAACCTCGTACAGTTTTATAGACTGCTTCCTTAACTTGTTTCAGTCTATTAAAAACACAGCGTGATATTAGCTCAGATTTCACATTAGAGGCAAACTTCTTTTATGGTTGTTTTAAACTCGGTTAAATTAAGCACACAAACACCTTCCTAGGTCTATTTAGCACCGATGGAAATCTTAATATGGGTTTTATACTAGAATAAATGTAGAAGTTTTAGTAGAAATTATATTAAAACACGTCTTACTATGTTGAATAATTTGCCAAGAAGAGAAAATTTATTTAAGAAGAATAGACAAAGTGTAAAAAAGAAAAAAGGGTTGCCATGTGTGTAAATTGTATCTCTCACTCTCAAAGTTATATTACAACACCCTCACTAGAGATTCAATTAATTTTTTTTTTTCAATTAACAATTTCAAAATTCATTAATAATGTTAACAATTCGATATAAAATTTTCTTTTCAATTAACAATTTCAAAATTCATTAATAATATTAACAATTCGATATCAAATAGTAATGTATGATAAACTAAGTTTTGGTTAAACCATATTGTTTAATAAATTTGGATAATTTTGAAGAGTTTACTGGCTTAGTCATTATGTCAGCAATAATTTCATTTGTACTTATATAACTACGTTTAATTATTCCATCAGCGAGCTTTTCACGAATAAAATGATTCTTGACATCAATGTGTGAGCATGATAGTTGTTGTTTGAAGCTAGTTTGATTGCTCCTTGATTGTCGCAGTAAAGTTGCATTGAAGTTGCTGCAGTCTCAAAAAGTTCGGTTTCAAGGCGTTTCAGCCAAAGTGCTTCTTGTATTGCAGCTACCATTGACATAAACTCCGCCTCCGTCGATGACAATGCCACAGTGGGCTGCTTACGTGTAGCCCACGAAATTGCACCACTTTGCAAGACAAACACGTAACCGGTGGTAGAACGACGTTCATCTTGGTCGCCAGCCCAATCCGCATCACAAAATCCCACCATCTGATCATTATACATCTTTTTGTGTGTTAATTTAAAATCTAAAGTACCTTTCAAATAGCGAAGAACTCGTTTCACGGCGGTCCAATGAGCTTTGCCGTAGTTTGAATTAAAACGACTTAACGTACTCACGGCGTAACTAATGTCCGGGCGACTAATTTGTGCAGCATATATGAGACAGTCTATGGCTTCTTGATATGGAATCGAAGACATATCTTGTCGCTCTTCGTTTGACTTTGGACTCATATCCTTTGATAAATGCTGATTTGGGTCCATCGGCGAGCCCACAGGAGTACATTCACTCATGTTAAATCGCTGTAGTACATCCAGTATGTACTGCTTCTGATCTATAGAGATCGATCCATCATTATTGCGCATTATTGACATTCATGCCCAGTACTGATGTTGCGGGTCCCAGATCCTTCATTTTGAACTGGGTAGATAAATCATCCTTAAGTTTCTTAATTATTACAATATTGCTTCCAAAAATAAAAATATCATCAACGTATACGGCCAGTATTAGGATATTTTGCGCTGAGTTCTTGAAATAAATACATTGATCATAATTTGACCTTTTAAACCCAAGTTTACTTATCAGGACCGAATTCAGCTTCATGTTCCACATTCGACTTGACTTCTTTAGTCCATATAGGGATTTGCGAAGTCGACATAACCTAGTGGTTTGATCTTTAAAACATTGTGGTTGGCGCATGTAGATTTCCTCATCTAATTCGCCCTGTAGGAAAGCTGATACTGCATCCATCTGATGCACAATCAAGTCACATTTAACGGCGGTAGCCAAAAGAAAACGGATCGAAGAATATCGCGCGACTGGAGAATACGTTTCATCATAGTCGATGCCTTTAACTTGTGAGTAGCCTTTCACGACTAGACGTGCCTTGTATCGGCTAACTACACCATCCGAGTTCTTTTTGATCTTGAACACCCACTTAGAATCAATAGGCTTTCTTCCAGGTGGAAGATCGGTTAGCTCCCAAGTACCGTTTTGTATCAAAGCATTATATTCGCTTACCATAGCATCTTTCCATTCTTTACTATCTGCGCCATCCAGCGCTTCCCGAACAGTCAATGGCTCGTTACCGCAACCTGCTGTTGCCAATAGCCCTAATTGCGTTTCTGCATCGTTCGCCACGTAGCTTTTATCGTCAGATATTTGCACAGTGGATATCTCACCTGGTGATTGATGTTGAGGATTCGCCTCCTCACTGCTACTGTCATCACCCTCACTGAATCCGAGAAAATGAGATTGATCACCGGATATATTATAATCAGGACAATTTAATGTCTCTTGCCGCGAAGTGTCTTCATTTGCATTTCGCTCCTCTGATTTGTTCAGGGATTCGTATCCCTCAATGCGAGATAAGCCCTCACTTAATCCAATAGATTCATCTTCATCAGAATAGTCCGTGTCTTCGTCATCATTGATGATTTCGATTCGTTGAGCATGTTTATGTCGTGTTACTGGTTTCTGTGCACATCGATCATCGGTATAACTATTTACATTTGATGTTTGATTTTCAAAAAATATAACGTCACGACTTACCACAGTCTTTTTAGTATTTTTGTTATACAATTTGTAAGCTTTCGCTGTGTCACAGTAGCCCAACAAAATGCAATTTTGTGACTTTGAATCTAGCTTACGTCGCTTTTCTTTTGGTATATGTACCATGGCCTTACAACCAAAGACCCTAACATATGACAAGTTTTGTTTTTGTTTTGTCCAAATTTCTTCTGGGGTGGTACATTTCATATCTCTACAGGGAATTCGATTAATTAAATACGCTGCAGTGGCTGCTGCCTCTGCCCAAAATTGTTTATTTAAATTTGCATTGTATAACATACAGCGTACTTTTTCTATTAACGTTCTATTCATACGCTCGGCAACACCGTTTTGCTCAGGCGTATAAGGCGACGTACACTGATGTATAATTCCATGCTTTTTCATAAATGTTTCAAACCTCCCATTACAGAATTCTCTGCCATTGTCAGACCGCAATATTTTTATAGTTGCGTTTTGTTGATTTTCAACTAATTTCTTAAAATTTAAAAATATATCAAAAACTTCATCTTTACGTTTCATTGGATAGACAAATACTTTGCGACTGAAGTCATCAACGAATATCAACATATATCTCGAACCCCCGAGTGATTTCGTTGACATGGGCCCACATACATCTGTATGTATAATTTGTAAAACTTCAGTGGCACGGTTACCCTTCTCTTTAAATGAAGCACGAGTTTGCTTACCTTGTGCACATACCGTGCACGGATACAATTTTTCATTTTGTAACTCGAAACTGTCGGTCGACTCTTTTATGCGATTTAAATTGGATTCACACGCATGTCCCATGCATCTGTGCCACAAGTTGCGAGTCGCCGCAACTGTCAACGCCGGTTCACGTTGTTCCGTAATACAGCTTAGTCGATATAAATCGTCGACTAGCGGAGCAGTAGCCAATAATTTTCCATTTTCATCGAAAATACGACTATTAAAAATCAATGTTTTACCTTGCTTGGCCATTTGACTTACAGACATCAAATTTGCGCATATATTTGGTATGCATAAAACGTCTTTGACAATAACTTTATTCGCGCTAGACCAGCTGTCAGCTGAAATTGACATACTAACATCGCCAGCGCATTCCACTTTCAAACGTCCATTGTTACCCACAATTACTTCGCTTGATTTTGCTACATTGCGCTTACTTAAATTAGCTGAATGCATAGTCATATGTGACGAAGCTCCCGAATCAATAAGCCATTCATTATTTGTTGTTTTTGCAATTAAAGATGTTTGTGCCAATAATACATTTTTAGTTTCCTTCTTAGATTTTAGCGGACATTTGTTTGCATAATGCCCTTTTTGGTTGCATTCAAAGCAAACAACATGTTTAACCATTGATTTTTGTGAAGAATTTTTGTTTTTCTTTGAAACTAAAGCCAATGCTTCACCACCAGCAGGATCGTGCCTAATTTCTTGAAGTAAATTCGTACGCCCCAGATCAGTTGTTAACGCTCTACCGCTGTTTGCAATTGCCATTACCATTGGCCGAAATTCATCAGGCAAACCGCTTAGCATAATTTGCGCCACAATGTCATCAGGAATCTTTGTGCCGGATTTGTCTAGCTTTTGATGTGTGCTGGTCATCTTGTTGACGTAATCTTCCATGGAAGAACAATCTGTTAACTCCAGCCGCATCAAATATTTAAGTAAATCCATTCGACGCAACACTCCGTTGTCTTCGAATGCGCTCTCAAGCGCTTTCCATGCAGTATTTGCATTTGCACAATTTTGTATATACGAATAATTCGACGGGTCTACTAGCAGCCCCAACGCTGATATGGCATGTAAATTTTTTGTTGCATCTCCTTCTGAACCTTCAACACAAGGCCAGTACCCCTTCAAGACAAGATATGATTTTTCAGCGAATTTCCAGGAATCGCAATTTTCCCGGCCTTTCAACTTTTCGATTTTGTCCAGTCCCATTTTAATTTGTTTCAGCACGTGATTCTAACCCCAAAAATCACACCACTTGCTCGCCGCAAATATGTTCACAAATTTCGTATGTTGGACAAAAAATTGTTGTTTTTCGCAATTAGAAGGTGGCAAATTTGCTTTTTAAATTAAATTCAATTATAAAACGTGGGTGCCCATAACCTGTATAAGTTTTAGTAGAAATTATATTAAAACACGTCTTACTATGTTGAATAATTTGCCAAGAAGAGAAAATTTATTTAAGAAGAATAGACAAAGTTTACAAAAGAAATAAAACAAAGTAAAAAAAATTTTTTAAAAAGCTTTTATTTAATATTAATATAAAAATTTACTAAAAAGGAAAAAAATAATTTTTTTATATTTTTGAACAAGATTTATATTAGTCCTTAGTTCATTTGGATCTTAATTTCAATCTAAGCATACATTTAACGTATTTCTTCAAAGCATTTCTGTATATGTATCAACATAAATAAAAGCGCGGGTGCTCTTTACGTAATGCATATCTTACGTAATTGGAATTTAAAGTTTTTATCGCTTCCTTACATTTCACCAATACTGTTTTATAACATGAATATCTAATGATCAAAATATAAAAAAATTATTTTTTTCCTTTTTAGTAAATTTTTATATTAATATTAAATAAAAGCTTTTTAAAAAATTTTTTTTACTTTGTTTTATTTTTGCCTTTTTAGTTTTACAATGCATATTACATCTAATATTTGTCAACACTCCCACTATCAATATTGTCCAACAGTTTTTAATATGAAGTGCACTATATTTTACATTTTGATGGTTTCTGCTCAGCCAGTTTTTTTATTATCCAATTCCTGTGGAGTCTTTTAAGTGGTTTTACTATACTCTTTTGTGAATAGATTACTTCGTAATACTTGTTCAAAATAGGAACAAAATTGGTTCATAAATACTAATTTTCTAAATATCTTGACACTAGCGCCACCTAGCGGCGATTTATTTCCACGGATATATTTACTTTCTCATAAGCAATATATATACCGAATATGAACAAATTCGGTCGGTAAATAAGAATTTTACAAATAACTTGACACCAGCGCCACCTAGCGGCGATTTTTTTCCACAGATGTATTTACTTTCTCATAGGCAATATATATACCGAATATGAACAAATTCGGTCGGTAAATACGAATTTTACAAATATCTTGACACCAGCGCCACCTAGCGGCGATTTTTTTCCACGGATGTATTTACTTTCTCATAGGAAATATATATACCGAATATGAACAAATTCTGTCGGTAAATACGAATTTTACAAATAACTTGACACCAGCGCCACCTAGCGGCGATTTTTTTCCACAGATGTATTTACTTTCTCATAGGCAATATATATACCGAATATGAACAAATTCGGTCGGTAAATACGAATTTTACAAATATCTCGACACCAGCGGCATCTATCGGATTTTTTTTATTTCACATTGCATTGTCTTCGGGTCCTGAACTATGTTCCAAATTTTAAGTACCTAGCTCAACTAGAAGTATCTTAAATATTCGTTGCAAAATTCCACGACATACATACATACCCCCATACATACAAAAAGTGAAGTTAAATAAAAGCTTGTAAAAAGGGTTGCCATGTGTGCAAATTGTATCTCTCACTCTCAAAGTTATATTACAACAATAAAAAATTTTCGTTTATACTTCTTCAATGCACCCAGGTAGAAGAAAACATTAACATGTTATAACAACTTTACGGATAATCTATTCAAGTGTTGGATTGCGAAAATATCTGAAGTGTTATGGTAATTTCAGAAAATTCAAGAAAATTTGACAGAAGAGGTAAATAAACTCAAAGGATGACCTTATATTACTGGTAAACTGTGGTATATTGATGGCCGGAATGGAATAAAATATGAGAAATCGATGCCAACTATGCCTTTGCATCATTAGAAAAATTGTGCATTCTATTTTTCGTTTCTTTTTTGCCATTTTCACTAACGATTTCCACGATTTTTTTTCAACACGCAACACACGTCAAAATTTTTTCAAGAAATAAATGCTCGATGATATATTTCTTGGCAAAACCTGTGTTGCTGTGTTCGCATAACGTTGAAAAATAGTATTAAAAAAGTGTACTAAATTTCTTGAGAGGTCGATACTCGCTCAAGAAAGTTTCACAAGAAAAATTTCTTGAGCATTTCTTGTACGTCATTTTATATGAAACTTTTGCGTTTCTTGAGAGGTCGATACTAAGCTTTAAGTGAACAAGTAAGGAAGCCTAAGTTCGAGTGGAATCGAACATTAGATACTCAGCTGTATGCTTTCATAATTTGTTTGCGTTTGATGGAAACACGGTGTACTTTATATAAAGCGAGTGCTACATAAAGTGGGCGTAGCCACGCCCATTTTCAAAATTTTTATCAGTCATCCAACTAAGCATATGAATATTATTTTTTGTGCAAAATTTCATTCATTTATGACTTCTACTTACAAAGATGTCACGTTACAAATTCCCAAAGGGTGTTCCAGAAATATCTTTGTTAAAAAGTAGGCGTGGTTATAAACCGATTTGAATAAAAAAACACAAGTTATAAAAGTATATAAACCAAGTTTCGTCATAATATCTGTAGACGCTGAAGGCTCGAACGAGAATTGAAATCTGAACACCAAATGTTAATTACAGTGATGGCGTTTATTTCTGATGAATTAAATACAATTAATAAAATGACAGAATAAATAGCAGATGATACTCACCGTGGTTGCTTCTCGTCCGGCTTATTTTCAGCGAATGACAAGAAACGACCACGACTTATAACTTGCCATACATACATACGAATAATTCACAATGGACAAGATAACGAATACATATTTGACAGAGTCGCATGCGGCAGTGCTGCCACACCCCCGCCCCCGTGAATCAACGAGATTCACCAGCTCCCACGTCCGATAAAGCCAATTTGGATGCAGCTCGCCGCAATGTTCCCTTGGATGTTCGCACGTCCACTTGCCTAACGACCCCATCCACTCCGGGATAAACGTGATCTACAATGCCTCGACACCATTGGTTTCGTGGTAAGGAACCGTCGCAGACAAAAACGACGTCACCAATCTTCAAGGATCTGGTGGCTTCACACCAGTTCGCACGACGAGTCAACGTTGGCAGATATTCTGCGATCCACCTCTTCCAAAAGTGATCTCGCAACTGACGAGCAATGCGCCACTGTTTTCGCAAAGCGCATAGCCTCTCTGCTGCCACGAATGTCGCTGGTGTTTGTGCAGTGTTGGCTGTGCCAAGGATGAAGTGGTTGGGCGTGAGTGGTTCCTCTTGGTCAGGCGTTATTGGCAGATGTGTGAGAGGGCGAGAGTTCACTACATTCTCCGCCTCGATCAGGAAGCAAATTAATGTGTGTTTAACGTTTGGCGCAGGACTCGCTTCACACACTGGACCATCCGCTGCCACACACCGCCTTCGGATGGGTTGATAGGACAGTTGAACCACCACTCCACGCCACGACCAGACATTTCGCTCTGCAAACGCTTACAGTCGAACACCTCGCTAAACCGCCTGGCTTCTTGGTTGGCGCCCACAAAATTTTTGCCGTTGTCTGACCTTATTCTGACGGGGACGCCGCGGCGATTTATAAAATTTCGCATAGATACGATGCATGCGTCAGTACTCAAATCATGGGCGAGCTCCAAGTGTATCGCTCTCACGGTCAGACACGTAAACAGTGCCACCCAGCGTTTCTCTTGACGGCGACCGATCGTTACGTTGATTGGGCCAAAATAATCGAGGCCGGTGTAGGAAAATGGTCTTACATATGGCGTTAGACGGTCGGCGGGCAATGGGCCCATGGGTGGAACAACTGGTGATGCCTTCGACACTCGACAGACTTGGCAGTTGTTAATGACGGTACGCAGAATCTTTCGCAAACGTGGTATCCAATACTCACGGCGTATTTCGCAAATTGTAGCTTCTATGTTTTGATGTTTCATGGCGACATGATGATGATGCACAAGAAGCTTTGTAAACGTATGATTCGGTGGCAATATTACCGGACGGCGCGTAGAGATTGGTAAGCATTCAGCGGCATCAATGCGACCATTCACGCGCAGAATACGATGTTCATCGAGATAAGGCGACAATTGGTAGAGTGCACTGGATCGAGGAATTGCAACATCCTTTTCGAGCAGATGTAATTCAGTGGCGAATGCTTCCGATTGCACTTGATGATAAAGAATACGTTTTGCTGTTTCGAACTCCCACGAAGTTAGCCCATGTAACTCATCCGGTTGCTTGCCGTTGCGACATCTACCCACGAATCGCGTCACCCATGCCAATGTTCTTACTAGTCTGCCAAAGGATGAAAATCGATTATAGTCAATAAATTCATTACTCACAACAGCCAAGGCGTATTTTGGTCGGATTTCTTCATCATCAGCTGTGTTTCCGCTCTGTATCTCGTGGGGTTTCGGCCAATCCCCTTCTTTTACCTTCAAAAACTGTGACCACCTAACCAGCATGATTCAGTACAGACACGTCTAGCACGAGTGGCTTCGTCGGCGATATTGTCAGCTGTTGGTACCCATCGCCAATTTAAAGGCGTTGTTGCGGCTAAGATTTCCGCCACTCTATGGGCTACGAATGGCTTATACCTTCTATGTTCGCTGCGTATCCAATTTAAAACAGTTGTTGAATCCGACCAAAGTACGCAGTCGGATATGGTGACCTCGTGCTCCTCGCGGACTGTCTGCATTAATCTTGTTCCAAGAACGGCGGCCTGTAGCTCAAGGCGGGGTACGGTGAGCGGTTTCAACGGTGCACAGCGTGATTTTGAGCAAATAAATGCCACGTTTGTTTCGCCGCTTGAATTTGTTGTTCTCCAGTATGCTGCTGCTGCGAACGCCTGCTCACTAGCGTCGACAAAGATGTGAAGCTGAACATCCTTTGGCTTTCCATATCGAAAATAATGTCGTGGAATCTGCAGGTGTGTCGTTGAGGAGAGTTGGTGTTGCCATGAACGCCAAGCATCGTTTAATTCGTCGGGTAGTGGTTCGTCCCACTTTATTTTCCTCCGCCAAATTTCGCGCATTAGTATATTCGCCGTAATCGTTAGGTTATTGAGAAATCCAAGAGGGTCGAATACTGACATCGTTATACTCAGTAGCTCGCGTTTGGTAGGTTTTCGTTTACCAGTGATGACGTCGTTATCAACGTTATAGAATTGGAGCCTGAACGTAAAACAGTCGGTGGATGGCTGCCAAACCATACCAAGAATTTTCTCTACGGTTAGTCCTTCTTTACTGAGGATGGGTATGCTTGCTTCGGTTCCATTCAGCGCTTCCAAGACATCCTGCGAGTTCGATGTAAATCGGCATAACTCAAATCCTGCCAACTTGTGGATTTCACGTACCCTATTCGCCACGTCGATTGCCTCTTTAACGTCGTCAAAGCTGTCGACGAAGTCGTCCTCATAATGCCGCTCGAGGATTGACTTCACAGCACGTGGGTATTGTGCTTGGTGTTCTAAAGCGTTTACTGATTTTACGTACTGAGCGGCGCATGGCGAACAAGCCGCTCCAAATGTCATTACCCTCATTTCGTAGATGTCTGGATTTATGGATGCGTCGCCATCCCGCCACAAAAATCTTTGCGAGCTCCGATCCTCCTCTCGTATGCACACCTGGTGAAACATTTCCTTTATATCACCACATACTGCGACTGCTCCTTCGCGGAGGTGGAATAGCGCAGATGGCAACGGCTGGTATTCCTGAGGACCCTTTAGGAGCTGAGAGTTGAGGGAGACACCATGTGACTCGGCGGCAGCGTCGAACACTAGGCAGAGTTTACCTGGCTTGTTAGGATTAGTCACGCCAAAGTGTGGCAAGTACCACGTTCTGGGACAAGTCCGTGCTGTTTCCTCAAGCGAGAGTTTACACGCATAGCCGCTGTCGACGTAAGTGCTAATTATGTTTTTGTACGCTTTTGCAAACGTACCATATTTTTGCATTCTCCTCTCAATCCCCACCAAACGTTTGTATGCGGCCACGTAGCTTTCTGGCAAATTAACGCCATCTCTCTTCCACAGAAGGCTGGTTTCGAAACGCCCTTCTACGCGGCGTGTTGTTGATGCAAGCAATGAACGCGCTCGTACATCATCTGCACACTCGATCGGCGGTGATGACCTTACTCCGAAACCTTCTGTGCTGAAGTAATCCGCAATCATAACTTCAAGCGTTTGGTCAATAGTATGGCCCACGAAGAGACTTGTGCTGGGTTCTGGCGATGACACTGTTTATGGTCCAAATACCGTCCAGCCCAATTCGGTGTGTGCAGCATATGGTCCGTTGCCACTGAATCTAACGGTGTCACTTGGAATCCCCAAGCGGCAATGATCCAATCCTATAAGCAACTTTGGAGTTGCCCCATTATACGGTAGTAGCGGCAAGCGTCGTTGATTAGCACGTTGGCGAATATCGCCTTCACTCAGGGTCTGGCATGGCAAATTCAGATTATGTACGCTATAAACGTTGCGCAGTGTATGCTTCTTCTTCATATCGCGCCCACTGACCAATATGTTCACCACCGATGCAGGCTGTTGCGCCTTATGACCACCAAACCACTGCACGTTCAATCTTCGCTCCTCACCTTTTAGACCCAGCTCTTCAACTATCGAACTGTCAATCATAGTGACGGAAGAACCGTCATCGAATAAAGCGTAGGTATCAACTCTTTTTTCACCATTGTACAGCGTTACAGGCAACATAACAGAATTCGATGTAAGACGTTCTTGTACGTCCGACGTTGGCTTTTCTGCAGGGCGGTGCACGGGCGAAGAATCGTGAAGAAGTTTATGATGAGTTCTCTTGCAGCCGTTGGATGAGCAAACCTTGCGTCGTCTACAGTCGTGCGACGAATGGCCTCTGGCTAAGCATGCGAAGCATAAACGTTGACTCTTCACAAGTTTCCACCTATCAGCTACGCTCGTGTTCAAAAAACGTTTACATTCTTGAAGCTTGTGATGATCTGGGCACATGACGCACTTGGGCGTATGAGCTTATTGCTCTTCGGCGGCATGCAATACTACACGCCGTTTTGTCTCTCGCTGCTCGTGCTCTTGAACCCTGCATATTAGGTTGGCCATTTCACTCAGCCACTCGCTGAACTACAGTGGGATACGGTTGTATCGCAGTCGAATAACGTGCCCATTCGATTCTTTTTGACATCGGCAATCTATTAATAAACTCAGAGATCAGAGTTGGATTAGCTAAATGTTGCTGGCCACCAGCAGACTGCAAAAATGCCGACAAATTCTTGACCTTTGTAGCGAATGGTATTAACTTGGCGACTGCGCTCTCCGGTATAGGACTGATGTCTTTCACCACAGATAGCTGGCTTTGAATTAGCTGCTCTGGGCGGCCGAACCTAAAGCGTAGTTGCTCGATGATCGAATCGACATGATCTGGGTGAATGAGCAGCGATTTTACAGTCTCCCTAGCTTCACCCTTTAAACATTTCTGAAGACGTTGATTATTTTCCAACTTGGAATACCCATATGCACACGTAGACTCCGTAAACGCATTGACAAATAATGGCCAATCTTCAGCTACTCAAATGAAATCTGGAAAATATTGGAGCTTTCGTGGAAACATTGTATTAGATGGCATACTGATAAAACGGCTGACATATGGCGGCGGTAATGTGTTACTTACGTTGCTATATGATGACGAAGTAGCTGGAGTTGAAGCTAAGGAGTTACTGTATACTGACTACGGCTGGCCAGCGGCGGCGTTGGCTGGCATGGCGGCTGTGGCTGAAGTGGCAATTGGTGCAGCGGCGGTAGATGCTGCGGCGTTATATTGTAGCACTGAATTAGTAGCGGCGGCGAAAGACGCAGAAAACGATGCGGCAGTATGAGCGCTGACAATCGGCTCTGTGGCGGCGGTGGCGGCGACGACGTCGGCTCTGGCGAATTGTACAGAAAACGATGATGCGATGGCGGCAGAATTAGCGCTGGCAATCGGCGCGGCGGCAGAGAAGGCTGCGGCGACGCTGGCACTGACGTTGGTAGTCGCGGCACGGGCGACGGCTGGGTAGGCGCTGGCAAAAGATGCACCTGGTATTACTCGATATAAATCGCCGGCGTGGTTGGCGAATGAGGCGTTAGCAACTGGAGCGCCTGGCATGGCATTACAGAGATCGCCGGCATAATTGGCGAATGAGGCGCTGGAAGCTGGAGCACCTGGCGTGGCATTGTAGATATCGCCGGCATGGTTGGCGAATGAGGCGCTGGCAGCTGGAGCACCTGGCGTGACATTGTGGAGATCGCCGGCATGATTGGCGAATGAGGCGCTGGCAGCTGGAGCGCCTGGCAAGACATTGTGGAGATCGCTGGCATTGTTAGCGAATATGGCGCTGGCAGATATAGTGCCTGGCATAACATTATTTTTGACACTGGCAGATTTGGATGGAAGATTAACACCCGGTACGGAAACTGATGATATTGCACAACAAGTTGTGCTGGCTAAAACAGAGGAGACAGGCCCGGCTGTGTAGACAGATCGCGTTGCGTTGTAGGCAGTGGCAGCGAAGTCAGCAACGTATGGCGCACCAGCGTTGGCGGCAGAGAACGTGGCAGAGCTTGGTGCGCTGGCGTAGTACATTGGAATGTTAACGGGGTGCATTACGGGATGTGCATTTTTACTGGAACCAACTGGAGCAACGGAACTTTTAACGGGAGCTTGAATCGCATGATTTTGAAGCGCTAATTTTATTTGACAATTTTGCGATTCGTTCTCGCGCACCTTACTATGTACCTTTTTCAGTTCACCCTCTCACTTCCTGTATACCTGCATTTTCTTGTTCTTCTTGTTGGCTGCTGCCACTGCCTTCCTCGCCACACACGACCAGACTTGGTGAATTTGTCCTGCTTTCTGGTTGCTGATCGCCTTGAAGTCGCGGGCTTCTCCTCCGTACCGGTGAGTGTTGCAATTCCCCAGAGGTATCATATTAAGAAAACAATAAATATAATAAAATTCGTCAGGCCGCTATAATAGCGACGGGCACATACATTTAGTATGACGAAAAATTATGTACTTAACACAAGACAGCATACAAAGAACGCCGGTAACGGTTCGCCACTTCCAGTGACGAAGGTGATTGCAAAATCGCAGCTGCACTTTCTGAATGCAATAAATGCATGACGAAATAAAAATTCAGCACGAAATATTGATGAAATGCGACACAAAATAAAGATAAAATCCACCATGAAATAAAGATGTAGACGCTGAAGGCTCGAACGAGAATTGAAATCTGAACACCAAATGTTAATTACAGTGATGGCGTTTTTTTCTGATGAATTAAATACAATTAATAAAATGACAGAATAAATAGCAGATGATACTCACCGTGGTTGCTTCTCGTCCGGATTATTTTCAGAGAATGACAAGAAACGAACACGACTTGTAACTTGACATACATACATACGAATAATTCACAATGGACAAGATAACGAATACATATTTGACAGAGTCGCATGCGGCAGTGCTGCCACAATATCTCAATTATTTGTCGAGTTATAGACTAAGAAATCTCGTATATTCCTTTGTCTAAAAATAGGTGGTGCCACGCCCATTTTCCAAGATTTTTCTATTTTTTGTTTCCGGTCTATTGTGGAACTGATGCTACAAAATTTCAATGAATTATCTTTATATTTGACAAAGATATCGCTTAAAATGTTTTTATTAGGTCACTTTATATAAAAGTGGGCGTGGTCGTCAACCGATTTCTCTAAAATTTTGAACATGTATTACCACCAGTAATAAAAGTTTACACACCAAGTTTCGTCATAATGGGTCATATTAATAAAAGCCAAGCATTTGCATTTGCTTAAGATTTCAGACCTTTTACTCAAATTTTGAAATTTGGTAAATACAAATTAATGTCAAATTTTCGAAATCTTGAGTAAAAGCATTTTTTTTGGTTTTTATTAATACGGCCCATTATCTCAATTATTTGTCGAGTTTTGGCCTCCGAAATGTCGTATATTTTTTCTTCTACGCCCATTTTCCAAAATTTTTATGTTTTTTGTTTTATGTCCGTAGTTGGACTCCTGCCATAAAATTTTAATGATATATCTTTATATTTGACAGAGATATCTCTTAAAATGTTTTTATTAGGTCCCTTTATAATACACATATATAAAAGTGGGCGTGGCCGTTAACAGATTTTAACAATTTTCCTTCAAAATGTTTGCCTAGGTAAGTAAATCATGTGTACCAAATTTCATCGATATATCTTCAACGGTTTCTGAGTTATGGCATATAAAGCTTTCAATGTTTGACCCTTAATAAGTGGGCGTGGCACCGCCCATTTTCCAAAATTTCATCAAATTTCTTCATAGGGGCCTGAGCTCAACACGTGGGTAAAATTTCATCGCTCCAGCTATATTAGTGACTGAGATACCAAATTTCCGATTTTTTCTATATAGGAAAAGTGGGCGTGGTCATGGTCCGATTTCGCCCATTTTCAATACCAACCGTCCCAGTCTCGATACCAACTTGAATTCCAAATTTCATCAAAATATCTAAATTTTTGCGCGAGTTAGAGTGTTTACAGACGGACAGACGGACGGAAAGACAGACGGACGGACATGGCTCAATCGATTTCTCTTTTCACCCTGATCATTTTGATATATATAAGTCTATATCTATCTCGATTATTTCATTCTGTTACAATCCACCGTTATGTGATTAAAACTATAATACTCTGTGTACTAGTACAGCTGAGTATGAAAATGGTAGTAGGCAAGAAAGTTTGACGTTTCCCAGCTAGAATAGTATGCCTTAGGAATTTGAATTTTCTCCATTAGTTTCTTAAAGCGTTTGGGAAAAACCTGAGGTATACGCAGAAATGTGTGAAGGTTCTATCTCTTTCTTTCACATTGCATTTCATATATATGCATGATATAGCGCTCTCGCGCGAATACTTTAGCCCTAAGGTATAAATAGGAACAAACTAATGCTTAATATATCAATATTTAATCCATTAAATGAGGTATATATATAGCAAAACTAATGGATTATATAAAGCACTAATGGGGGATTATTTTTGGATTTTTCTAAGGTATTATACATTACCGTCCTCTTCGTAAAGAAAATAATATTTTAAACATTAGTTTTATCATAACTTAATTGCAGCCTCACATTTGTTAGTCTTAACATACATATGTATTTAAAAAATCCAATGTTATGATGGTATATTGTGCCGGGTACACTTCGCAATACGGTTCCACACCAAATGCATCGATTAGCGCTTGAAATGCTTTGGTGAATTGAAAAGATTCAATGTATGATAAATTGCTTTGATATTCCGCACTTTAACCAATTTTATATCTAAATTCCTAGCTGCGGCCACCAACAGGCCATCGTAATATCAGCCGTGTTTCACATACGGTGATCCTAACCCAGATAAAAATTTTTGCATGTAAATGCAACAACAAAGATTTCAGCTCGATTAAACCAGATAAATTGCTGGTTCAATTTCTGATCCGCCCTGTTCGATTTGTTTTTTCCGTGCTGATTTGGCAGCACAGTGCTTTTTTGATTTGGCAGAAGTGAAAAGTGACATTTGTGTATGTATACATATATATACATATACCCTGCAGTAAATTTGTTTCACTGCTAAATGATCATTCTTTGTTGAATATTCATCACTATCGTTTTGCGTTGGTGCAAGCGTGCAAGTTATATTGAAAAAACCAAACGAAATATCATCTAGGCGGTTATAAACGCACGAGCCAGCTTGTATTTCGGTAGGTTTTTTGACATTCGGCAGCTTTTCTGACACATTTTTCAATTTGACAACTATAAAACAAATTATATTTAAAATAAAAAATATATGGAAATACAAATTTCAAATTTGCCTCTTGTAAGCTTCTACTTTGGCCGTAAGGGGAAAGAAGAAGTCCGGAAGAAAAATTATAGTGCCCACTAGCTTCTCCTTATAACATGGAATACATAGCTATCCCGCCATTTGAGTTTCATAATTTATTTCAGTAATTTTAAATACAAATTTCCAAAAAAATAATTTTTGAAATAGTTATTTTCGTTTAGTTTGAAGTTTAAAGTCAATCAAATTGTTTTTGAGGGAGTATTTGTCTCTTTTCAATGTACAGAAGAATTGTTTTTGCGCTATTATAACTCTGACGAGTTTTATGGCCGAGCTTCTCTCCCAATTCGAGGTGTGCTCCTTTAGTTTTTCCTACCATTGGACAGTTTTATGCCGGCTCCGAACGGAGTCATATAGGCAGGAGGAAAGCAAACCATTTATTTGAAAAAATTCAGCAGCCTTTATATGAAAGCATTCACTGATGCCTCCTCATGATGAATTTCATCAGTGATTCATAAAGGATTCATTTCAGATTTTTACTGCTGGGTATATGTTGTATATGTTTCTTCTTCTTTTTAGTTCTTTTCAAGTGCAGCCAATTTTCATTATGAGCCGGATTGTTTCAGTAAAAATTTATCTTAACCCAGACCCAGATGTAATAACTGAAATGTCCCTATCTTGTGTTTGACCGAGTATAGTTTTGAAACCTTCGATGCGTCCCATAACGCCAATCGACTGGTGCATCTGGGCATGGATAGTGTGGCACGGAAGCCTTCATAAATCTCTTTGACGCGTTTCGCCAACTGGTCGCCTTGGAAGAATACGATGAAATACAGATTTGTATACCTGAATGTCCTGTTGAAATATGATTGATGTATAAACAAAAAATTAAAATAAGTACATAAATATTTGGTTTTCCATATAATAAATTCTTACATTTGAGGAATCCTCCAGCGGCGATTCAATCATGGCTTGACGCAGGAAAACATTGCCACAGCACGCCACAGCCTACACTTAAATGCACCCAAATATTCGTGCAGCTATACTAGCAACAAGTGTGCCGATCCGAATATCCATATAGAAGGGAAAGAACATAATAAAATATTAATTAATTAATATTTTATTATTAAATTATTACAATATTAATAAATTAATATTTTTCTTCGCACTCACGTGCCTAGTTTTTCTTTACCAACACAACTTCTATAGAGCATTCGTTTGTAAAAGTAGTAGTTGTAGTAGTATTAGTTGTAGAAAAGAGGACTAAAACACATTTATTATACAATCCTTACACAATGACACCCCCTGTTGACAACGGCGCTCTTCCCCCAGAATTGCCGCTCCTACAATACATATATTATTTTAGTGGAAATAATATTTGGTTTATGAAACTCACTCATATTCGTTTCATAGAAGATAGGTAATTTATTCTCATATTATTTTACCAATGTCAAAATTCAAGAACTTACATTTATAAATTCTCTTATATTAAATAGAACTGTTATACAAAAAGAATGTGTGTCTGTCCTTTATAGACTCCCAAACTAATCAACCGATCTTTATGAAATTTTTGCAGTAGATTCACATGATAGGTTATATAAGGTGGACCCACAGTGACCCAGATAGACTTTGAGCAAAATTGGTACCAAATGAAAGGTGCTAACAGTTAGTTGGAGCTTTTCGGCCTATTGGTGAAAGACAAAAACAAAGTTTTTTCTTTTTCCTCCTACGCGTTTCGATGTTTCTCACATCTTCATCAGGGAGTCTGATTTATTAATTTTTAAACATAAAACGAAAAAACAGAAAACCAAGCTGGCCTTCCATTTAATTAAATTTTTTTCAATAATTTTAAGTGATACGAAGAAAAAACCATGAAAGTACAAATTTGTGATACCAAATTTTTTGAAGCTGCGGCAATACTGCTGCACACTGCCTCTCAGGCACCAACCAGTGATGGAAAATGACTCGTGCCTGTGCAGTTTTCGGTTATTTGGGAAGTAGCAAGGCAATTATGTATAATCCAGGGATCGTAACGGTTATAAGTGATATCCAAAAAGTTGATTTTTAACGATTATTTTCTGTTTTATTTTTTGCTCAGAAAATAAAAGTTTTTTCTTGAGTTTTATTTTTTGATCAGAAAATAAAAGTTTTTTCTTGAGTTTTATTTTTCGATCAGAAAATAAGTTATTTTTTGAGTTTTATTTTTCCCTCAGAAAATAAGTTTTTTTCTGAGTTTTATTTTTCGATCAGAATATAAAAGTTATTTTTTGAGTTTTATTTTTCCCTCAGAAAATAAAAGTTATTGAGTGAAACCTGAAATAGTCGGATTTTCTTTAATTTATACCTCTAATTTTGTGGGTTGTTTATGCAAATATTTATTAGAAAAAATATTGTAATGACCTTAGCTATGTATTTACATTAGTGGAGAAGTTTTACCCCAAAATATATGGTTGGTTGTATGGGAGCTATATCTTATAATGGTCTAATTTGGCCGATTCCGACAAATAATCAGCTCATCTTACTTACTTACTTAATTGGCACGTAACCGTCTAGACGATTTTGGCCGAATCCAACATAGCGCGCCAGCTATTTCTGTTTCGTGCCGCGTGGCGCCATTTGGGAATACCTAGGGAGCCAGCATCACTGTCCACCTGATCTTCCCAACGCAGTGGAGGTCTCCCCTTTCTTCTGCGTTCAGCGGGTTTCGACAGAAATACTTTCTTGGCCGGAGCGTCTTCGTCCATTCTCACGACATGACCTGCCCAGCGGAGCCGCCGAATCTTTATTCGCTGAGTAATATCGATGTCTGCGTAAAGCTCGTACAGCTCATTGTTAAATCTCCGTCGATACTCGCCCTCGGCAACGCGCAAAGGTCCATAAATCCTCTGAAGAACTTTCCTCTCGAATACTCCAAGCGCCATCTCATTTGCTTTTGATATAGTCCATGCTTCTGCGCCGTACATGCGGACTGGAACGATGAGTGTCCTGTAGAGTGTGATTTTGATTCGTCGAGAGAGGACTTTACTTTTCAATTGCCTACTTAGTCCAAAGAAGTATTTATTGGCAAGAGTGATTCTTCGTTGGATTTCAGTGCAGACATTATTTTTGGTGTTAATGCTGGTTCACAAATAGACGAAGTCCTTAACAGTTTCGAATTTGTAGCTATCAACATTGACGTGGCTGCCAAGGCGTGCTGTTTCTTTGTGTGATGATAGGAGGTACTTCGTCTTGTCCTCGTTTACCGCCAAACCCATTTTCTTAGCCTCTTTATCCAGCTTGGAGAAGGCAGAACACACGGCGCGCGTGTTAGTGCCAATGATGTCGATGTCATCGGCGTACGCCAGCAGTTGAACACTCTTGTGGTATAAGATGCTTCCTGCACGGTGAAGTTCTGCAGCTCGTATTATCTTTTCCAGCATCAAATTGAAGAAGTCACACGAAAGGGAGTCACCTTGTCTGAAACCTCGTTTGGTCTCGAACGACTCGGAGAGGTCCTTCCCAATTCTGACGGTGCTGGTGGTGTTAGTCAGCGTCATTTGGCATAGCCGTATAAGTTTAGCAGGGAAACCAAATTCAGACATTGCGGCATATAGGCAATTCCTATTCGTGCTATCAAAAGCGGCTTTAAAATCGACAAAAAGATGGTGTGTGTCGGTTCCTTTTTCATGAGTTTTCAGGATTTGGCGTATTGTGAAGATCTGGTCGATGGTAGATTTACCAGGTCTGAAGCCACACTGATAAGGTCCAATCAGCTTGTTGACGGTGGGCTTCAGTCTTTCGCACAATACACTTGCTAAGACCTTATATGCGATATTCAGAAGGCTTATCCCACGATAATTGGCGCGTACTGTGGAGTCTCCTTTTTTATGGATTGAGCAGAGCACACTTAAGTTCCAATCGTCGGGCATGCGCTCGTCCGACCATATTCTGCATAGGAGTTGATGCATGCTCCTTATCACCTCTTCGCCGCCATGTTTGAATAGCTCGGCTGGCAAGCCGTCAGCTCCCGGGGCTTTGTTATTTTTAAGCCGAGACATTGCTATTCGCACTTCGTCATGAAGGGGTGGTGGAACATTCCTACCATCATCTGCTATTGGGGATTCGGGTCGAACATCTTCTCCTTCCACAATTTCACTGTCGCCGTTATCTAGCAGGGATGAGAAGTGATTCCTCCACAACTAAAGTACACTCTGGACATCAGTTACCAGATCGCCGTTATCATTCCGGCAGGAATTCGTCCCGGTCTTGAAACCTTCAGTCATCCGCCTTACTTTTTGATAAAATTTTCGAACATCATTCCTACCCGCCAGCATCTCAAGCGCTTCACACTCGCGCCTTTCGGCCTCCCTTTTCTTCATTCCAAAAAGGCGCCTCTCCTCCCTTTTAGCCGTCCGATAGTGCTCCCATACGCTTCGTGTTGCGCCCGCACGCAATGTAGCCCTGTAGGCGGCGTTCCTTCTTTCCGAGGCGTCGTGGCATTCCTTATCGTACCAGGTGTTTTTTCTGCGGGCTCGCTGGTATCCAATAGTTTCCTCAGCGGCGGTACGAAGTGAACGAGCGATGCGCTCCCATTCCTCGGATACATCGTTTGGTGGAGAGTTGCTCTCAGAGAGCAAGAGTGAGAGCCGGGTGGAGTATTCGTTGGCTGTCTGCGTCATGTACAGTCTCTCGACTTCAAACTTTCCTTGCTTCCCTGTTGGCACATTCTTTGCTGCACAGAGGCGAGTGCGTACCTTGGCCGCCACAAGATAATGGTCCGAGTCGATATTGGGACCACGGATTGTGCGCACGTCTAGGATGCTGGAGCTGTGTCTGCCGTCGATCATGACGTGATCGATCTGATTTCGCGTTTTTCCATCAGGTGACAGCCATGTGGTTTGGTGTATTTTTTTGTGCTGGAATCTGGTAGTGCTAATGACCATGTTTCGGGACCCGGCGAAATCGATCAGCCTCGTCCCATTAGGGGTAGTTACGTCGTGGAGACTGAATTTTCCGGCTGTGCCACCAAAGATACCTTCCTTGCCCACCCTGGCATTAAAATAGCCAAGCACGATCTTTTTATCGCGGCGGGGGCAGCGGTCGTAGATTTGTTCTAATAGCTCATAGAAGGAGTCTTTGGTCGCATCGTCCTTCTCTTCCGCCGGGGCGTGGGCACAGATGAGCGATATGTTGAAATGCTTCGCTTTGATGCGGATGGCGGTTAGACGCTCGTTCACTGGCGTGAAAGACAGTACTCGGCGGGTGAGTTTCTTTCCCACCACAAAACCAACACCAAATATGTGCTCCTCTGCGTGGCCACTGTGGTGACGCAAGACCCGATTTTTTTTGAGTCATGCCCCGTCCATCGCACTTCCTGAATAGCGGTGATGTCTGCTTTTACTTTTTCGAGGACATCAACCAGCTGGGTAGCGGCACCTTCCCTATTAAGGGTCCGGACGTTCCAGGTGCATACCCTCAAATCTTAGTCCTTTAAACGTTTGCCATGGTCGTCATCAAAAAGAGGTGGTCTCATCCGAGGCATTGCTGGATTTTTCATTGGATAGGATTTTTTACGTGGTGGGTCCCAAGCCCGACGCACAACCTGCACTGCAGGAGTTGTTTACTGTTACACGTTTATATAGCGAGCCGCTTGCTCCAAGACAGACGCCCGCTCGCAGCCGTCCCTACTGGTGAACAGACGCTGCAGTTATTCCTCTCAACAAGCCCTTAAACCGAATATGTCGGAGTGGCCTTGTCGAGTTGTCGCCTTCTCACTTTAGTTCACCACCAAACGGGTGTTCGGTGGCTATCCAGAGGACACTGCGCGGAAGTCGTGAGCTGCTTGCTCCGCATGTAAAAGAATCGCTCTGGCCACCCCCAGATGGATGGCAGTCAGAAGCTTTCCCCACTTACGTGGACTTCTACACACGAAGCCATCCTCTCATCAATCAGCTCATCAGCTTATCTTAACAACTGAGGAATTAGCTCATGATTCTGATAATATCGGTATATATTTTGGGGGGCTAATTTTTGTCCTTCTGGTACTTTCGAGAAACATGTTTGGCTCAATGTTATACCATTTCATGTTCATGAAAGGTATAAAAATTGCCTTCTTTTAGCTAGTAACTTCTTACTTTAATGGGCTTATGAAATTTGCAGGCTTGTACATGTACGACAGCTGATTATTCAAAATAAAACAAATGCTGCAAAAACTCATGTACACTCACACAATGCGAATGTAACAGAAACTCATAAAAATAATAATTTTTTATTATTATTCATATAAAACTATTAAAAGGCGAATTCCCCAAAATTACCCAAATCATAGCGCTCCCCAAAAATTACCCAAATTTTAAAAAAATCTCCAAATTTGGGGAATTACCCACAAAACGGCAATGCTGCCTTTTACTAGTTTCATTCCGCGTTTATCAGTGATGGTCATGGATTAAAATATCGAATATCGGAAAAAAATATCGATATATCGAAAAAGTTCAAAAACATCTATGAATCGATATTATATCGATATCGCTTCCAGCACTAGTTTGCACTTGTACGTTGAAAGCATTGTGAATGGATACAAGTGACTTGACTCTGGGATGTGTGTTAAAAAGGTCGAACAGCTGTGCTCAGCTGATTTCAGGGTTGCTGTTATGGCCCAATAACGATGGTGAAAGCAATAGAAGTTGCTCTTCTTCTTTCTGTTTTGTAGGTTGTTGATTTTACATTCTTGCACATGTTATTCGTGGAATAGCTGGCGTTTACGCTATCGCCGGGAATTGCGTTTTAGGAACTCAGCCTTAAATTGTTTTCGGAATTATGAATTGGTTTTTTCAATTCCCAATTCCGGAATTGCGTTTCTGTCTTGATTGCTACGACCTTGTCATTATGGTCCCTTTTCTTACAACAACCACATCCGGCCGCCATACCAATCTGTACCCCCGGAAGTCGCCGCCATACCAATCTGTCCCCGATTTTGATATTTTTCGATGACTTATCGTCTTTTTTTTTATCGAATTTCGACTACGCATCCCAGAGCCATTTCACTGTATGCTATACACTATGGTTGAAAGGTGCGGATGGTATGCGGATAAATGTTTTTTCAGTGCTCTGCTTTTGCACGCACACTACCACAAATATTTTGCGTGTGTGTTGGTTGCTCTGCCAGCGGTGCCGATCGCTGATCTATATATATATAAATCTCATGTAACATTCTTTGTGCGGGATAAACTTTTAATCTACTGAACCAATTTTGATAATATTTGGTAGTAACATGTAATTGTGCTCCGATTGAGTAGTCAAATAGTTTTTATTTAAATTTTTGGTCAAACAGCGTAAATTTATGTAAAAATGTGTAAAAAACCAACCAAAATTAGCTTTATACGGCCATATCTCAAAACCAGATCAACCGATTTAAATATTTCTTCTTTTAAATGAAACTTTGAACCTTTTACTAAAATTCTGCATTCAAAAAATTAATAAATTCCCTTTTTAAATAACAAAAATATTATAAGGAATAGTATCAATTTTGGAAAAAAAGAGTCATGCGCATGGTTGGTCGCCACAAGAAATCGGTAAAGCAGAAGACAGAACAACGAGAACAATACATGTAAGGTGGCAGCACGGTGAGGAAAACAAAGACGGCAACTCCGATCAAGAGAGAGAATACAAAGCGAGGAAGCGAGCAGTTTTTAATTGGAATCGTCGAGAACAATACGCTAAATTTCATATCACACATTTTTTGTACATTTTATATATTATAAACAAAATTATAATAAACAACCAAAATTAAAGTGAACATTATTCACTTTTACATGGGGGCTCAACCAGTTGAACATACGCGGTCCAAAAATAAACAATCGTAGTATGATTGTTCATTCTACGAAAAAAAAAAAAAGCGAGCCGAGCAGGTGCAGCAGAGCAACGGAAGACGAATGCAGCGAAACGCGTAGAAAAGGCAGCAGCGGCCAAAGCTGAAAAAGACAACGCAGACACAAAAAGGAAGGAACAGAGCGAGGAGGTAGAGCAAATTGGAAAAGCATCATTAGAATACACAGTGGTGGAATTCAACACAAAAAGCGACGAAAATATTGACGAAATTCAATTAAATTTTAAAGCAGCAGCAGAAAAAGAAACAGAAACAGCAGCAGAGAAAGAAGGAAAAACAACAGCAGAGGAGAGAACAGAAGCAGAATCAGCAGCAGAGAAGACAACAGAAGCAGAAACAGCAGCAGAGAAAGAAGAAAAAACAACAGCAGAGGAGATAACAGAAGCAGAATCAGCAGCAGAGAAAGAATAAAAAACAGCAGCAGAGGTACAAGCAGAAGCAGAAACGGCGACGACGAAATTGAAAACAGTCGTTGATTAAAACGAAAACGAGTTAGAGATGGCAATAAATACAGGTAGCGGCGAATTCGGCGAAATGGTCAGAGCTTTGACACAAAGTATTGAGCAAAATAATAGAAACAGTATAACAATTGAAAGTTTTGCAAAAATAGTACCGGACTACGATGGAACATCAATACCTATACGACAGTGGCTTAACAATTTCAACGAAAACGCAGAGGCGTATGGATTATCAACAAGACAGAAGTATGTTAACGCTCGTAACAAGATGAAAGGAACGGCGAAATTGCTGTTAGAAACAATGACGGTAGCAACATATGAGTCTTTATGCGAAGTGTTAATATAAGAATTTGACAGAAAATTGAGCAAGGAACCAACAAAATGTTTTAAATGTAATGGGTCAGGGCATATGGCAAAAAATTGTACTGAAACAAAAATGAGTGTTAATTTGGTAAGTCAAAATCGAACCAAAGTAATGAAAATGAACAATTACAACATTTCATGCCTTGTTGATACTGGGGCGGACGTATCTTTGATGCGCAGAAGTACATATGAACAAAGGTTGGGTGCATGTAAATTGCAAGGAAGCTATGCAAAATTATACGGCTTGGGAAACGTAGCTACAGCAGTTGTAGGCAAATTTGAGGCGCAAGTAGAGGTAGATGGCTTAAGAGCAATGCATACTTTCTTAGTAGTACCAGACACGAAAATGAATATGGATGCAAATATTGGCTTCGACTTTTTAAAAAATTTTACTGTAATTTTGAATGCAGATGGATACAAATTTATAAAAAAAAAGATGAATACACAAGCGAAGAGCACATTTAATACAATATTTACAATTTTCATGATGGTGATATAAATATCGATGTAGAGCCGCAATACACGTCAGTAGTTAGACAATTAATTCAAAGTTATAAACCATCGAATAGTCAACGTGATTGTCCTATAAAACTTAGTATCATACCTAGTGGCAACAATATTTCTTTTTGCGAAAGACCTAGTCGATTATCACCCGCTCAGCAATAAGTTGTACAGAATCAGGTACACGAATGGTTACAGCTAGGAATAGTACGAGAGTCTACTTCAGATGTTGCTAGTAAGGTAGTATTAGCAAAAAAGAAAGATGGCTCGTACAGATTATGCGT
The DNA here is from genome assembly GCA_960531455.1 of Urophora cardui. Classification (NCBI taxonomy): domain Eukaryota; kingdom Metazoa; phylum Arthropoda; class Insecta; order Diptera; family Tephritidae; genus Urophora; species Urophora cardui. Next base: position 91,415,817 of record OY482673.1, on the reverse strand, counting down.
AGACGTTCGAAAGTTAAATACGTTGGTAATGAAAGATAGATTTCCGGTACCGGTTATAGAAGATGTGATAGGTAAAATACAAGCTGCCAAATACTACACAGTCATGGATTTGAAAAATGGTTTTTTTCACGTTGATGTGGAGGAACAAAGCCGCAAGTTTACTGCTTCCGTAACTGGGGAAGGTCGAATTTAACAAAGCACCTTTTGGTTTTTGCAACTCACCAGCAGTGTTTGCACGATTTATTGCATACATTTTCAGGCAGTTGTGTAATGAAGGCATAATGGAGATATATGTAGACGACATAGTCGTATTTGGCAAGTCGGCTGAGGAATGTTTGGAGAATATGCGAAGAGTGTTTGATCAGGCACAGAGTTTCGGGCTTCATATTAATTGGAAAAAATGCAAATTTTTAAAGAAGAAAATTGCCTTTCTAGTACATGAAATTGAAGGTGGATGTGTATGGCCAGGGCAAGAAAAGGTAAAAGCGGTTAAAAATTTTCCTACTCCGAAAAAATTAGAGGAGTACAAGCTTTCCTTGGACTTACGGGATATTTCCGTAAATTTATTCAAAACTATGCGACTATAGCTAGGCCCTTAACTCAGCTTCTAAAAAAAGACGTTATGTTTAAAATCGACAATGAAAAATCTCAAGCAATAGAAAATCTAAAATTAGCATTAATGCAGGAACCAGTATTGAAAATTTTTAGCTACAAGGCGAAGACACAGCTACATATTGATGCTTCCAAATATGGATTTAGAGCAACACTATTGCAAATGAATGAGGATAAGTGGCATCCGGTATACTTTTTTAGTAGAGAGACGACGGAACAGGAGGAAGCGTTACATAGTTATTTTTTAGAAGTGAAGGCCGCTTATTTGGCTACGAAGAAGTTGCGTCATTACCTCTTGGGTATTACATTCGATTTGGTGACCGATTGTGCAGCATTTACACAGACTGCATCCAAGAAAGACGTACCTCGGCAAGTTGTACAATGGCTAGCATATCTTCAGGATTTTTCATACAATATCGAGCATCGGGCAGGTACACGAATGCGACACGTAGATAGCCTTAGTCGTTATCCAGTCATGGTTATATCTTCGGAAGGCTCAACAAAATGATGATTTGTTGAAAGCAATTAATGAGATTTTACAAAAAAATGAATACGCGGATTTTAAGGTAAAGAACGAGTTGATTTACAAACAAGTTGATGGGCAGGATTTATTAGCCGTACCAAAAAGCATGGAATATGAAATCATAACAAACGCTCACAATTTTGGTCATATGGGCGTACAAAAAACAATGCACATATTAAAACAAAATTACTATATAGCTAATATGGAACGCGAGATAAAGAAAATTATAGACAACTACATTGAGTGCATAACTGTGTAACCTAAATCAAACGCACGCCGTCAATTTACTGTCAAAAATTTCTCATGCCCATACAACTTGTATGGGAGTAACCGAAATTGAACGGCGTGCGTAAAAAGCAAATTCGACGCCCAATTTTTGTTTTGCGTGACAGTTTAAATTAAGCATTGTGGGTGATTGTTTGCAAAAAAATTGACACTTGCTTTTGATATCGTGTCTGTTAGGTACATATTCCACAAAATAACAAGATTTTCTCTGATTTTCTGTATTTTTCTATTTCTTTATCTGAACACGCACGCAAGTCAATTTCGGTTCAACGCATATGAAAAATTTGCGTGCGTGCGTTAAATTGACGACTTGCGTTTGATTTAGGTTACACAGTAATGCTATGTTCATGCTGGATTTGAAACGCAACATTTTGCATTTTCGAAGATGGCTTTTCGAAAAGTGTTCATGCTGCCGCGTTTTGTAAATGCGCATTTGAGAAGTTCGAAACAAACGGAGCTAATATCCCAGATTACGCAATCAGGTGTTGAGGTTTATTTTTTTGTTTTGTCTAATTAAAAAAATAGAACAAGAATTTGCAAAATATGTAATAATATAATACACTAATTTTGCAAACCAAACGTACCAACCGCTTTGGTATTAATTTTGATCTCTGTTTTGTTTACTTTCGTTCATTACATGTAGAGTGACGTCATCAAGGAGCTCGTGTGCCCATGCTCATGCTACTCTATATGCGTAATCTTGTAGGTATTTCGTTCTTGTATTGCCAGAGTGTTGCCACTATTTTTCATTCGAATGGCAAATTTTTTCGATGATTTCAGGGTTGCTTTCTGCGTTAGCATTCAAAACGCAAAAAAATAGTTGCGTTAAGTTGCATTTTGGTGGTGGCATTTGTATGGAGAAATGTAACATTTAATGTTGCGTTTTGGACTAAACGCAAAAATGCCTCCGAAACGCAAAACGCAGGCTCACCTTGAACATTCTATAACACACAACCGTAAGCTAGTCCGTCAAGAAGATTTCTTATAGCCCAACCAGTCAACGACGCACGCACGTAGCCCGTGTCAGCTGACACAACCTGTCTTATGGAGTTGTAGTGTAAATGCCCACTCACCAACGCATGACGAAGGCCCCTTTAACGCACGTATCGTAGAAACCTAGCTCAGTTTGATTTTTCACGTAATAACGTGTCAGCTGATTGCTCTCTTTGCAACAGGGTTGCCGGAGCGATCATTTTGTAGTAAATTAGTACGAATCTTTCAATATGCTCCCAAAGTACCTCAATAACTATTCCGAATGTTGCCGATTATAAAATTATGTTAACATAAGTGTATTTTTTTTTTTAAATATGGAGATAAAAATGTAATAAAAAAATTTAAGTTTTTTCTTGCTTTTTTTTTTACTAAATTTGACTATTGCCGCAATTGTTTTTTTACAAGGAAATAAAAATGTAAATAGAGAAAATGAAGGTTTTTTGGCGCTTTTTTTTACTAAATTTTACTACATATTGTATCAATCGTTTTTATTTGTTTTTATGTGGAGATAAAAATTTAAATAGAAGAAAATTAAGTTTTTCCTGCTGTGTTTTCTTTACTAAATTTGACTATTGTGGATATTTTTGACTGTTGCATTTAATACATTTGACTATTAGGCATATAACTTTTTACAATTTTTGCAAATACGAAAAACGGCATACTATAGTCGAATAGAGCATAAAAAGTATGAACCCCATTATTTTTTTTTTTTGCGAAATTGCAATAAAGTTTCCGCGCAAAACGAAATTACTTTTTTATCAGAACTGCTGAAAAAAACAAAAAAAGTTTTGTACATCTGCGCAGAGCGTGCAATTAAAATTGTGCAAGACATTTTACTATTGTGTAAATCATCATATACTTTAAACTTAAAACTTATTTCATACTATAACAATTGACAAAAATGTAAAAATAAAAATATTAAAAAAAAAAAAAAAAATCTGACTTTTTTTAGAAATCCATTTTTGCGCGGAACGTTTTTGAACCGAAATCACCTAAAAAAGTGATATTCATTACTTGTACAATATTTGCCACCACGTGGTGGCATGCCAAATTTTTCGTCAAAATTTGTTATATGCCTAATGTACATATTCTTAAAAGCCTTTAAGAAATAGTGGTAGAAAATGTAGAAGCACGGAGTCAGAAGTAAACAAAACTGCAATTAATATTTGGTTTTAAATTATCATGATACAACATTTTCAATTTAAAAATTTATTTATTAATAAATTCTATGAATAATACGATTTTCAAGAAAAATTACTACGAAACCAAACACAAGTTACTACGAAATCAAAAACTGCATGTATACTTTGCTGTACAATGGTAACGCTGTTATTCAACTCATTCCAAACAAACCAAAAACAATGCAGAATGTAAACAAAGGAAAACAACTGATTCTTGTGTTGGGTATGCGTGCGTTTACGTGCGTGAATGGTGTCGATTTTCAACTATTGCGTGAGGTAACTGAGAGATATGACGCCGTCGGTCAATGGTTGGACTATTACATTGTATCGATAAAGGCGAAACCCCTCTTTCCACGTTACATGTTGATCATTTGGGTAGTTTAGATATTACAGCAAAATGTTATAAATACATATTTTCGGTGGTAGATGGGTTTTCAAAATTCGTTTGGCTTTGCCCAACGAAAACAACAGACGCAGTAGAAGTTATAAGACATTTGGAATGCTGGGTAACAATTTTCGGATGTCCACAACGGATTATTAGCGACAAAGGTGGGGCATTTATTTCAAAAATGTTCAATTTATTTTGCGAAACTCATAAAATCGAACATGTGGAAACAACAGCTGGCGTACCAAGAGGAAATGGGCAAATAGAGAGAGTTAATAGAGTCGTAATTTCGGTTTTGGAGAAAGTATCTGCGGGAGATTCGTCTAAGTGGTATAAACATATCGCACCCTAAATCAAAAAGTGGCACAACTCAAAATTTCTCGAAATCGAGTTTTTTTTCATAAAGGGGTATACGGAACATATCTCTAGCGATTGCCAAAAAAAACTTTTGAATAACTGTTTCTTTCGACCGAAAAATAACCATTATACTTGGCCCTTTGCCATACGATTGCTTGTAAAGAAAAAAAGTTTTCTGGCTCTCCTGAAAATTTTTGAATTTTGAGTTGTGCCACTTTATGATTTCGGGTGCGATATATCGATGGTGCAGAGAGCAATTAACGCACATATACACGCTTCTACGAAATTTACTCCATTTGAAGTTTTATTTGGAGTAAAAAGACAGATAAAAAGCTGCTAGACATATTACAAGAAGAATTGGTTATGTGTTTGCAAGACGAATGCAACAAAGTCAGAAGATAATATATTGAAAGCACAGCAAAATTATAAGAAAAATTTCTGGTAAAAAATTAGCGAAAAAGTATATTGGTCCATACGAAGTTATTAAAGTAAAGGAAAATGGAATATATGATGTGAAAAAAAGCGGCTGAGTTTCAAGGTCCAATACAAACATCTACGAGCGCAGACAACATGAAGCTGTGTAGCCATGGGTAATGGCGCAATTTTTTTTGGCGCTGATACAATAACTCCAGCGCCAATCGTGGCGCCAACTCACGGTACTGGCGAAATAACACCTTTAGCGCAATTGTCATGGAATAATCGATAAATAACATTTTTTCGCTTATTACTGTTTATCATCCCCGTTTTATTTCTTTTGGCGCAATTCTGCTTACATATACGAGAGCACAATTAATTTTCTTTATTATTTGGAAACACATTCCGTATATTTGTGAAAATATGCTGGAAATTAGAGTCACTTAGATCACTATCAAGCATACATAATTGTGATGGTGTCATACGTATACATACATATACTATGGTGCTGTTATTGGCGTTATGGTTGCGCCATTTTACACTAGTGCTATATTGGAGCCGGTGCTGGTGTTAGCGCACGAAATTGAGCTGGTTTCATATTGCAATATTGAGGTGGCGCAATATTGAGTTGGCGCTATGTTGAGTTGGCGCTATATTGAGTTGGCGCATTTTCCAAATCGGAGTTAGCGCAATAACGCCAGTGTTGGCGTTAGGGCAATTGCGCGGCGCAGCGCAGTGTTACCCATGCCTAAAGCTGTGGCGATTCATTCAATATGAAGATGATTTCAATGAAAGCGAGGAAGACGATAACGCAGAATCATCTGAGACAGATGAGTTGTCAGGATGACCGAATGTAAGGTGGCAGCACGGTGAGGAAAACAAACACGGCAAGTCCGATCAAGAGAGAGAATACAAAGCGAGGAAGCGAGCAGTTGCATGATGAAATAATAAAATGGTGGACGCAGCAGAGGACGGCTGTTTTGTTTTTGGAATAGTAAGCTGTCAAATTATCGTCTTTTGTTTTGATTTTGCCCTCTTGCACGTGTTATTCGTGGAAATAGCTTGTGTGTTCGCTTGTATGTGCGCTGGGGTATTTTCTGTTTTTGACATTCTTATCTACGGCCGTTCAACGGTAATCGCCTATTCTCTTTTGCCTGATACGACCATATAGAATTATTTGGTCATGAGCAGTTGTTAATTGGAATCGTCGAGAACAACACGCTAAATTTCATATCACATATTTTTTGTACATTTTATATATTATAAACAAAATTATAATAATAAACCAAAATTAAAGTGAACATCATTCACTTTTACATACATACCTACGTACATATGTACATAATGCCCCCGATTAACCATACAATTTATCGTATTACACCGTCGCACGATAAATCGCATGCTTCGCCACCAACGCTCCAACTTCAACGCCGATTTATCGTCAAACATCATTTTTACCAACGCTTTGAAGTGTAAACAACAATCCAATGCATACGGATTGTACACGTAATAATTAAAAAAAGCTAATTTTTGTGTTATAAAAATATATAAGTAAACAGTTACATTTTTCGCACTTAATATTGCACATGATGGCAATTTTTTTCTGGTAATTTATTAAATTTTGCCACTTTTATTTCTTATTTTCAAAGTGATGCGCGCGATGGTTTCACTTCAGCGAAAAAAAAATAATGAAGTTTGCCAAACATGTCCACTAACCTTCCAATTTGTTGTACAACACGACAAAATATCAACATCGTTTGATCTTCATCCAACCGTCTGTCCAACTTGTACAACAGGCCTACTAATGTGGCGATTTGATGTACAACGAGTACTAGAGCTGCAAAACTATCGATGGCACTATCGATAGTATCGACAGTTTTTTTTTCGTGTCACTATCGATAGTTTTTCTTCCACTATCGATGGTTATCCCTATTTATTCTTGTAGTTTTGTCCCAAGAGAAGAATACTGAATATTAGGGAGGAGTGGGATTTCGATATCAAATTGGTCAAATTAATACCCCAGCGGGTTAGGGGGCTTAGAATATACCCGTGGTAAGGAATGTCTGTCGTAAGAGGCGACTAAAATCCACGCTTCTAACGATATACAACTTGTAGTAATTGAACCACACCTCGCTAAATGACATCGGGTCAATGTCAAAATTTTTAATTTTTCCGAATTTTGAAAGTTTTGATTTTCAAATTAACTTGTAAAAATCAGAAAAAATTTATTTTTAAAAAATTAGCCCGTTTAATTGTTAACGTAATATCAAAGATATCTCATAAAAACATTATTTTTAGCGATTTCTTTCATGTGAAACAAAAAGGATATTTTATGGACTAAAAACTCGGTTATATGACTCATCCGTGTATAGGGCGTAGTTTTACAACTTTTTTTTTTGCAAAACACTATAGACTTCTTGCGCGGCCTTAAACTTCATATACAATAGTACTGCGTTTAAAATAAGAAAAAATTTGCTCGCACAGCTAGATTCAATGAAGGTGCAAAACACGGTAACTCGCATGGAACATGGTGCAAGGTTTCTAATATATTAGCTGCGGAATGATTTGTATCTGACAGCAGCTTTTGTGTCTACAGTACAGCTACTCGCAATTTGAAATCTTCTGATATAAAATGACAAGCAATAGTTAAGTAATTTTCATTATTCCTTTTTTTTGCTTGGTTTTCCGACGGGGTAGGAATATGATGTATTGTGGAACGATTTTTTCACAAGGGATGACGAAAATTTGTTCCACAATACATAAGTATCTATATCTTTAGCTTAAGGGCCGTTTACTTAACCTCTGATTAACGCTAACCCTATGAGAGGGTGAAGTCACAAACAAATTTTATCTTTTGTCTATACACGGATGAGTCATCTAATCGAGTTTTTCGTCCATAAAATATCCTTTTTATTTCATATGAAAGAAATCGCTAAAAATAATGTTTTTATCAGATATCCTTGATATTACGTTAAAAATCTTTTCTCTATACACGGATGAGTCATCTAATCGAGTTTTTCGTCCATAAAATATCCTTTTTATTTCATATGAAAGAAATCGCTAAAAATAATGTTTTTATCAGATATCCTTGATATTACGTTAAAAATTAAACGGGCGAATTTTAAAAAAATAAAACTTTTCTGATTTTTACAAGTGTTTATAAAAAACTTAATTTGAAAATCAAAACTTTTTCAAAAATCGCAAAAAATTAAAAATTTTGACATTGACCAGATGTCATTTAGCGAGGTGTGGTTCAATTACTACAAGTTGTATATTGTTAGAAGAGTAACTCTGTTCGCTGGATAACACAATATTACCGTTATCTCAAAAACGTAACCATACAAAAAATTAAAAAAAAAAAATTGTTCTTTGCTCAGCAGGCCCATACCTATCCCCCCCCATAACTGAAATTCTTCGTAGTTTTTTTTTTTTGATTTATTTAAAGCATAGTGTATTCTACATTAATGAAATGTTTAAACAGTGTGCCTTTTGATTATCGGTATTTTACATTAATGAAATGTATAAACCAGGGACTTGTAACAAAACTCGTAACGAAACGAAACTCTCGTTTCTGGCATTTCTGTTCCAAGAAACATAAAAGGATAGAAACTAAATTCGAAACCAAAAGATTGTAACGTTTCAATAAGTAACAAAACCTGTAACGAAACTAAATTAATTTTGTTCCTTGTAACAGAAACAGAAACAGAAACAAAACTCCTTTGTAACAAAAGTCGTAACAAAACTCCGAAACGTTTCCAGCAGAAACAAAACCTGTAACGAAACTAAATTAATTTTGTTCCTTGTAACAAAATCCGTCACGAAACTAAATTAATTTTGTTTCTCAGAAACAAAATTAATTTCGTTTCTCAGTCTCAGAAACAAAATTAATTTTGTTCCTTGCAACAAAAACAAAACCAGAAACGAAATTAATTTTGTTTCTCAGTGGCAAAACTATAAAAAATATTATAATCCTATTTGCCGTACATTAGGATGGACTTTTTATTTTTAGGTATATAATATATATATGTATACCTGTGGCATTTTGATGTGCAAACATCTTTGCTGTAGCTACGAGTAATTTCGAAAAACAGGTAAAGTTTACGCGTATCTAATGAAAAGTTTTGGGCAGGGCTTCTACAGGGAGCCCTATTCTTTATGATTCCTAGGTCGGGTCGCGAGATATGGGTCAAGACGAGGACCCGGATGATCTTGTGTGTTTCTGAGTAATATTGGTATCTAATGAAAGGTTTTGAGCTGGCCTTCTACAATATTGGTATCAAATGAAAGATGTTGAGCGGGGCTTTCGTATAGAGCTCTATTCTAGACCGGGTCTCCACATATGGGTCAAAATGAGGATCCGGATGATCCTTGAATATTTCTGAGCAATGTTGGTATCAAATGAAAGGTTTTGAGTGGGACTTCTACACGGAGCGCCGAGATATGGGTCAAACGTGGATCCGAATGATCTTGTATGTTTCTGAGCAAAACAAAACAAAACAAAATCAGAAATCAAAAACCAAACACCGAAACAAACAAAACAAACAAAAACAACAAAATATAGCAGTGACGATGGCAACAAAAAATTATAAAAACGATAGTCGCATTTTAATCGATAGAAAACCAGTGAAAAATTGAATAAGGGAAAGGGAATAAAAGTCCTATTTCGAAACTGATTACACATCAATGTTCATGAGTACTCCTTACTCACGTAATACACAAAAAAAAAAACGCAAGTCGGATATCCCATTATCCGTACGAAACGATATTACACCCGCCAAAGCATCCTGTACTGCTCCGACGTCTTATAAAAATCATGATGATGAAGAAATTGCACTACAAAGTAGTCTGAATGAGCTATTATTAGAAAATTAAATATTTCTTGATAACAATTAATGTATACTTTTCACAATCCGTTGTTCTATGCATATGAAGCGTTTTTATATATCATTTAAAGAAATTAAAAAGACAACCCTAATAGTCACCCAGTTATATTTTTCTTCATATCGACCCCTTTGTGCGACTTTATCGTAAGGGACAAAAGCAAATTTTACAGGAGAGCATTTTTTTTGTTTTTTTTTCACTGGTATATTTAAATGAAATTGAACACGCGTTTAGATGGTTAATTAATATATTGAACCTGATATCTTTTTCTTTTCGGAAGTGGATGCACCGGGGATTGAACCCGAGTCCATTCCATCTTCAGCCGCAATGACCCAACGCATAAACACACTCGGCCATTGAGACTCTGTGCAAGCTGTTGGATTTTCCCCACTTTTGCCTTTTCCATTTTCAACATTAACGTTAGTGTGTATATGCTTTTGCATATATTCTCCACAAACGTGCTGAATTTTTTGTTGTAGGCAGTTCGCAATGAACATTGTTGTTGGTATTTATTTTTATACCTTTCATGAGAATGAAATGGTATTATAACTTAGTGCCAAAAAATTTTTGTCGAAAGTACCAGAAGGAAGCGTGGGGGACCCACCAAAATATATACCGATATGATCAGAATCACGAGCTGAGTCGGGCATAAGTAAAGGATACCGTCCGGTGAGCTACAAAAAAAACAAAAAGTGGGCGTGGTCCGCCTTTTTGTCCTGAGTTCAGTGATATACTTCTTTTTTGGCGCAAACGATTTTTTAGGGAGTTAGATAGGGATGAAGTTAAAAAAAAACTTTTTTTTAAAAAGCCTATATCTTCCAAAATATTCACTCAATTTTTAAAATTAAGGTATCATTGGAAAGCTTGTTTAAAGGCCTTTCATATGACGTATCAAAATTTTCGTAAATTCCTTACAAATTTTGTTAAAAAACAAAAAACTCAAATTTTGGTATTTTTTTTAGGGAAAAACTGTGATTTTTTTTTTGTGTTATTAAGTATATTAAAAATTATATTCATTTAAAATAGCATAAAAATATCTTTCATTTCATATACTATTCTCTATAGCAAGACTTCTATATAATTAGCTATCGTGAAATGAAAAGATGTTTTAGTAGTTTTAGGTATACAAAGAACCATGAAAAAAGTTGTGCAGTAGGCTTTTCTCACACACGAAGGGTGTACTACGCAGAAGGACATCACCGTGGCGGTAGCCACGGTTAGGGCACACGTCCGGACGGATGGCGTAGCCCAGGGTTATTTTTTATAAGCGCGACCGAAGGCCGCCAACGCAGAAAAGTGTTCTGCGCAAAAGCACTGTGGACCGGGCCATAGATATTACTCCGGAAAGAGAATTCTGGCGGCTGAGGGTTATTTTTTTATAAGCGCGGCCGAAGCCCCCAACGCAAAATCTGTTCTCCGCAAAAGTTTTTTCTTTATCTATCGTATTTATATGGAGAGTTACTAAACTTTAACCATAAATTACTCGAAAACGAGGTACGTCCGGCGCCTAAATTTTACGGATTCAGAACACCCTTCCCCTCCCCTACCCCCCGGTAGAAGTCGTTATGACATTATTGGAAAGTTTCCCCATAGATGCTATTGCGGAAGTAGAATTCTGCCCGCTGAGGGTTATTTTTTTAAAGCGCGGCCGAAGGTCGCCAACGCTATTCGGGGTTCTGTATAAAAGTACTGTTGTCCGCGCTATAGATGCTTTCTTGATATTATACATAACTAACAAGAATTGTTTTGCTCGTTTTTAACAAAACTTTCGTAACAAATTATATATCAAATGAAAGGTAATTTAACGTTCTTTTTAATGTAAATAACTTTGTATAGTTTAATAAGGTCATTTCAACAAAAAAAAAAAGAAAAAACAAAAAAAAATTACCAAAATTAAAGTTTTTTGCTTTTTTACAAAATTTGTGTGGAATTTGGGGAAATATTTATGTATTATATGAAAGGCATTTGAGTAAGCTTTCCAACAATGCCTTAATTTTAAAAATTGAGTGAATATTATGGAAGATATTGGCTTTTTAAAAAAAGGGTTTTTTAAACTTCATCCCCCTCTAGCTCCCTCAAAAATCGTTTGCGCCAAAAAAGAAGTATATCACTGAAATCAGGCCAAAAAGGCGGACCACGCCCACTTTTGTTTTTTTTTTTAGCTCACCGGACGGTATTCTTTACTTGTTCCGCTGAGTCGATTAAGCCATGTCCGTCTGTCCGTCCGTCCGTCTGTGTGAACGCAAACTAGTCCCTCAGTTTTTGAGATATCTGAATGAAATTCGGAATACAGGTATGTTGTTATATGCAGCTGATCATTTGTCGGAACCGGCCGAACACTATAACATATAGAAAACAACCGATTATTCAGATATACATGAAATTTTTGGATGTAATTTGTGCATAACTTCCCCATTTAAACAGCTAAGGACATGAAACTTTGAAGTAGACGTGCCCATTTTGGCCCAAACAAGGTAACCGAAAATTGTCTAGATCGGACCACTATAACATATAGTTCCACAACATCCGATTATTCAGATATACACATTTTGGTGTATAACTACTCCATTTTAACAGCTAACGGCCTGAAATTTTGAAGTATTTGTACCCATATGGACCCAAACGAGATTGCCGAAAATTGTTAAGATCGGACCACTATAACCTATAGCTCCCCTACAACCGATAGTTCAGATATACACATTTTGGTTTATAACTCCTCCACTTTAACAGCTAACGGCGTGAAATTTTGAAGTATTTGTACCCATATGGGCCCAAACAGGGTTACCGAAAATTGTCAAGATCGGACCACTATAACATATAGCTCCCAGACAACCGATTGTTCAGATATGGACATTTTGGTGTATAACTCTTCCATTTTAACAGCTAACGGCGTGAAATTTTGAAGTATTTGTACCCATATGGGCCCAAACGGGATTACCGAAAATTGTCAAGATCGGACCACTATAACATATAGCTCCCATACAACCGATTGTTCAGATATGCACATTTTGGTGTATAACTCCTCCATTTTAACAGCTAACGGTGTGAAATTTTGAAGTATTTGTACACATATGGGCCCAAACGGGATTACCGAAAATTGTTAAGATCGGACCACTATAACATATAGCTCCCCTACAACCGATTGTTCAGATATGGACATTTTGGTGTATAACTCCTCCATTTTAACAGCTAACGGCGTGAAATTTTGAAGTATTTGTACCCATGTGGGCCCAAACGGGATTACCGAAAATTGTCAAGATTGGACCACTATAACATATAGCTCCCATCCAACCGATTGTTCAGATATGCACATTTTGGTGTATAACTCCTCCATTTTAACAGCTAACGGTGTGAAATTTTGAAGTATTTGTACACATATGGGCCCAAACGGGATTACCGAAAATTGTTAAGATCGGACCACTATAACATATAGCTCCCATACAACCGATTGTTCAGATATGGACATGTTGGATTTTCCCCACTTTTGCCTTTTTCATTTTCAACATTAACGTTAGTGTGTATATGCTTTTGCATATATTCTCCACAAACGTGCTGAATTTTTTGTTGTAGGCAGTTCGCAATGAACATTGTTGTTGGTATTTATTTTTTTTATGTATATACCAAACAACGTTAACAATTTTACTTGAAAGAGTTTTTAATGCTTAACACGAAATTTTTTATTTTAATTCAATTTTTAATTGTTGGGGTAAGTGGAAAAAATTCAACAACTATTTACAGCGAAGGTTGAGTGTATAGCTATTTCACGAAAAACCATTTTCGATCATCAGCACTCTTTTCGGAAGTGGATGCACCGGGGATTGAACCCGAGTCCATTCCATCTTCAGCCGCAATGACCCAACGCATAAACACACTCGGCCATTGAGACTCTGTGCAAGCTGTTGGATTTTCCCCACTTTTGCCTTTTTCATTTTCAACATTAACGTTAGTGTGTATATGCTTTTGCATATATTCTCCACAAACGTGCTGAATTTTTTGTTGTAGGCAGTCCGCAATGAACATTGTTGTTGGTATTTATTTTATGTCTATTTTATGCCTACAACAAAAAATTCAGCACGTTTGTGGAGAATATATGCAAAAGCATATACACACTGTTAATGTTGAAAATGGAAAAGGCAATATTGGGGAAAATCCAACAGCTTGCACAGAGTCTCAATGGCCGAGTGTGTTTATGCGTTGGGTCATTGCGGCTGAAGATGGAATGGACTCGGGTTCAATCCCCGGTGCATCCACTTCCGAAAAGAGTGCTGATGATCGAAAATGGTTTTTCGTGAAATAGCTATACACTCAACCTTCGCTGTAAATAGTTGTTGAATTTTTTCCACTTACCCCAACAATTAAAAATTGAATTAAAATAAAAAATTTCGTGCTAAGCACTAAAAACTCTTTCAAGTAAAATTGTTAACGTTGTTTGGTATATACATTAAAAAAAATAAAATACCAACAACAATGTTCATTGCGAACTGCCTACAACAAAAATTCAGCACGTTTGTGGAGAATATATGCATAAGCATATACACACTAACGTTATTGTTGAAAATGAAAAAGGCAAAAGTGGGGAAAATCCAACAGCTTGCACAGAGTCTCAATGGCCGAGTGTGTTTATGCGTTGGGTCATTGCGGCTGAAGATGGAATGGACTCGGGTTCAATCCCCGGTGCATCCACTTCCGAAAAGAGTGCTGATGATCGAAAATGGTTTTTCGTGAAATAGCTATACACTCAACCTTCGCTGTAAATAGTTGTTGAATTTTTTCCACTTACCCCAACAATTAAAAATTGAATTAAAATAAAAAATTTCGTGCTAAGCACTAAAAACTCTTTCAAGTAAAATTGTTAACGTTGTTTGGTATATACATAAAAAAAATAAATACCAACAACAATGTTCATTGCGAACTGCCTACAACAAAAAATTCAGCACGTTTGTGGAGAATATATGCAAAAGCATATACACACTAACGTTAATGTTGAAAATGGAAAAGGCAAAAGTGGGGAAAATCCAACAGCTTGCACAGAGTCTCAATGGCCGAGTGTGTTTATGCGTTGGGTCATTGCGGCTGAAGATGGAATGGACTCGGGTTCAATCCCCGGTGCATCCACTTCCGAAAAGAGTGCTGATGATCGAAAATGGTTTTTCGTGAAATAGCTATACACTCAACCTTCGCTGTAAATAGTTGTTGAATTTTTTCCACTTACCCCAACAATTAAAAATTGAATTAAAATAAAAAATTTCGTGCTAAGCACTAAAAACTCTTTCAAGTAAAATTGTTAACGTTGTTTGGTATATACTTAAAAAAAATAAATACCAACAACAATGTTCATTGTGAACTGCCTACAACAAAAAATTCAGCACGTTTGTGGAGAATATATGCAAAAGCATATACACACTAACGTTAATGTTGAAAAAGGAAAAGGCAAAAGTGGGGAAAATCCAACAGCTTGCACAGAGTCTCAATGGCCGAGTGTGTTTATGCGTTGGGTCATTGCGGCTGAAGATGGAATGGACTCGGGTTCAATCCCCGGTGCATCCACTTCCGAAAAGAGTGCTGATGATCGAAAATGGTTTTTCGTGAAATAGCTATACACTCAACCTTCGCTGTAAATAGTTGTTGAATTTTTTCCACTTACCCCAACAATTAAAAATTGAATTAAAATAAAAAATTTCGTGCTAAGCACTAAAAACTCTTTCAAGTAAAATTGTTAACGTTGTTTGGTATATACGTAAAAAAAATAAATGCCAACAACAATGTTCATTGCGAACTGCCTACAACAAAAAATTTCAGCACTGTTGAAGACATGGACGACCTCATAGAGCTCTAAGCGCGGCGGATATATTCCTATGTATCTAAATAAACATATTTCAAATTGTAATGTAATGTACTTACCTTTCCTCGTCACCCTTTATGCACAACCTTTTGTTACACCTTGTACCCACTTACCTTAGAATCCAACACACATACTTACCTCCATACTTACCCGCTCTCTCCCGAACCATTACCTGTGATGTCTACTTACCCTATATGTAAAACTAAGAAAATATGTAAAGTCAGTTGATCGATATATCGCAACATAAAAAGCTCGCTTCCACGCTCCGTTAACTAAATTAAATAAAAGGTGTAAACTGAAATGTGCATAAAAATTTTAATAAAATAAAATTTATGAATTCTAAATAAAACTAAAGTAAAAGTTATTTAAAGGAACGAAAAGGAAAAAGTAAAAAACTCTCTTCAATATTCAGCCCGCAAACACAGAAAATGGGGAAAAAAATCCAACAAATCCAGACGACGATAAATAATTGTCTAGCCGTTCTCAAGGCAAATGGAGTCACAACTGAAAGCTGGGATCCTATTTTAATATACATCTGTTCCTCGAAACTCCCCGACGAATCTCTCTCGTTATGGGAACAGTCTCTTAACTCTAGGAAAGAGTTACCAACTTGGTCCGAAATGGATCAATTTCTGACTTCTCGATATGAAGTGGTCGAACGGCTTAGCACTTACAGGCCGAACAAAACCAACCCCACCCAAACCACTTTCACCTCCCGCGCATCATCAAAAATACAAAAACCAACACAGCATTCGTTCACCTCTCGGAACAAATCCAATTCATTCCATACTGAATCAAAAAGGCCAGTATCATGCAAGCTGTGCAACTCAAATCACTCGAAGATGTTGTGCGTGAAATTTAAAGAACTTTCCGTCCCCGAAAGGAATAAGTTCGTGAAAGAAAACAATTATTGCAAAAATTGTTTAGCATATTCTCACTCAGAGAATCAGTGTCGTAGTGGTTTTACATGCACGTATTGCCAACAACGACACCACTCATTACTCCACTACCCGGCAAAAACTCAAACGGCAAACTCCTCAAAAAATCGCGTCACATCTCACGTGACTCTCGATGAAAGGCCTTGTACTTCAAAACAGGCCGCAGCTCAAAACTCACTCTCAAGCTCACCCAGACCAATAACGAACAAACACTATCACATTACTCAAACAGTAGAGAGAAAACGTTGCTTCCCACAGCCAACGTGCCAATCCTCCATAATGGCGAGACTACTGTAATACGTGCTCTCATAGACCAAGGATCTCAAAAAACTTTTGTAACTTCTCGTGTGCAAAAGTTCCTTGGTCTCCCCACGACAAAGACCCAGTACGAAATACTCGGAATGGGCGGACGAACAGTTCAAAACTCCAACAAAATATGTTCGTTAACAATATGTTCCCCAGATCGCATAATCAAAATCGCAACTCAAGCGATAATACTACCACAGTTGACGCAATTCCTCCCATCGTTCAGGGTAAATACAATTGATCTCAAAGAATATGCGTCACTGCCTCTAGCAGACCCCAACTGCTTCTCTCCCGCCAGAATAGACATGGTGATTGGTAGCGACATACTACCAAAAATTCTCTTGCCCGGTCTTAAAACTAACATAGGCGGAAACTTAGTAGCTCAAAACACCATCTTTGGGTGGATATTGAGTGGACCAGTGTCAGAACAAATCTCGACATTCTCAACCCAGGTAGTAGAAAACTCAGGTGACTCCATATGCGATCTTCTGAAAATATTCTGGGAACAGGAGGAGGTATCATCGGCTCCCACTCAAACAACCGATGATGAATATTGTGAAGCTCTATACTCACAAACCACGTATCGAAGAGAAGACGGACGATATGTGGTAAAACTCCCATTCAAAGCGGAGTTTCCCAACTCAATGGCTTTAGGGCACTCTAGACCCGCAGCTCAACAGCAATATCTCAGCATCGAGCGAAGCCTTGAGAAAAAAGGTGATCTCAAAAACACCTACTCTCGGGTCCTAGAAGAATATCTCACTCTAGACCACATGGAGCCCACAAACTCACTCGAAATCATACGTGATGGTAAATATTTCTCATTTTATCTTCCACATCACGCTGTGATAAAACCCGATAGTAAAACTACTAAAGTTCGAGTAGTTTTCAATGCATCAAAACTCTCACACTCGGGTCTCTCTCTCAATGACATATTATATACAGGTCCCACTCTTCAAAATGACCTGATGCTCGTCATCGTCAAATGGCGATTATATAAGTACGTCTTCAACGGCGACATTGAAAAAATGTACCGCCAAATATACGTACACAAGGAAGATCAAGATTTCCAAAGAATCGTACTCCGCAGATCTCCCGAAAGTCCTATACAAGACTTTAAACTCAAAACAGTTACCTTCGGTGTAAACTGTGCTCCATATTTGGCCATAAGAACTCTTCATCAATTGGCCAAAGACTCAGAAAGCAAATTCCCAAAATGCTCAAAAATTTTAGTCTACGAAACATATGTCGACGACATCCTCTCAGGTGGACATGATCTCTCTTCAGTCCGCGAATCGATATCCCAAACTATCGATGTACTTAAATCAGCAGGATTCCCGTTGAAAAAGATAACTGCAAATCACAAACAACTGCTGAAAGATATACCCGAGTCTGATCTCCTAGACTCCGAATTTCTCCAATTCCACGATACAAGCTCTACTAAAACTCTTGAAATAAAATGGAATGCTCTAACTGATACCTTCTCGTATTCAGTAAATCCACTTCCCGACTCAAATACTGCCACGAAAAGACAGATTCTCTCATCTGTTGCGAAACTTTTCGACCCGGCAGGACGGCTATCGCCCATAATGATAGCAGCGAAAACGCTCCTCCAACAACTCTGGATGGAAGGCACAGACTGGGACGAAGCAGTTAAACCCAACTCTCTCATAAAATGGAACTCTTTTCGAAAGCACCTCTCAGCGATCGAAGATATAAAGATACCACGTTGGGTACAATTCAGCCCAGAAAACTCAATACAAGTGCATGGGTTCTCAGATGCCTCCGAAAAGGCGTTCTGCGCTTGTTTATATTTGAGAGTTCAAGATGGTGAGAATGTAACCTGCCATCTACTCGCCGCAAAAACTAAAGTTGCACCCCTGCAAACAGTTTCACTTCCCCGATTGGAACTATGCGGCGCAGTCCTCCTAACAAAGTTAGTAAAGCAGATCCTATCTCAATTGGATCTCCCATCCCATGAACTAATCTTATGGACAGACTCCTCTATCGTGTTAGCCTGGCTCGAAAAGCCCCCATGGGTATGGGAAACGTACGTTGCCAACAGGACATCCCAGATCCTTAAAAATATTAGCAATGCCCCATGGCGACATGTCTCAAGCGCCAACAACCCAGCTGACTTAGGCACCCGAGGAGCTAAACCCAACGAACTCTCCGAATGCTCACTCTGGTGGAAAGGTCCCGAATGGCTAGTAAAGCCCCCCGAATTCTGGCCTAAAGGCACACCCAACCACTCATCTCCCCCAGAACAGAGGAAAATAGAGGCATTCCACATGACCGAAAGCACCGACATCTTAGACCGTTTCTCCTCCTATGCAAGAGCGCTAAGAGTGACAGCTTTCATGGTCCGATTTATTTCTAAAGCAAAAAAATTGCATATTCCCTCCACCACAATTCTCATTCACGATGAAATAAACGAAGCAAAGAAACGCCTCATAATAAATGCTCAACATAAATGTTACGGGCAAACGATCTCAAACTTAACTTCATCGCAACCCATAAGCAAGAGAGATCAGTTATTAACACTCAACCCTTTTCTGGACAAATCAGGTCTGCTTCGCGTGAACGGACGTCTCACTTATGCCGCCCTAAGCTATAACGAGCGTCACCCGATCATAATACCAGACAACTCAAAGCTCTGCTCTCTCATACTCAGCTTCCTCCACTCAACACTCTTACACGCCGAAAAGCAGCTGATGATCCGCATGGTACAACAGGAGTACTACATCCCACGCTTAAAGCAAAAGGTGAAAACTTGCATATTTCATTGCAAGGCATGCACGCTCTACAAGCAAAAGATGAAGTCGCAAATTATGGCCGCATTACCCCCAGAACGCTCGACCTACTCACTTCCCTTCCAAACCACAGGCGTCGACTTTGCTGGTCCGTTTCTCGTGAAAACTTCCACACTTCGTCGAGCATCTCATTCCAAGGCATACGTTTGTGTCTTTGTATGCTTCTCCACCAAAGCTATTCACCTCGAAGTGTGCTCCGATCTCACCACAGAATGTTTCAAAGCCGCTTTCGCACGGTTCGTTGGACGCCGAGGCATACCCCACAAAATTATGTCAGATAACGGGAAAACATTTGTGGGAGCACAACGAAGTCTCAAAAGGGAATCAATATCATTTCTGGAAGAAGTCTCTAAAGATATCGCCGAAAAATATGCCATTCATAATCTCTCATGGCAATTCATACCTCCATATGCCCCTGATATGGGAGGACTCTGGGAAGCAGCAGTGAAAAGTTTCAAAACTCACTTCACGAAAGTCTCTGGATCCCAAAAGTTCACCTTTGAGGAGTTCAACACTCTCCTCATTCGCATTGAAGCGGTATTAAACTCCAGACCGCTGACCCCAATGTCACAAGACCCCGATGATCTGCAAGCTCTAACTCCAGGGCACTTCCTCCGTGGTGCCCCACTTCTCTCAATCCCTGAGCCTAATTCCGAAAACCTTACACTCACTCACAAATGGCAAAGACTACGGGTACTCCACCATCAATTTGCTAAGCGCTGGAAAAACGAGTACCTCCGAGAACTCCGTAAGAGAAATAAGTGGAAAAGCCAGGAAGTGAATCTCAGTGAAGGTGACCTCGTCATTATTAAAGACGATCTACTTCCACCAAACGAGTGGCGACTTGGCCGCATCTCAAAACTTCATCCCGCTCCTGACCAGAATGTTCGCGTAGTAGACATACGCACCCAAGGCGGAACTGTCACTCACAACATAACCAAGCTCTGTTTATTACCACCCGCATAAATGCAACTTCGCCCATTAACTTTATCTCTCGACATATCCCAATACATGTCATGACCCCCACTAATAACGGTTTTTCGTTCTTCCTTTTTCCATATGCTCTCAACTCTTTACAGATCCCAGGATTACCGGAAATGCCGACTCTGCTGCGGCACACACTCGCCTCGCGTCTGCCGAGCCTTCCTTGCAATGACGCCTGATGAGAGATATCAGTCGGCCAGGGCACATAAATATTGCATAAATTGCTTGGCCACATCCCATGCAACCGGCGCATGCAACTCAGGCGATAGTTGCCACAAATGCGGATTAGCGCATCACACTCTCCTACATCGCAACACTAATCCACAGCCAGAGCGACGACAACGAAATCCCACGGTTCATTCTCGGAATAGACGGCAACCCACTCCCGCTCGTAGAGTAGTCCTCCAACAGACACACCGTAGGCCACGAACAACCCGGCGCCCAACTCAGAGGCGCCTTGAACGCCTTATACATCAGGCAAGGGAGACGCTGGAACAGCTGCAGGACCTGGTGCAGGTCACGTCCCCACAGGCCCGCCGGCATGTTGAAGACATGGACGACCTCATAGAGCTCTAAGCGCGGCGGATATATTCCTATGTATCTAAATAAACATATTTCAAATTGTAATGTAATGTACTTACCTTTCCTCGTCACCCTTTATGCACAACCTTTTGTTACACCTTGTACCCACTTACCTTAGAATCCAACACACATACTTACCTCCATACTTACCCGCTCTCTCCCGAACCGTCACCTGTGATGTCTACTTACCCTATATGTAAAACTAAGAAAATATGTAAAGTCAGTTGATCGATATATCGCAACATAAAAAGCTCGCTTCCACGCTCCGTTAACTAAATTAAATAAAAGGTGTAAACTGAAATGTGCATAAAAATTTTAATAAAATAAAATTTATGAATTCTAAATAAAACTAAAGTAAAAGTTATTTAAAGGAACGAAAAGGAAAAAGTAAAAAACTTAAATTTAATTATTCATGCAAACATGAATAAGCATATATGCAAAAGCATATACACACTAACGTTAATGTTGAAAATGGAAAAGGCAAAAGTGGGGAAAATCCAACAGCTTGCACAGAGTCTCAATGGCCGAGTGTGTTTATGCGTTGGGTCATTGCGGCTGAAGATGGAATGGACTCGGGTTCGATCCCCGGTGCATCCACTTCCGAAAAGAGTGCTGATGATCGAAAATGGTTTTTCGTGAAATAGCTATACACTCAACCTTCGCTGTAAATAGTTGTTGAATTTTTTCCACTTACCCCAACAATTAAAAATTAATTTAGTTTCGTTACAGGTTTTGTTTCTGCTGGAAACGTTTCGGAGTTTTGTTACGAATTTTGTTACAAAGGAGTTTTGTTTCTGTTTCTGTTTCTGTTTCTGTTACAAGGAACAAAATTAATTTAGTTTGTTACAGGTTTTGTTTCTGCTGGAAACGTTTCGGAGTTTTGTTACGACTTTTGTTACAAAGGAGTTTTGTTTCTGTTTCTGTTTCGTTACTTAGCTGTGTAACAGAAACCGAAACCGAAACGCGTTACAAGTCCCTGGTATAAACAATGTGCCTTATGTACTAGTCAGCGCCAAAGATGCTAAAAAACAAATGTACACTCAAAATAATATTTCGTAAATATTACGAAATCTTTCGTACATATTACGAAATTCTTTCGTAAAATTGAGCTACGAATGGTTTCGTAAATACTTTCGTAGTATTTACGAAATACTTTCGTATATTTACGAAGGCTTTCGTACTATTTACGAAATACTTTCGTAGTATTTACGAAATACTTTCGTACTTTTGAGCAACGAAAGATTTCGTAAATATTACGAAACCGCTTTCGTACATTTACGAAGGCTGTTAGAGCTGTCAAATTGTTGTACAATTGACCAAATTATTTTTTAGCTTAACGTTAAAAAAACCGTAATTATTACATACATGTACATATGATGTATATTTCAACGACTGAAAACCTTTTAGAAATATGTATATCAATAAAATAATGCTAAGAGAAAGATGTTTTATATATGCATAAGAAATAAGTTTAGATAATTTCATTTTAGTTTTAAATATCTACTAAAATTAATTTATTCAATTAATTTAAAAGTTTTTTATTTATTTTAATATTTTACATTTATATTAATATTAATTTTAGTAACTAATAAAATAAGAGATACTTATTGCTTATACTCGTACGTGTTCTGACAAACATAGGAAACTTTGGAAATCGCAATTTGCAAATGTGGACGTCGTTCCGATCCACTTAAATAGATAACCCTGTGAAAAAGAAAGAAAAAAAGAAAAAGAAAAATAGAAAAATAAAAATAAAAAATTAAAACTAAGACAAAGAAAAATAAAAATAAAAAGAAAAATTGAATAAGATAAAGATAGAGAAAGATAAAGATAAAGATAAAGATAAAGATAAAGATAAAGATAAAGATAAAGATAAAGATAAAGATAAAGATAAGGATAAAGATAAAGATAAAGGGAAACTACTTAAAACCTTAAAATTCAAGCAGCTACACTCGGAGAAAAAAAATAAAAAAAATTTATTTTTATAATGCACGTATTAAACCAGATCGTTTTTATTTTAAAAATGAAAATTTGTAAATTTAAAATGAAAACATATGTATGAAAATGTATTTTGGATTAAATAGAATCATTTTTAAATTAAAAATTAAAATGAAGGGAATAAAAGCGCAATTTTAGGTTAAAAACTCATAGGGCTTGAATTAAAAATAAACATTCTTAAATTTAAATGTTTTTTCTTAATTTTACAATTTTACAATGAACCTTTTAAAAATAAAAATGGTCGTATCTACATCACTTTCAAAAACGTTTTTGCCCATTTTAAGCACGTTGTCATATGTTTTTAAAATGTTTTTCTCTGAGTGTAGAAATATCTCTTTATATTATTTTATTAAGTATTTATTTAGGAAAATAGATAAGACCGGAAAAAGTAAAGTAAATGCAACTAATGTACTCACCCTTAAGTTTAACCAAGTTGCAAAACATCACAGTTTATTTTATATAAAAATATTGTCTTTTTATATACAATGCATTATTCTTTTATACATTACTTCATTACACACTTACTACTTAAAATAATTTTTGATATTATTGCACCAACTCAACACTTTACAATGAAAGAAGACTTGTGCCGTAAAATATTGTTGTACGAAAGTATTTTATATTACGAAAGTATTTCGTAAATTATTTAAACCTTTGATAATGTTACGAAAGTATTTCGTATATATTACGAAAGTATTTCGGAAACTTTTAATCCTTTGATAATGTTACGAAAACTTTCGTACAATATACGAAATTATTCGTAAAGATAATTTTAAGAAATTTTACAAAAGTGTTTCGTAATATTTACGAAATATTTCGTAATATATACGAAAAAATATTAGAAAATGGTTTACGAAAGCCCTTTCGTAATATTTACGAAAGATTCGTAAAATTAGATTTTGTTGAGAAAAATGCTTTCGTAATATATACGAAACTTTCGTACATTTTACGAAACTCTAGACTACGAAATTCTTTCGTAGTTATTTTACGAAATTTTATTTTTAGTGTACTACTTTAAGTTTCATTACTATAGCGTTTTCAAGTCAAATGAAACCTTTTTCAAATCAAGTGCAAATTTTAAATTGAAAAAGGTTTAATTTAACCAAAAAATGCTATATATATATAAATGAAGTATTTAATTCCTATTTGTTGTTCTTTTGTTAAATAATTAATATTATGCGTTAAAAAAAAAATTAAAGACTTTGAAAAGGAAAATGTAAGCAAAACCATCCCTCTTTTTATACCTTTCATGAGAATGAAATGGTATTATAACTTAGTGCCAAAAAATTTTTGTCCAAAGTACCAGAAGGAAGCGTGGGGGACCCACCAAAATATATACCGATATGATCAGAATCACGAGCTGAGTCGATTAAGCCATGTCCTCTGTCCGTCGGTCCGTCTGTCCGTCTGTCCGTCTGTCCGTCCGTCCGTCTGTGTGAACGCAAACTAGTCCCTCAGTTTTTGAGATATCTGAATGAAATTCGGAATACAGGTATGTTGTTATATGCAGCTGATCATTTGTCGGAACCGACCGAATCGGACCCCTATAACATATAGAAAACAACCGATTATTCAGATATACATGAAATTTTTGGATGTAATTTGTGCATAACTTCCCCATTTAAATAGCTAAGGACATGAAACTTTGAAGTAGACGTGCCCATTTTGGCCCAAACAAGGTTACCGAAAATTGTCAAGATTGGACCACTATAACATATAGTTCCACAACATCCGATTATTCAGATATACACATTTTGGTGTATAACTTCTCCATTTTAACAGATAACGGCGTGAAATTTTTAAGTATTTGTACCCATATAAGCCGAAACGGGGTTACCGGAAATTGTCAAGATCGGATCATTATAACATATAGCTCCCATACAACCGATTGTTCAGATATGGACATTTTGGTGTATAACTCCTCCATTTAAATAGCCAAGACACCATTTTTATACCTTTCATGAGAAATGGTATTATAACTTAGTGCCAAAAAATTTTTGTCGAAAGTACCAGAAGGAAGCGTGGGGGACCCACCAAAATATATACCGATATGATCAGAATCACGAGCTGAGTCGATTAAGCCATGTCCGTCTGTCCGTCTGTCCGTCGGTCCGTCTGTCCGTCCGTCCGTCTGTGTGAACGCAAACTAGTCCCTCAGTTTTTGAGATATCTGAATGAAATTCGGAATACAGGTATGTTGTTATATGCAGCTGATCATTTGTCGGAACCGACCGAGTCGGACCACTATAACATATAGAAAACAACCGATTATTCAGATATACATGAAATTTTTGGATGTAATTTGTGCATAACTTCCCCATTTAAACAGCTAAGGACATCAAACTTTGAAGTAGACGTGCCCATTTTGGCCCAAACAAGGTTACCGAAAATTGTCAAGATTGGACTACTATAACATATAGTTCCACAACATCCGATTATTCAGATATACACATTTTGGTGTATAACTCCTCTACTTTAACAGATAACGGCCTGAAATTTTGAAGTATTTGTACCCATATGGACCCAAACGGGATTGCCGAAAATTGTTAAGATCGGACCACTATAACCTATAGCTCCCCTACAACCGATTGTTCAGATATGGCATTTTGGTGTATAACTCCTCCATTTTAACAGCTAACGGCGTGAAATTTTGAAGTTTTTGTACCCATATGGACCCAAACGGGATTACCGAAAATTGTTAAGATCGGACCACTATAACCTATAGCTCCCCTACAACCGATTGTTCAGATATGGACATTTTGGTGTATAATTTCTCCATTTTAACAGCTAACAGCGTGAAATTTTTAAGTATTTTTACCCATATGGGCCCAAACAGGGTTACCGAAAATTGTCAAGATCGGACCACTATAACATATAGCTCCCCTACAACCGATTGTTCAGATATGGCATTTTGGTGTATAACTCCTCCATTTTAACAGCTAACGGCGTGAAATTTTGAAGTATTTGTACCCATATGGACCCAAACGGGATTACCGAAAATTGTTAAGATCGGACCACTATAACCTATAGCTCCCCTACAGCCGATTGTTCAGATATGGCATTTTGGTGTATAACTCCTCCATTTTAACAGCTAACGGCGTGAAATTTTGAAGTATTTGTACCCATATGGACCCAAACGGGATTACCGAAAATTGTTAAGATCGGACCACTATAACCTATAGCTCCCCTACAACCGATTGTTCAGATATGGCATTTTGGTGTATAACTCCTCAATTTTAACAGCTAACGGCGTGAAATTTTGAAGTATTTGTACCCATATGGACCCAAACGGGATTAACGAAAATTGTTAAGATCGGACCACTATAACCTATAGCTCCCCTACAACCGATTGTTCAGATATGGCATTTTGGTGTATAACTCCTCAATTTTAACAGCTAACGGCGTGAAATTTTGAAGTATTTGTACCCATATGGACCCAAACGGGATTAACGAAAATTGTTAAGATCGGACGACTATAACCTATAGCTCCCCTACAACCGATTGTTCAGATATGGACATTTTGGTGTATAACTTCTCCATTTTAACAGATAACGGCGTGAAATTTTTAAGCATTTGTACCCATATAAGCCCAAACGGGGTTACCGGAAATTGTCAAGATCGGACCATTATAACATATAGCTCCCATACAACCGATTGTTCAGATATGGACATTTTGGTGTATAACTCCTCCATTTAAATAGCCAAGACACCATTTTTTCTAATAAATCTTTCCATAAATAACCCATAGAATTAAAATTATAAATTAAACTTAATCCTGCTATGTACATACATAGGTAACTTTTCATTTCCCCACTCATGAAAGGTATGAAGTCTTCGGTACGGCCGAAGACAGCCGCGCTTTTACTTGTTAAGGTTTAATTTAACCAGAAAATGCTATATACATACACAGAGAAAAAAGTACAATGGTTTTTTCAACCAACTTCTTGGTTAATGTTTTATTGGTTAATTTATTCATGTCAAATGGAAACAAGTAAGGAAGCCTAAGTTCGAGTGGAATCGAACATTAGATACTCAGCTGTATGCTTTCATTGTTTGTTTGCGTTTGATGAAAACACGATGTATTTTATATAAAGCGAGTGCTGCATAAAGTGGGCGTAGCCACGCCCATTCTCAATATTTTTATCAGTCATCCAACTAAGCATATGAATATTATTCTTTGTGCAAAATTTCATTCCTTTATTACTTCTAATTACAAAGATGTCACGTTACAAATTCCCAAAGGGTGTTCCAGAAATATCTTTTTTAAAAAGTAGGCGTGGTCATAAACCGATTTGAATAAATTTTTGTGTGTCTATTAACACAAGTTATAAAAGTATATAAACCAAGTTTCGTTATAATATCTCAATTATTTGTCGAGTTATAGGCTAAGAAATCTCGTATATTCCTTTGTCTAAAAAGAGGCGGTGCCACGCCCATCTTCCAAAATTTTTATATTTTTTGTTTCCGGTCTATTGTGGAACTCGTGCCACAAAATTTCTATGAATTATCTCTATATTTGACAAAGATATCGCTTAAAATATTTTTATTAGGCCCCTTTATAGTTCCCATATATAAAAGTAGGCGTGGTCGCCAACCGATTTCGCTAAAATTTTGAACATGTATTACCACAACTAATAAAAGTGTACACTGCAAGTTTCGTCATTATATTTAAATTATTTGTCGAGTTATGGGCTCAGAAATCTCGTATATTCCTGCTTCTAAAAAGAGGCGGTGCCACGCCCATTTTCCAAAATTTTTGTGCTTTTCGTTTTATATCCGCAGTTGGACTTCTGCCATAAAATTTCAATGATATACCTTTATATTTGACAGAGATATCGCTTAAAATGTTTTTATTAGGCCACTTTATAATTCCCATATATAAAAGTGGGCGTGGTCGTTAACCGATTTTGGCAATTTTTCGTCCAAACATTTGCCTAAGTAAGTATATCACGCCTACCAAATTTTATCGATATATCTTCAACGGTTTCTGAGTTATGACATATAAAACTTTCAATGTTTGGCCCTTAATAAGTGGGCGTGGCACCGCCCATTTTTCAAAATCTCACCAAATTTCTTCATAAGGGCCTGAGCTCCACACGTGGGTGAAATTTTATCACTCTAGCTCTATTAGTGACTGAGATACAAAATTTCCGATTTTTACTATATAGGGGAAGTGGGTCATGGTCCGATTTCGCCCATTTTCAATACCATCCGTTCCAGTCTTGATACCAACTTGCATTCCAAATTTCATCAAAATATTTCAATTTTTGCGCGAGTTATCGTGCGTACAGACAGACAGACGGACAGACGGACAGACGGACGGACATGGCTCAATCGATTTCTTTTTTCACCCTGATCAATTTGATATATATAAGTCAATATCTATCTCGATTATTTTATGGTGTTACAATCCACCGTTATGTGATTAAAACTATAATACTCTGTGTACTAGTACAGCTGAGTATAAAAATGTAATATGTACATTTTCATTGTACCATTAACCAATATTTTGGTAACAATCAATATCAAACAGAAAGTTGGTTTCTCCAACGTGTATATTTGTTATATTAACGAAAATATTGGTTAATTCATATCTAAAAAAAAAAGTAAAAATATTTACGAAGCTTTATGGCTTCGGCTCTGTTGTTACCATCGCCTTCAACACCGTTTGTGCTTGACGAAGTTGAATGGCTGGACCCGAATTGCAGACAGCGAGAGAGTGAGTATTTGGAATATTCTTTGTTATTCAGTTAACATATTAACACTCTCTTATAGATCATACATAGCAGTGCTGCTACTGGCATAAAAATATAACCAATAAATTGCTTAATAGTAACAAGAAATTGGTTGAAGATTTGAACGAACATTTTTTTATATCAACAAATATCATGGTTAATATAACCAAAAACACTGTCTAATATATCAACAATGGTAATGGTAATATTAAACAAAATTCACATTGATTCCATTTCAAGTGTGAAATTAGTACTATTAACCAACTTTTTGTTGATTTTTCTCTCAGTGTAAGTGAAGTATTTAATTCTTATTTGATCTTTTATTTAATTATTGTTTTGCGTAAAAAATTAAAGACTTTTTGGAAAGAAAACTGTAAACAAAACCATCCCTCTTTTTATTTTAGTGAAATATTCATAAAAAACTATCGATAGTGTAGCATTACATAAGTACACCGCCCTTACAGTCGTTGTCATGTACACATAATTTATGTGTACATGTAAACCGCACATGTTGCCAAAACAAACTGACCCAAATAAATTCCGTTAAACCCCAGCGGGAGTTTAACATCAAATATACACACCGCCACACATGGCGTCTCCAGTTACATTTGTTGCATTTTGTCAAGTGCATTGCCCGAGCAGTCACAATGACCAACTGAGCGACAGCGTCAGTTTGTCAATGTGCACCGAGGAAATATTTATGATTCACATATGCTGATACAGCATATGTTGAACACTCATTTTGTAATTCATAGGTATTAGTGTAAGTTAGTGTAAGAATTTTTGTATAAAAGAAAGTGAAAGTAAATAAAGAATCTCACAATGCTATTGTACACACGAAACTAGAAAGTTATTCATTTATTAGATGGCGATCCGCCAGTTTAGGTTTTGGGACTTATGAGTGAAAAAATTTGCTAAAAAGCGAAATCACTCATAAGGACTAAACCTTTTTGAGTTAGTTTTAAAAAACGCGCGCCTCGAAACAAATAATATTAAAAGCAGCAACAAATAGTTCCTGTGTTCCTGTGCCTAGAAGTCGCGATCAGAAATTCACTATTTTTGGGGATGGACAAAGGACTATGACGATGATAATAATAATAACGCATAATCATAGTGGAATATAACAGACTGGCAGCGAAGCACAAAGGACTATGACGATGATAATAATAATAACGTATAATCGTAGTGGAATATAACAGACTGGCAGCGAAGCACAAGCTTTACGATAATAGCAGAAATCAACTTAATCGCACCACCAATCAGCAGCAATAGCAAGAGCAAGCGCATGGGACCGGAGCAACAACAAAAACATTGGGATTATAATAAGTATAAATTTAAGGAATTTTAATAAGAATTGAGCAGCCTAACGGCCGCTAAACCAAATAGTAATTAACTTTGCTTAGGGATATTTCAAAAACACGTATATTTATTTCCTTCTGAAAACAACTTTTTAATTTGATTACAAGATAATGCAAAGTCTTAAAATTTGAGTAAATTCGAATGCTATTTTTTACTTTAACGGAAACGATCATTTATTAGATATAAATTTTTCATTCGCTCTAAATATACATCCCTTATGGATAGTGCATTGCCCGATGACTTCGACTATGAAGCAATAAACAAAATTGTAGACCATTTAGAGCGTGAAAACGCAGACCTTGCTCGTAGATCGAGATCACGAGATATAGGAAGTAATATACGTAATCTTAACTGGTTAAGACAATTTTGGTCTTACATAGGAATGGGCAGAGAACCCACAATGATAGATTTGTTATATCCTTCCACATTGGTAGAGGAAACAAATAGAACAATTGGGAGGGTAGAAAACTAAAAATTATAAAAAAAAATATATATATATATATATAAATGAATAAATAATAATAAAAATTTAAATTTCGAAAATTTCCTATAAAATGTCACAAGACATTAAAACTCAGGAAGAATTTAATAGAATTTTTGATAAATGTGTTAGTACTATAAGGGAGTTCATAAAGTTTGCTGAGGAACACCTCAAAAATAAAAAAACGTAGGCCCAAAACAAATCACGATACAAGAATATAGGAGAAGAAATAAGGCCAAAAGGCCTTCCCCAGTAATAATCAAAAAGAAAAAAAGGGCAGGTAGAAGAGTAAGGAAAATACAAGCAATAGCCGAAAATCAGAAAGTATGCTACATCATACAAAATGAGATTATTAGCTCACCCCAACCCACTCGTTCTAGCCCTGACGGCAAGACCAACTAATTTCGTACGCCTCAAAAGAAAATCATTTACAGATCTTTATTGATGAACTACAAAAAATGGATGCGCTACTGAGAGCAATCCATACATGCCCATCAAGTTTATTAAGTCATTATTAATTACTAATTACTTTTAACGAACCACACAATTGTTAGATGTATTTTATTTACACAGTTTGCAAATACATTGGATGCTAAAAAAAAATTTCATCTTACAGAGAATTAAAAGAAGTATTATCCAGTTTTGAAATCGTGACGTGAAAATACATGTACTCATAATAATTTAATACCTATTTCATTAATTTTTCTTTGTTATAGCTTAAACGGAATCAGCGTCGGACGAATTTTCGTCGGACGCGGCGTTCTGTCAAACGATTAAAATACCCAGCAGTATATGAGATTGAACAGAACGAAAACGCTGGCGAAAATTGCCCGGCGAAAATTCGTCAGAATAGACTTATTTCTAATTTGGACCAGCGTTGCCACTTAAAAAATTAAAGCGTGAATAACGGGTATTCATGAATATTGATGTGTAAACTGTTTCGAAATCGGATATTTATTTCCTTTTCCTTATTCCTTTTTTCCTGGTTTTCTATGGATTAAAAGGCGACTATCGTTTTTATAATTTTTTGTTGTCATTGTGACTGCTACTATTTTGTTGTTTTTGTTGGTTTTGGTTTTTGGTTTTTGACTTTTGAGTTTTTATGTTGTTTTGTTTTGTATTGCTCAGAAACATGCAAGATCATCCGAGTACACGTTTGACCCATATCTGGAGACCCGGCCTAGGGGTCACAATGAAAAGAGCTTCATATCGAAGTCCTGCTCAAAACCTTTCATTTGATACCAATATTGCTCAGAAACATTCAAGGATCATCCGGGTCCTCGTTTTGACCCATATCTGGAGACCTGGCCTAGGGGTCACAATGAAAAGAGCTTCATATCGAAGTCCTGCTCAAAACCTTTCATTTGATACCAATATTGCATAGAAAATTAGATAGGTAGATGTAGGTGTGCATATCCATACATTTGGATACATGTTCAAACAGGTTGGTCCTTTTTATTTTGCCTATTTGTCGCATTGTTGCAGAAAACAACAACAACTTCACTTCGCTTCGTTGGTGTTGTTGTTGATATTTGCATTTGCACGGCTATGCATGCAAGCATTTGTAAGTACATGTCTATCTATCTACCTACCACTGACAGTGCCAAGCGATTCACACGGACGCAGCAGTGCACTAACACAAAGGTCATTTACGTTTACGCGTAAACTTTACCTGTATTTCGAAATAACTCGTAGCTACAGCAAAGATGTTTACACATCAAAAACTTTTATTTTACCAAAATACAAAATAAAAGTAACCAAAACTAGAAACAGGTAACCAAAATTAATAATTAAGGAAGCTAAAAATATGCACGAAAAATTTCAAAATATGCATGCTAGTATGCCCGAAAAATGATTGAAATATGCTCGTAAATATGCACGAAAAAATCTCATTATATGAGAAAAAGCTCGTGTATGGGAAAACGATTAATATTGACCATGTAGCATCGAGTATTGATGGATCGCGATTCTGGATCGAAAAATATTTAGAAATTTTGAAATCCGCGATCCGAAGTAAAATATTTTAAACCTCAGAGCGAGAAAAATATCGCAATATTCATATTGAACGTGTAGCACTAGTCTGCAATTCATCACACCATCGCGATACATATTGCACATTATTGTTCCCTTAAAATTTTCACACTATAGCTGTTTTCTATCAATAACAGGGCATCGGAGCAAAGTTTTTTTTACTCTGGGTTTGCTTCGAAGCTCTGATCAGCATACAAGAACTTAGTGTAGTGTCGTAGTGAATTTTTATAAGGGAAAATGCTCCGCTCCGGGGCCCAGATCAATAGTTAAATAGCCTTGTTTGTATGTATACGTACGAAAGGCATTTTGACCGTAAATATGCATTTTAGGTCTAAATATGCATTTGCATATGCAATATGCATTTGCATATTTTTAGCTTCCCTATTAATAATATAGGCATCCCAGCAAACACAGTCTCTAACGTTAGAAATTTTGTCGAGATTACCTTAGATAACTAGTGTAATCTATATATATAAAAATGATTTGGTTTTTAATTGTAACGCTAAAACTTGAAAACGGCTGAACCAAATCAAATACTTCCTTAGAGGGGTTTGTTTGTTGTAACCCCGCGAAGGTTTAGTCGAAGAGTAATTAATTAATATTAGGGGGGCGTGGCACCTCTCATACAATCTAAAAGAGTTCAAGGTAGGGAGCTGAAATTTGGTATAGAGGTAGGTGATATCAAAACCCTTCTCACGCAGAAAAGTGGGGGTTATCAGAAAAAAGGGCGTGGCACCTCCCATACAAACTTAATTTTTCATGCTGAATATATCTAAAATTGTTTAAGGTAGGGACTTGAAAATTGGTGTGGAGATAAACGATAACAATTTCATATTAACGCAAAATAATAGGAGTTATACGAAAAGGGGGCGTGGCACCTCCCATACAAACTTAGCGTTGGAAGCTGAATATATCAGAAAGAATAAATAGCAGGATCCTGAAAATGACTATAGAGCTAAATGACATGAAAGCCATTCCCATGCATAAAAGTGGGGGTTATCAGAAAAGGGGGCGTGGCACCTCCCATACAAACTTAATTTTTCAAGCTGAATATCTATAAAAGCGTTTAAGGTTGGGACCTGAAAATTGATCAGGAGGTTAACGATATCAATACACTAAAAATAAAATTTCGTAAAATAACTACGAAAGACTTTCGTAGTCTAGAGATTCGTAATATGTACGAAAGTTTCGTATATATTACGAAAGCATTTTTCTCAACAAAATCTAATTTTACGAATCTTTCGTAAATATTACGAAAGGGCTTTCGTAAACCATTTTCTAATATTTTTTTCGTATATATTACGAAATATTTCGTAGATATTACGAAACACTTTCGTAAATTTTCTTAAAATTATCTTTACGAATAATTTCGTATATTGTACGAAAATATTCGTAACATTATCAAAGGATTAAAAGATTTACGAAATACTTTCCTAATATATACGAAATACTTTCGCAACACTATCAAAGGTTTAAACGATTTACGAAATACTTTCGTACAATAATATTTTACTGTACAAGTCTTCTTTCATTGTAAAGTGTTGAGTCGGTGCAATAATATCAAAAATTATTTTAAGTAGTAAGTGCGTAATGAAATAATGCGTAAAAGAATAATGCATTGTATATAAAATTGATATACAAAATAAACTGTGATATTTTCCAACTTAATTAAACTTAAAGGTGAGTACATTAGTTGCATTTACTTTTTCATTTTTTCGGTCTTGTGTATTTTCCTAAATAAATACCCAATAAAATAATATAAAGAGATATTTCGACACTCAGAGAAACAATTTTAAAAACATATGAAAATGTGCTTAAAATTGGCAAAAACGTATTTAAAAGTGATGTAGATAAGACCATTTTTATTTTAAAAAGGTTCATTGTAAAATTGTAAAATCAAGAAAAAACATTTTAATTTAAAAATATTTATTTTTAATCCAAGCCCTATGAGATTTTGAACTTGAAACTTGCGCTTTTATTCCCTTCATTTTAATTTATCTTTATCTTTATCTTTATCTTTATCTTTATCTTTATCTTTATCTTTATCTTTATCTTTATCTTTATCTTTATCTTTATCTTTATCTTTATCTTTATCTTTATCTTTATCTTTATCTTTATCTTTATCTTTATCTTTATCTTTATCTTTATCTTTATCTTTATCTTTATCTTTATCTTTATCTTTATCTTTATCTTTATCTTTATCTTTATCTTTATCTTTATCTTTATCTTTATCTTTATCTTTATCTTTATCTTTATCTTTATCTTTATCTTTATCTTTATCTTTATCTTTATCTTTATCTTTATCTTTATCTTTATCTTTATCTTTATCTTTATCTTTATCTTTATCTTTATCTTTATCTTTATCTTTATCTTTATCTTTATCTTTATCTTTATCTTTATCTTTATCTTTATCTTTATCTTTATCTTTATCTTTATCTTTATCTTTATCTTTATCTTTATCT
This sequence comes from Urophora cardui, assembly GCA_960531455.1. NCBI lineage: Eukaryota > Metazoa > Arthropoda > Insecta > Diptera > Tephritidae > Urophora > Urophora cardui. The sequence goes on along the minus strand of OY482673.1, from coordinate 91,380,655 downwards.
TTATCTTTATCTTTATCTTTATCTTTATCTTTATCTTTATCTTTATCTTTATCTTTATCTTTATCTTTATCTTTATCTTTATCTTTATCTTTATCTTTATCTTTATCTTTATCTTTATCTTTATCTTTATCTTTATCTTTATCTTTATCTTTATCTTTATCTTTATCTTTATCTTTATCTTTATCTTTATCTTTATCTTTATCTTTATCTTTATCTTTATCTTTATCTTTATCTTTATCTTTATCTTTATCTTTATCTTTATCTTTATCTTTATCTTTATCTTTATCTTTATCTTTATCTTTATCTTTATCTTTATCTTTATCTTTATCTTTATCTTTATCTTTATCTTTATCTTTATCTTTATCTTTATCTTTATCTTTATCTTTATCTTTATCTTTATCTTTATCTTTATCTTTATCTTTATCTTTATCTTTATCTTTATCTTTATCTTTATCTTTATCTTTATCTTTATCTTTATCTTTATCTTTATCTTTATCTTTATCTTTATCTTTATCTTTATCTTTATCTTTATCTTTATCTTTATCTTTATCTTTATCTTTATCTTTATCTTTATCTTTATCTTTATCTTTATCTTTATCTTTATCTTTATCTTTATCTTTATCTTTATCTTTATCTTTATCTTTATCTTTATCTTTATCTTTATCTTTATCTTTATCTTTATCTTTATCTTTATCTTTATCTTTATCTTTATCTTTATCTTTATCTTTATCTTTATCTTTATCTTTATCTTTATCTTTATCTTTATCTTTATCTTTATCTTTATCTTTATCTTTATCTTTATCTTTATCTTTATCTTTATCTTTATCTTTATCTTTATCTTTATCTTTATCTTTATCTTTATCTTTATCTTTATCTTTATCTTTATCTTTATCTTTATCTTTATCTTTATCTTTATCTTTATCTTTATCTTTATCTTTATCTTTATCTTTATCTTTATCTTTATCTTTATCTTTATCTTTATCTTTATCTTTATCTTTATCTTTATCTTTATCTTTATCTTTATCTTTATCTTTATCTTTATCTTTATCTTTATCTTTATCTTTATCTTTATCTTTATCTTTATCTTTATCTTTATCTTTATCTTTATCTTTATCTTTATCTTTATCTTTATCTTTATCTTTATCTTTATCTTTATCTTTATCTTTATCTTTATCTTTATCTTTATCTTTATCTTTATCTTTATCTTTATCTTTATCTTTATCTTTATCTTTATCTTTATCTTTATCTTTATCTTTATCTTTATCTTTATCTTTATCTTTATCTTTATCTTTATCTTTATCTTTATCTTTATCTTTATCTTTATCTTTATCTTTATCTTTATCTTTATCTTTATCTTTATCTTTATCTTTATCTTTATCTTTATCTTTATCTTTATCTTTATCTTTATCTTTATCTTTATCTTTATCTTTATCTTTATCTTTATCTTTATCTTTATCTTTATCTTTATCTTTATCTTTATCTTTATCTTTATCTTTATCTTTATCTTTATCTTTATCTTTATCTTTATCTTTATCTTTATCTTTATCTTTATCTTTATCTTTATCTTTATCTTTATCTTTATCTTTATCTTTATCTTTATCTTTATCTTTATCTTTATCTTTATCTTTATCTTTATCTTTATCTTTATCTTTATCTTTATCTTTATCTTTATCTTTATCTTTATCTTTATCTTTATCTTTATCTTTATCTTTATCTTTATCTTTATCTTTATTCTTTATCTTTATCTTTATCTTTATCTTTATCTTTATCTTTATCTTTATCTTTATCTTTATCTTTATCTTTATCTTTATCTTTATCTTTATCTTTATCTTTATCTTTATCTTTATCTTTATCTTTATCTTTATCTTTATCTTTATCTTTATCTTTATCTTTATCTTTATCTTTATCTTTATCTTTATCTTATCTTTATCTTATCTTTATCTTTATCTTTATCTTTATCTTTATCTTTATCTTTATCTTTATCTTTATCTTTATCTTTACTTTATCTTTATCTTTATCTTTATCTTTATCTTTATCTTATTTTATCTTTATCTTTATCTTTATCTTTATCTTATCTTTATCTTTATCTTTATCTTATCTTTATCTTTATGTTATGTTTATGTTTATGTTTATGTTTATGTTTATGTTTATGTTTATGTTTATGTTTATGTTTATGTTTATGTTTATGTTTTGTTTATCTTTATCTTTATCTTTATCTTTATCTTTATCTTTATCTTTATCTTTATCTTTATCTTTATCTTTATCTTTATCTTTATCTTTATCTTTATCTTTATCTTTATCTTTATCTTTATCTTTATCTTTATCTTTATCTTTATCTTTATCTTTATCTTTATCTTTATCTTTATCTTTATCTTTATCTTTATCTTTATCTTTATCTTTATCTTTATCTTTATCTTTATCTTTATCTTTATCTTTATCTTTATCTTTATCTTTATCTTTATCTTTATCTTTATCTTTATCTTTATCTTTATCTTTATCTTTATCTTTATCTATATCTTATCTTTATCTTTATCTTTATCTTTATCTTATCTTTATCTTTATCTTTATCTTTATCTTTATCTTATCTTTATCTTTATCTTTATCTTTATCTTTATCTTTATCTTATCTTTATCTTTATCTTTATTCTATCTTTATCTTATCTTTATCTTTATCTTTATCTTTATCTTTATCTTATCTTTATCTTTATCTTTATCTATATCTTATCTTTATCTTTATCTTTATCTTTATCTTTATCTTATCTTTATCTTTATCTTTATCTTTATCTTTATCTTATCTTATCTTTATCTTATCTTTATCTTTATCTTTTATCTTTATCTTTATCTTTATCTTTATCTTTATCTTTATCTTTATCTTTATCTTTATCTTTATCTTTATCTTTATCTTTATCTTTATCTTTATCTTTATCTTTATCTTTATCTTTATCTTTATCTTTATCTTTATCTTTATCTTTATCTTTATCTTTATCTTTATCTTTATCTTTATCTTTATCTTTATCTTTATCTTTATCTTTATCTTTATCTTTATCTTTATCTTTATCTTTATCTTTATCTTTATCTTTATCTTTATCTTTATCTTTATCTTTATCTTTATCTTTATCTTTATCTTTATCTTTATCTTTATCTTTATCTTTATCTTTATCTTTATCTTTATCTTTATCTTTATCTTTATCTTTATCTTTATCTTTATCTTTATCTTTATCTTTATCTTTATCTTTATCTTTATCTTTATCTTTATCTTTATCTTTATCTTTATCTTTATCTTTATCTTTATCTTTATCTTTATCTTTATCTTTATCTTTATCTTTATCTTTATCTTTATCTTTATCTTTATCTTTATCTTTATCTTTATCTTTATCTTTATCTTTATCTTTATCTTTATCTTTATCTTTATCTTTATCTTTATCTTTATCTTTATCTTTATCTTTATCTTTATCTTTATCTTTATCTTTATCTTTATCTTTATCTTTATCTTTATCTTTATCTTTATCTTTATCTTTATCTTTATCTTTATCTTTATCTTTATCTTTATCTTTATCTTTATCTTTATCTTTATCTTTATCTTTATCTTTATCTTTATCTTTATCTTTATCTTTATCTTTATCTTTATCTTTATCTTTATCTTTATCTTTATCTTTATCTTTATCTTTATCTTTATCTTTATCTTTATCTTTATCTTTATCTTTATCTTTATCTTTATCTTTATCTTTATCTTTATCTTTATCTTTATCTTTATCTTTATCTTTATCTTTATCTTTATCTTTATCTTTATCTTTATCTTTATCTTTATCTTTATCTTTATCTTTATCTTTATCTTTATCTTTATCTTTATCTTTATCTTTATCTTTATCTTTATCTTTATCTTTATCTTTATCTTTATCTTTATCTTTATCTTTATCTTTATCTTTATCTTTATCTTTATCTTTATCTTTATCTTTATCTTTATCTTTATCTTTATCTTTATCTTTATCTTTATCTTTATCTTTATCTTTATCTTTATCTTTATCTTTATCTTTATCTTTATCTTTATCTTTATCTTTATCTTTATCTTTATCTTTATCTTTATCTTTATCTTTATCTTTATCTTTATCTTTATCTTTATCTTTATCTTTATCTTTATCTTTATCTTTATCTTTATCTTTATCTTTATCTTTATCTTTATCTTTATCTTTATCTTTATCTTTATCTTTATCTTTATCTTTATCTTTATCTTTATCTTTATCTTTATCTTTATCTTTATCTTTATCTTTATCTTTATCTTTATCTTTATCTTTATCTATATCTTTATCTTTATCTTTATCTTTATCTTTATCTTTATCTTTATCTTTATCTTTATCTTTATCTTTATCTTTATCTTTATCTTTATCTTTATCTATATCTTTATCTATATCTTTATCTTTATCTTTATCTTTATCTTTATCTTTATCTTTATCTTTATCTTTATCTTTAATTTTATCTTTATCTTTATCTATATCTTTATCTTCATATTTATCTTTATCTTTATCTTTATCTTTAATTTTATCTTTATCTTTATCTATATCTTTATCTATATCTTTATCTATATCTTTATCTATATCTTTATCTTTATCTTTATCTTTATCTTTATCTTTATCTTTATCTTTATCTTTATCTTTATCTTTATCTTTATCTTTATCTTTATCTTTATCTTTATCTTTATCTTTATCTATATCTTTATCTATATCTTTATCTATATCTTTATATATATCTTTATCTTTATCTTTATCTTTATCTTTATCTTTATCTTTATCTTTATCTTTATCTTTATCTTTATCTTTATCTTTATCTTTATCTTTATCTTTATCTTTATCTTTATCTTTATCTTTATCTTTATCTTTATCTTTATCTTTATCTTTATCTTTATCTTTATCTTTATCTTTATCTTTATCTTTATCTTTATCTTTATCTTTATCTTTATCTTTATCTTTATCTTTATCTTTATCTTTATCTTTATCTTTATCTTTATCTTTATCTTTATCTTTATCTTTATCTTTATCTTTATCTTTATCTTTATCTTTATCTTTATCTTTATCTTTATCTTTATCTTTATCTTTATCTTTATCTTTATCTTTATCTTTATCTTTATCTTTATCTTTATCTTTATCTTTATCTTTATCTTTATCTTTATCTTTATCTTTATCTTTATCTTTATCTTTATCTTTATCTTTATCTTTATCTTTATCTTTATCTTTATCTTTATCTTTATCTTTATCTTTATCTTTATCTTTATCTTTATCTTTATCTTTATCTTTATCTTTATCTTTATCTTTATCTTTATCTTTATCTTTATCTTTATCTTTATCTTTATCTTTATCTTTATCTTTATCTTTATCTTTATCTTTATCTTTATCTTTATCTTTATCTTTATCTTTATCTTTATCTTTATCTTTATCTTTATCTTTATCTTTATCTTTATCTTTATCTTTATCTTTATCTTTATCTTTATCTTTATCTTTATCTTTATCTTTATCTTTATCTTTATCTTTATCTTTATCTTTATCTTTATCTTTATCTTTATCTTTATCTTTATCTTTATCTTTATCTTTATCTTTATCTTTATCTTTATCTTTATCTTTATCTTTATCTTTATCTTTATCTTTATCTTTATCTTTATCTTTATCTTTATCTTTATCTTTATCTTTATCTTTATCTTTATCTTTATCTTTATCTTTATCTTTATCTTTATCTTTATCTTTATCTTTATCTTTATCTTTATCTTTATCTTTATCTTTATCTTTATCTTTATCTTTATCTTTATCTTTATCTTTATCTTTATCTTTATCTTTATCTTTATCTTTATCTTTATCTTTATCTTTATCTTTATCTTTATCTTTATCTTTATCTTTATCTTTATCTTTATCTTTATCTTTATCTTTATCTTTATCTTTATCTTTATCTTTATCTTTATCTTTATCTTTATCTTTATCTTTATCTTTATCTTTATCTTTATCTTTATCTTTATCTTTATCTTTATCTTTATCTATATCTTTATCTTTATCTTTATCTTTATCTTTATCTTTATCTTTATGTTTATCTTTATCTTTATCTTTATCTTTATCTTTATCTTTATCTTTATCTTTATCTTTATCTTTATCTTTATCTTAGTCTTAATCTTAGTCTTAATTTTTAATTTTTATTTTTCTTTGTTTTTTCGTTCTCTTTTTTTTCTTTTTCTTTTGCTTTTCCTTTTTCTATTTCTTTTTTTTTCTTACTTTTTCACAGGGGTATCTATTTAAGTGGATCGGAACGACGTCCACATTTGCAAATTGCGATTTCCAAAGTTTCCTATGTTTGTAAGAACACGTATAGGCAATAAGTACCTCTTATTTTATTAGTTACTAAAATTAATCTATACTAGAGTGCTGCCTACTATCGAAATTCGACAGTTTTCTAGATGTTTTCTTACGACTAAGGAGCAACTATATTTTTTGTATAATTGTTTGTTGTTATTGTCACTGTTATTGTTCCTGTTGATGCTGCTCCTTTTTTTGCTAATGTCACCGCTACTATTTTGTTGTTGTTGTTGATGTTGTTGTCGTTACTCGTCTTCACTATTCTCCTACGTATACACTTCTATCTATCTATTTCTGCTCTTTTCTTTCCTCAATTTCTTTCCTACTTATTCTTTCTTATCCTTCTTATTACTTGACTTTGTGTTGTGCTCAAAAGGCGGCAACAACAACCACACGGAAATTTTCCAACGACGATTGTGGACGCATTTTCCAACTAATTTTCATGAAAATTGGCGCAGTTCTATTTGAGAGCAATACCTTTCTAATGGTGTGCTTAGTTTTAAAATCGGTTCAGTAGTTTCGACGGAGAAGATGGAACAAAATTTATGTTAGCGTATTAATAATATAATATAATATAGATATATAAAAATGATTTGGTATTTAATTGAAACGCTAAAACTTGAAAACGGCTGAACCAAATCAAATACTTCCTTAGGGGGGTTTGTTTGTTGTTACCCCGCGAAGGTTTAGTCGAAGAAAAAATAAAAAAATGTTAGGTGGGCGTGGCACCTCCCATACAACCTTAATTTTTAAAGCTGATTATCTCTAAAACAGTTTAAGGTAGGGAGCTGAAAATTGGTATAGAGGTAGGTGATATCAAACCCCTTCTTACTCAGAAAAGTGGGGGTTATCAGAAAAGGGGGCGTGGCACCTCCCATACAACCTTAATTTTTAAAGCTGATTATCTCTAAAACAGTTTAAGGTAGGGAGCTGAAAATTGGTATAGAGGTAGGTGATAGCAAAACCCTTCTCACTCAGAAAATTGGGGGTTTTCAGAAAAGGGGGCGTGGCACCTCCCATACAATCTTAATTTTTAAAGCTGACTATCTCTAAAACAGTTTAAGGCAAGGAGCTGAAAATTAGTATAGAGGTAGGTGTAATCAAACCCCTTCTCACTCAGGAAAGTGGGGGTTATCAGAAAAGGGGGCGTGGCACCTCCCATACAACCTTAATTTTTAAAGCTGATTATCTCTAAAACAGTTCAAGGTAGGGAGCTGAAAATTGGTATAGAGGTAGGTGATATCAAACCCCTTCTCAGTCAGAAAAGTGGGGGTTATCAGAAAAGGGGGCGTGGCACCTCCCATACAACCTTAATTTTTAAAGCTGATTATCTCTAAAACAGTTTAAGGTAGGGAGCTGAAAATTGGTATAGAGGTAGGTGATAGCAAAACCCATCTCACTCAGAAAATTGGGGGTTTTCAGAAAAGGGGGCGTGGCACCTCCCATACAACCTTAATTTTTAAAGCTGATTATCTCTAAAACAGTTTAAGGTAAGGAGCTGAAAATTAGTATAGAGGTAGGTGATATCAAACCGCTTCTCAGTCAGAAAAGTGGGGGTTATTAGAAAAGGGGGCGTGGCACCTCCCATACAACCTTAATTTTTAAAGCTGATTATCTCTAAAACAGTGTTGAACGAAAGAGCAATACGGAGCAAAACGGAGCTGCTCGGCTACACATACGAGTCGTGTGTGTGCTGCTAGCAAGCAATTGCGACGCCTACAACCAATTAGTCTGCGCTTGAATTTCATGCTGTGTACATCGATCGCGCAAAGAATTTTTTTCTTTTTTCTGAGCAATAAGCATGCGACAACAAAATGACCAAATTAGAATTCAAAGTTCAATGGGAATTGAAATATTTTTTTTATTGAACCCTTCTTATGAGCCTCAATGCATAAATTGCATAATTTTAAACGCCACTATGAAAATCACCACAGCGAAATTCTGGCAGTGCTCAGCTTATACGCACACACTAATGCAAAAATATGTTGCGCTTGTGTAAGTAGCGCAGTCGGCGGTGTGCATCACTGCTCTAAAACAGTTTAAGGTAGGGAGCTGAAAATTGGTATAGAGGTAGGTGATAGCAAAACCCTTCTCACTCAGAAAATTGGGGGTTTTCAGAAAATGGGGCGTGGCACCTCCCATACAACCTTAATTTTTAAAGCTGACTATCTCTAAAACAGTTTAACCCGAATCAACCCACGAGCACCATATGGTAACGCTAAACATCCCCTTACATTTACAAGAAAATAAACAAAAGGAAAAGAAAACACACCAGGAAAATGCCAATTTTCAATGAAAAATTAATGTGGCTTTGCAAAAAGGTAAAGATCGTGTTATTCTGTGCTCAAATGTCGAAGCTATTGCGTGTGAAAATGAGGTGACAAAAATTAGTACTGAAAATTCCCGTTTTCAGATATGGCATGTCGGTAAATATAAGTATATTTTATAACTTTTAGAATAAATTGTTCATATAATTACACTTTTTGAAAGCTAATGAAATTATGTATGTAATGTAAATTAGTTTTTAAAGAAAAAATTCTTCTTTCCAACATTTTTTTACATTTTTCTAAAGGCGTTACCATATGGTAGCCGTGGGTCGTCCAGGGTACAGGTTTTTTTTGTTGGGCTTCGCGTGATTTTCTCTGCCGTTGTGTAAATTTAACTAATGTAATGTTATTAATTTGTTAGAATTTTATAAATTTTCTGCTTTTAGAGGTTTAACATTACAAAAAATGCATGATTTCATTCAAGATCAAGATGAGGCATTCGACGATGGTGGACTAAATGACATACCAACTGTCATTTAGGTACATACATGGAGCCTCATCAATATTACAACATTTTTGGAGAAGATAATACTGAAGAGGAATGTGTGGGTAAACCAGATAATGTTTGCTCGGTCCAACTAAAAGGCAACTGAGAAGTTGTAATGGCTGGTAGCTCGACATTGCCCCATTTTGTCCAAGAAGATGAATGGGTGAAGAATATTTCACCATTTCCTCTTCCAATTTTTCCACTGGCGAATACGAAGATTGTCGTAATATACTACGTCATGTTCAATTAGAGAAGTTTTTTAATTATTGTTATTATTTATCAAGCACATTTGCTAACAAAGTGCAATATATGCTATTGGCCAGAATAGGCCAACCCTACATATGGAAGTATTTAAAAAAAAAAATATGTTATTTGCATAACTTTACTTAAAACCTACTTAAATCTCAATAAAGTGAATTAAATATGTGTTTTTCCTGTGAAACTAAAAAAAAAAGTTTCCAAACATCATTTACCCTTTAAACAAAAACCTGTACCCTAGGCGACCCACGGCTACCATATGGTAACGCTAGTTTTTCACATTTTACGGAAAAGTGCCACAAGGTATTGGAAAACGGACTTCAATTTCATGCTCAGGAGGTCGAAATTTATTGGTGTACATACTTTTATGAAAATCTGAAACAAAAAAAATTCTGGGAAAATCCGGGTTAAGGTAAGGAGCTGAAAATTAGTATAGAGGTAGGTGATATCAAACCCTTTCTCACTCAGAAAAGTGGGGGTTATCAGAAAAGGGGGCGTGGCACCTCCCATACAACCTTAATTTTTAAAGCTGATTATCTCTAAAACAATTCAAGGTAGGGAGCTGAAAATTGGTATAGAGGTAGGTGATATCAAACCCCTTCTCACTCAGAAAAGTGGGGGTTATCAGAAAAGGGGGCGTGGCGCCTCCCATACAATCTTAATTTTTAAAGCTGATTATCTCTAAACCAGTTCAAGGTAGGGAGCTGAAAATTGGTATAGAGCTAAATGATATCAAAACCATTCCCATGCATAAAAGTGGGGGTTATCGGAAAAAGGGGCGTGGCACCTCCCATACAAACTTAATTTTTCATGCTGAATATCTCTAAAATTGTTTACGCTAGGGGCTTGGAAATTGGTGAGGAGATAAACGATAACAATTCCATATTAACGCAAAATAATAGGAGTTATACGAAAAGGGGGCGTGGCACTTCCCAACAACAATTAATTTTTTAAGCTGAACATCTTTAAAAGGATTTAAGTCAGGGACCTGGAAATTGGTACAGAGCTATATGATATCAAAACAATTTTTGCGCAGGTGTGTAGGTTATCGGAAAAGGGGGCGTGGCACCTCACATACAAACTTTATTTTTCAAGCTGAATATCTATAAAAGCGTTTAAGGTTGGGACCTGAAAATTTATCAGGAGATTAACGATATCAATAGCATTCTTATGAAAAAAACAGTAGTTTTGGGAAAAGGGGGCGTGGCACCTCCCATGCGTTCTTAATTTTTAAGGCTAAATATCCTTAAAAGCGTTCATAGCATGTACATAGAAATCACTATGCAGATATACGATATCAATACCATGTTCACCCAAAAAAAAAAAAAGATTTATCGAAAAATGTTGCATTGCACCTCCCATACGCAGGGCCGTAGCCAGACTTAAATTTAAGGTAGGGCAGCGTTGGTTTAAGGTAGGGGGGAAGTAAATAATGTATCACAATTAATCTTACATCGAGGCATGGCTTCCAAAATCAATCAGCACATACATATATCAGTGACGTACATTGGCTCAGATTTCCATCTGTCTACCGAAAGGGACGGCTTTACATTAAGGAACCACGGTCCGAGAAAAATGACTTTCGAAGAAAAAAAGTGTTCTACGCACATATATACATATGTGCATGTTTTTATAAGTGCCTTTCCTCGGTAATCGTACGCAGGGTTGGGGGTTTGTTTGGTAAATTTTACAACTTACAAACATCTCCGGTCGACGGGACTTTTGGATTTAGAATCAGAAGGACCTCCTCTGCAACCCCCAATGACTTTTTTTCAACGCGTGGTAGACTGTTGGAAAATTTTCCCCGTACATTTAATACCTATTTGTTGACATAATTATTGTGACAGTACATAAGCAATACTCATTGAGAATAAGCCAACAAGATGGTTCAGCTTCCAGATTTAGATGTGGAGATGTGGAGATCTTTAAATTTGGTATGTGGGTCGCCTGTATGCACGCAACTCAAGGTGAGAAAAAACTCTCGAAAATGATTAAACGATAACCATAGAAAATTTAGACACCTCATTTTTCCATCGAGTAAAAAGTTTTAGATTAGCACCAGTGTTGCCGCAGCCTCAAAAAATTTGGTATAAAAATTTTATACTTTCATGGTATTTTTCGTATCACCGAAAATTTTTTGGAAAAAAACTTAAGTTAATCAAAAAAGCTGTTTTCAGGCTTTTAACCCGTATAACAAATTTTTTTTTCGTATCACTGAAAAATTTTTGAAAAAAATTAAAATTATTAAAATAAGCTGCTTTCGTTTTTTCAGCGTGACATCGTTGAATAGTTAGGTACCATTTTAGATTTTTCGAATTCAATTTAATTCAAGAAAATCATAAAAGCTATTAAAATAATTGTTAACATAAAAAATTCAAAACTCCATATACAAAACACGTAAGAACTGATAAAGATCATTTAATGTAAATTGTTTGTGTATTCTGTGGATACTGTGGAAATTAAAAATCAGCTGTTTAGTTAGTTAACCTGTGTTAGTGAGCCGTGCTCATGCCTGCCATGGGCAGTGATGCCTACTATGCAGTTTGATAAAATGTTGCCCATTTTTGGTATTCTCAAGACTTTCAAAATATATATTTTTCGCGGCAAACACAGGTTGTTACAATTTTTAGAAAATCTTAAAAATGAAAAAGAATAGGTTCATATTCTTTGATTTTGATGAAATTGTATCAAAATTATTTGATGCTGATTAAAAAGGTATCAAATTTGTTCTACGTCAAAATAAAAAGTATCTACGTATCTTGGGCTTAAAAAAGTATCACATTTGATACGATTGTATCAAAACGGCATCACTGATTAGCACACTTAGTAATCAATTCCGCGCTTTTCGTGTTGTTCGCTCACAGTGGGATTAGTTTTTGTCAGAAAAGTGACGGAATGAACCATTCTGTTAACCAAACTACAAAAATTCGATGGTCTTATCTATCTTCTATATATATAAAAATGATTTGGTATTTAATTGTAACGCTAAAACATGAAAACGGCTGAACCAAATCAAATACTTCCTTAGGGGGGTTTGTTTGTTGTTACCCCGCGAAGGTTTAGTCGAAGAAAAAATTAAAAAATGTTAGGGGGGCGTGGCACCTCCCATACAACCTTAATTTTTAAAGCTGATTATCTCTAAAACAGTTCAAGGTAGGGAGCTGAAAATTGGTATAGAGGTAGGTGATATCAAAACCCTTCTCACTCAGAAAAGTGGGGGTTATCAGAAAAGGGGTCGTGGCACCTCCCATACAACCTTAATTTTTAAAGCTGATTATCTCTAAAACAGTTCAAGGTAGGGAGCTGAAAATTGGTATAGAGGTAGGTGATATCAAAACCCTTCTCACTCAGAAAAGTGGGGGTTATCAGAAAAGGGGGCGTGACACCTCCCATACAACCTTAATTTTTAAAGCTGATTATCTCTAAAACAGTTCAAGGTAGGGACTTGGAAATTGGTGTGGAGTTAAACGATAACAATTCTATATTAACGCAAAATAATGGGAGTTATCAGAAAAGGGGGCATGGCACCGCCCATACAACCTTAATTTTTAAAGCTGATTATCTCTAAAAGAGTTCAAGGTAGGGAGCTGAAAATTGGTATAGAGGTAGGTGATATCAAAATCCTTCTCACTCAGAAAAGTGGGGGTTATCAGAAAAGGGGGCATGGCACCTCCCATACAACCTTAATTTTTAAAGCTGATTATCTCTAAAACAGTTCAAGGTAGGGAGCTGAAAATTGGTATAGAGGTAGGTGATATCAAAACCCTTCTCACTCAGAAAAGTGGGGGTTATCAGAAAAGGGGTCGTGGCACCTCCCATACAACCTTAATTTTTAAAGCTGATTATCTCTAAAACAGTTCAAGGTAGGGAGCTGAAAATTGGTATAGAGGTAGGTGATATCAAAACCCTTCTCACTGAGAAAAGGGGGGGTTATCAGAAAAGGAGGCGTGGCACCTCCCATACAATCTTAATTTTTAAAGCTGATTGTCTCTAAAACAGTTCAAGGTAGGGAGCTGAAAATTGGTATAGAGCTAAATGATATCAAAACCATTCCCACGCATAAAATTGGGGGTTTTCGGAAAAAGGGGCGTGGCACCTCCCATACAAACTTAATTTTTCATGCTGAATATCTAAAATTGTTTACGCTAGGGACTTGGAAATTGGTGTGGAGATAAACGATAACAATTCCATATTAACGCAAAATAATAGGAGTTATACGAAAAGGGGGCGTGGCACCTCCCAACAACACTTAATTTTTTAAGCTGAATATCTTTAAAAAGGATTTAAGTCAGGGACCTGGAAATTGGTACAGAGCTATATGATATCAAAACAATTTTTGCGCATAAAAGTGTAGGTTATCGGAAAAGGGGGCGTGGCACCTCCCATACAAATTTTTCAAGCTGAATATCTATAAAAGCGTTTAAGGTTGAGACCTGAAAATTGATCAGGAGATTAACGATATCAATAGCATGCTTATGAAAAAACAGTAGTTTTGGGAAAAGGGGGTGTGGCACCTCCCGTTCTTAATTTTTAAGGCTAAATATCCCTAAAAGCGTTCATGGCATGTACATAGAAATCACTATGCAGATATACGATATCAATACCATGTTCACCCAAAAAAAAAAAGATTTATCGAAAAATGGGGTATTGCACCTCCCATACGTACTAAACTTTTGAGGCTGAATATATCTAAAAGGGTTGGAGGAGGGGCCTAAAAACCATTATGGAGGTATACTATATCAATACTCTTACTTACTTAGTTAAAATAGCCAATACTCAGTGAAAATAAATATCCGGAACAGAAAACTAAAAATGTTGTGTTCAATAACGATGTCGAGCAAAACGTTTTACTTTTTAATAAAATTATTCATTGCCTATTTGAAAAACTTGTGCCTAAACGTGTTCGTGAGTACAGTGAGCCAATACAACCTTGGTTCACAAAAGAGCTTAAAACTTTAAAAAATAAGAAATCCCGATTTTTCAAATCATACAAGAAATCGGGCTTGCATGCCGACTAATTAAAGTATGCTGAGCTTAGACGCCAATACTTTGTGTTAAATAAATATTGCTATAGAGCCTATATACGTAAAATTAAGTCTAATTTTATTCGTAATCCAAAATCGTTTTACAGTTTCGTAAACTCCAAGAGAAAAGTTAATGGGTTTCCGTCTGCTATGAGATATCAAGACAACACTTCAAGTGATAGTCAAGAAATTTCCAATCTTTTTGCACAATTTTTCAAACATAATTATTCCAACATAGAAGAACTTCCATTTCGTAACTATCCATATCGATTATCTCCTAATACATCAATTTACAAACCATATATATCTGCAGAGGACGTGTTGTCAGCCTTATTATCATTAAAAGAGTCATTTAGTTATGGTCCTGACCAGATACCAACATGCTTTCTAAAAAAATGTGCCATAAACCTGTTTAAACCACTAACTGCATTATTCAATAGTTCCTTGGAACAAGGCATTTTCCCTATGCTATGGAAAGAGTCATTCATTATCCCCCTTCATAAAAGCGGGAGTAGGTCCTCCATAGAAAATTATCGAGGTATAGCAAATATTTCGGCTATTCCTAAATTATTTGAAGCAATAGTTACCAATAGATTGTCTCATTCAACGTCCTCATTAATTTGCGATTCACAACACGGGTTCTGTAAGGGTAAATCAACGGTCACAAACCTACTGGAGTTTACCACTAGTATTTCTAATGGATTTTCTCAAAACTTACCCACTGATGTTATATACACGGACTTCAGCAAAGCATTTGATAAAGTCAATCACTCCTTGCTGATTCTTAAACTTGATCTTCTTGGCTTTCAGCCCAGCCTCTTGCAATGGATATCTTCATATCTTTTAAATAGAACACAAAGGGTGATTTTCAAAAATGCTTACTCGTCTATTATTAATGTTACTTCAGGAGTTCCTCAAGGCAGTCACCTTGGCCCGATTCTGTTTTTGCTATTTATTAACGATATAACTACTACAATTAAACACTCAAAAATTTCATTGTATGCGGACGACGTAAAGCTTTTTAGATCAATCTCTTCATTTGATGATAGAACTTTGCTTCAGGAAGATTTAAATTCCTTAGTTTTTTGGTGTGACACTAACTTAATGCCACTTAACCTCAATAAATGTAAATTCATGCGCTTTTCCCGGAAAACCGTACAGCCAGCTTCTTATGCAATAAATGGCTTTGGCCTCGAACAAGTAAATGAGTTTGTGGATTTAGGTGTAATAATGGACTGCAAACTTAGTTTCAACATTCATATTAATGCTACAGCAAATAAGGCAAGAGGTGTCTTAGCGTTTGTAAAACGTTGGTCAAAGGAATTCAGCGACCCATACATAACTAAAACACTCTTTACAACTTTAGTAAGACCTATATTGGAATATGGTTCCATAGTTTGGAATCCATACTATCAGATTCACTCTGATCGCTTAGAGTCAGTCCAAAAACAGTTTTTGCTTTTTGCTTTAAGAAATTTGCCTTGGGATTCTGGTTACAATCTTCCACCGTATACTAGCCGTTTAAAACTCCTTAATCTTCCGACTCTTGCAAGTCGACGAGAAATGTTAGGGGTAATATTTATCGTTAAGCTCTTGAATGGCTTAATTCTTTCTCCTTTCTTGCTAGCTGAAATAAACTTTAACATTCCTTCTCGTTCAACAAGACACTTCAACCCTATCTACTTAAAGCAGTGTAAATCAAACTTTGAATTAAATGAACCTTTCCGGGGTTTATGTAAGAGCTTTAATTCCTATTCCAGCTTTTTAGATATTTCGGACTCACTTTTCATTATAAGGGAAAAAATACTGTCTTATCTTAACACATAGTAGCGATTATTCTTTTATAATTCTCAAGACTAACTTCAATTGTACTGTACTCAGCTGATGATTTTATTTCTCTGTAGCTGAGCAGTTTAAGATCTCGACGCTTAACAAACTCCTGCCACTCAACACCTCGGCATTTTATGTAAATAAAAAATATCCGTACGTCATGCGGGTGCGCCTCTCGTGCGGTCGGGCGGGATTGGAGGGCGTGGGTTATTATTATTATTATTATTATTATTATTATTATCGTGCAGCCTTAAACTGTATACTAAAATTATATATTTTTGAAGTTGTATACACAATGAAGTAGTGAAAAATCGTTAATTTTCTATTAAAAATAATACCGGTGTAATAACAGTTTTTGAAATGAAATTAATAAAAAGATCTATTTTGGGCAGAACGAAGTTTGCCGGGTCAGCTAGTTTAATTATATATGTGATGCAGGGTGGATTCTCCATATCATACATTGCAACCGAAATAATTTTTTATCTCAAACTATGACAAAAAATGTAATTATAATAATTCATCTTGTTGGCCTTTTTAAGGTAGGGCATTCTAAATTTAAGGTAGGGCATTGCCCCACAATGCCCCCCGCCCCCCCCCCCCCCCTAGCTACGGGCCTGCCCATACGTACTAAACTTTTGAGGCTGAATATATCTAAAAGGGTTGGCGGAGGGGCCTGAAAACCATTATTGAGGTATACTATATCAATCTTCTTACTTACTTAGTGAAAATAGTCAATACTCAGTGAAAATAAATATCCGGAACAGAAAACTAAAAATGTTATGTATCGTGCAGCCTTAAACTGAATACTAGAATTTTATCTGTGGCAGGGTTGCGTGATTTTGATTTGACTGAATCACTAATCAAAAATATTTTCTGATTCTTGATTTAAAATATTTTCAAATCAAAGATAATTTTTATTTGTGATTCGTTTCAAAAAAGCTTCAATAAAGCTTGCTCGCTTACACCAACGCAAAACTGTATTTGACCATCTCATTCACACAAAAAACCTGGTAGAATACCAGAAAAAAAACGTAGTGTCATATGGGCTTTACATACATATATGTAGGTATATAACGAATAAATGAATGAAAGGATGAATGAATTATGGTTAGGTGTGTGCATACAAGAATGGTTACGATATGTAAATATGTATGTGCATACGTTAGGCTGGGTCAATTTTCTAAGCCATACTGTTCGTAGAAAAATCGGATTCTGCATTAAATTCTATGAAAAATGTCTTCTAGAGCATGCCTCTAATATCAATTTCGAGCTTGCCCATTTTCGATTGAAGTTTACTAGGTATGTAGAATTGTTTTAAGTGTAGTAACCCATATACTTTTAAATTCAACCAGTGGTTTTAAATTTATCTCTTTACATTCTTTTTCATTGTTACCTAAACGACTTTTAATAATGCATGTATATAAGAGTTTGATTTCGGTGTTGTGGTTTTGTTGAAAAACGAAAATATTAAAAACAACTCCCATTCGTTTTTTTTTGTTTCTTAACCCTCTCAACATTAGCTTAAAATTTAGGGGGGACTTTTATAACTTTTTTTCGCATGGGGACCAACACTTACCTCCTGACTTCATTTCCATATAAAATACAGATGTAATCTAACACATACATACATACTTACATATGTATGATGTATGTACATATGTACTTACCCTTTAATATGTAAATGAATATACATACATATCGCTCATTTGCTGCAAGACCGGCATAAATCAAAAAACGTGATTTTTTAGTTAATGATGCAGAATTGGATACTTGGTGTTGATTTTCATTTATGGATATGTTAAATATATTATACTGAATTGGTTTGTTTTGAATTTGTAGGATTTCCTATTTTCTGAGTAAGATTGGAGTCAGTTGAAAACTTTAAAAGCGTTTTCTGGACAATCGATTTTTTTTACTTATGCCGGTCTTGCAGCAAATGAGCGATATGTAAATTTCTCTTATACATATCCACACACATGTACTTACACACATGTACTTACATATATGTACTTATATTTTATATATTTTACATACATTGAATGAACCCAATAAAAGAATAAAATAACAGAATTTAAAAATAAATAATAATAATGCATTTACCCAAAATGATCTCGTACTAAAAGTATCTTTTATTTGAAATACATATATTTTGGATTCACTATAGGTATGTACATACATATGCATATTTTAAACCCGTTCAAATTAAACGAAAGTGGTTTGTTGTGTTGCTTTACGAACAGCAATTCAATCAGTGAATTTATTGGTAAAATTGATTCTTATTTACCTATACACAAAATTTCTTATGTACTACTTATTTACTATAATACATGTACATATATCTACTCCAATTCTTACTTCTATGTAGATATGTACATACATATGTACATACCCTGTAAGACACCCTGCAGGGAACTCAATAACTAGTGAGCAAAATTTCTAGTTCCGAACTAGCGAAAAGGTGTCAAAGGGGAACTAGATCAATTGTAGTTAGACCCTCACCAGTTCAGAAGGAGTGAATTGAGTGACCATTATAAGATACACTTTGATTTGTATGCAATTTCGAAGTGACAAAAATTCTATGAAAATTTTTCATTCGTTTAATTGCCGTCGGCTTTGTATATTTCTGCAATTCTCAGATGTTTAGTGAAGTATTTTATATAAAGAGTTTTCTATTTGCATCTTGTATGAAATTAAATGTTTCCCTAATTATGCTTTTCCGATCCCTCAGGCTTATTTTTAATTTTTTTTTTATTTTATTACTTTTTAAATATTATTGTAAACTTTTATTAAATAAATAAATAAAAAAATATTAGTTAAAAAAAAAATTAAAAAAAAAAAATTATCATCCACCTTGACACCGACAGGATTCGAACCCGCGCCTCTCAGATTGAAAGGCACATACGTTAGCCAGTCGGCCAACGCGCCACTTGCATGAAGTGTGTCAAAGACTGCACTTAAGCGGCAGATATAAAACTGTAGAATTTGTAGTAGAGATGAGAGAAACTGCGATTTTTCGATATCTGTGATTTCGGTGATTGCTATTTTTAAATCACTGCGATTTTAAACTGCTATTGCGATTGCATGGACTGCTATAAAATCATCCGGAGAGATTAATTTTGCGTTTTCTGAGCGATGTAACCTGTCTTCATTTTATGTTAACAAAATGATAGCAATAACAACGTATTCCGCAGTAATTTCGCTGTTTGTACACATTTTTCAAAGATAAATTGTAAATTCAATAATTATTTTTTTTTATATTTCTATATACGTATGTGGTCTGCTCAAAAGTATAAACAAAAATAAATTTATAATGCTTTTGCGATTGCGATTCACATAGGTGAACTGCTTACGTGGTACATCGATAGCAGTTCCCAATAAGTAGTGAACTGCTATTTGGAAAAAGTGATCGCAATTGCGATTTGCGATTTTTTATTCACAATGAAAAAATCACCGTTTGCGATATATCGCTCATCACTAATTTGTAGGTACTTGTAGCTAGTTCAGAACTATCGAAATTGTGCCAATAAACGAACTAGTGTCAACTGTAGAATTTAGTACTAGTTCGGAACTATCGAAAATGTAGTGCAGAGAGGAACAATTGACACCGCCTAGGACATCGCCGTGTTAAATTCGCCAGTTGATAACATGCAAAAGAGATTTAGCTCGCACTAGTAGTGTCGAAAAATGCACTAGAAGCGACCTAGTTCGGAACTAGAGATTTTCCCTACAGGGACAGGAATGATGGAAACTCCAACACATTCTCAGCAAACACTAACACATATAGCAGTGATAGCCATCTGATACATCATTTGGAGAACACATTCATCACATTTTTCATACCGTCCATATAAAAATGATGGAAACTTGTAGGCAGTGTGTGACAGAAATTTCCATCAAACGTGCACCTCAAATGATATATCAAATGACTATCACTGTGTTATAGGGTATATACATACATATGTATGTATGCATATGCACCCAAGTGCCCCCTGCAAAAAAGCCGAGTACTCCATGCACGCGTGTATAGAGTACTCGCTATGGACCAACCGAGTACTCCCCAACCTGCCACATTTCATATAAAAAATATGGTCCATTTAACATGGCGATGTCCCAGGCAGGGATCACATACTCCCATTTCCGCATGACACCCGAGTAATCCAAGGATTACCCACATGGGATTAATTTACGGAGTAGGTACTAAAATTAATGAAATTTAATAATCTCTGAACAGTTTTTAAAGACTGCCAATTCAATTTACATACATTCATAAGTAAGCTTTTCTTTAGTAAAAATAAAATAATAAAATTTTTCTAGCGCAATCACCAGCATGTTGTGTCGCGTAATTTTTTCGATACATCGAACATCGATGTATCGATGTTGGTCCTCAAAATTTGCATCCCTACCCTTTATTACTGAATCGTGCACGTTCAAACGAGCATGCATATGAACATACATACATACATACAAATGTATGCACTTGCTTCGTCGTTATCGCGATATAGAGCCCGTGCACAATTGGCTTTGTCTGCTCCAACTTTGATAGAAAAAACCTTAAAGCAAAGCGAAATTCCAGATGCTTGCTACAATTAACACTTTGACAATTTGCACTTCACTTCTTTGCTTTAATTTATAAACCTGATTTTTGGTAAAATATTTGGCGAATTTGCCTTTTTCTGCTTATTCGAATGTTATTTTTTACTTTTCTCTGTTCACTTCTCACGAAATTGTGCGAAATCTCTAAAATAAGTGTAGCTATACAAACATACACACACACACACAAGGGGAGATGTTTGTCAAAGTGTAAAAAAGTTGAAACATGGCTAACTTTATACCTTGCTTTACTCGCTTCAGCTCAATCGTGAACATGTCCCTTTGAAAAGCACATGCTGAACGAAACTGTCAAAGCGAAACTCTGAAGTAAAGCGAGGTAGAAGTCAATTGTGCACGGGCTCATATGTACATCAGGGATTATCACACTAATACTTTCAAACATTGTGCA
This sequence comes from Urophora cardui, assembly GCA_960531455.1. Classification (NCBI taxonomy): domain Eukaryota; kingdom Metazoa; phylum Arthropoda; class Insecta; order Diptera; family Tephritidae; genus Urophora; species Urophora cardui. Next base: position 91,359,402 of record OY482673.1, on the reverse strand, counting down.
TGTGTTAAAAGCACAAAAGCTCTTGGCTACACCCAAAAGAAACTCTATCATTGTCGAAAGCTAAAATTTTTAAAATACAAATGGTTAGTATTTTTATTATTAACTTCACAAAAAACCACAAACAAAAAAATTAAAATAAAAAAAATATGAGACGAAATGCAAAATCATGATTCCTAATAAAAATATTACGTAAAAAAATCCAAATAAAAAAACCACCCCCAACACACAATCATTTACAAGCATTCAGAGACTGCTCGAGCAACACAACCTGCTAGCTCAACAGCTCAATGCTGACTGAATAGAAATTTGCAAAATTTCTGTGCGTGAACGTAGTGCTTTGACTCGTCGGTGTGAGGCTGTCGGTGTGAAAGCTATAAAAAGCTTCCGCACGCGTGCTTAGGAAAATCAAACTCTGATGTACATACATTTCGTTTTCGTAGCAATGTTCGGCTAACTACGAGCCGATGCAGATAAACAAGTCGCTCGCTTGGGTCTATGTTTATGATCACTTTGAAAGTACTCCTACCTACCGCAAAATGGATCATATAATCCTATGATTTTTACAGGGCCTATGCATATACATACATATGTATGTATGTATGAATGTACGTACGGCGTAACACAAACGTAAATACGACAGTCAGAAATATGTATATATGTACATACATACATACACATATACATACATATTTGGCGTCAGCATACAATTTGGCTGTTGTTGCACTTTTGGTGCATTTTATACATTTTTGTGTTTTAAGTTACCGAGAAGGTACTTGAATATTTCTGATATGCTACAGTATTTTTGATTCTAAATAAATTTTTGATTCGAATAAAATTTTTGATTCGAATCAAAAATATATTTTGAATCAAGATTCGTAATAAATTTTTGATTCGAATCAAATTTTTGATTCGAATAAAATTTTTGATTCGAATCAAAAATTTGATTCGAATCAAAGATATTTTTTGAATCAAGAATCAAAAAAGATTTTTGATTCTTTTGAGAAATGAATCACAAATCAAATTTATCTTTGATTTGAAAATGGTTTCAATCACGAATCAAAGGGTATTTTTGATTCTTTTGAGAAATGAATCACAAATCAAATTTATCTTTGATTTGAAAATGGTTTGAATCACGAATCAAAGGGTATTTTTGATTCTTTTGAGAAATGAATCACAAATAAAAATTATCTTTTATTTGAAAATAGTTTGAATCACGAATCAAGTTGATTCTTTATTTGAAAGTTGATTTAAAATCAAAATTGATTCGAATCACGCAACGCTGATCTGTGGTCACAAGCAATAACCGCTTAAGTCGACTTAGGTAGATTCCGAGTTATATATACCACGTTATTATCCTTTTAAACCTCAATATTTCTGTAAAACCCTCATGCTTATAATTTAATTCAGTCAAATGATATAAATAAAAACATTTAGGCATAACTTACAATAGAGGTGTTTTAAATTTGCTATAACAGCCAAAGTAGATTTATAAATTTAATAAAATTTCTTCATGGCATTTTTTTATTTCAAAAATTTTTTCGTAACATTGTGGATGGGTCACTGATTTTGCGTCCATAATTTTTAACCGATTTTTATGATTTGTTAAGAAACGCCTTCGAATATAAAAATCAATTTACCTCGAAATCATATTTTTCGACTTAAGCGATTATTGCAAATTGCCACAGATATATTTTTGAAGTTGCATACACAATGAAGTAGTGAAAAATCGTTAATTTCCTATTAAAAATAATACCGGTGTAATAACAATTTTTGAAATGAAATTAATAAAAAAAATCTATTTTGGGCAGAACGAAGTTTGCCGGGTCAGCTAGTTCTCTATACATCAGTGTTGAACGAAAGAGCAATACGGAGCAAAACGGAGCTGCTCGGCTACACATACGAGTCGTGTGTGTTAGCCCAACCAGTCAACGACGCACGCACGTAGCCCGTGTCAGCTGACACAACCTGTCTTATGGAGTTGTAGTGTAAATGCCCAATCACCAACGCATGACGACGGCTCTCTTGACGCACGTATCGTAGAAACCTAGCTCAGTTTGATTTTTCACGTAATAACGTCTCAGCTGATTGCTCTCTTTGCAACAGGGTTGCCGGAGCGATCATTTTGTAGTAAATTAGTACGAATCTTTCAATATGCTCCCAAAGTACCTCAATAACTATTCCGAATGTTGCCGATTATAAAATTATGTTAACATAAGTGTATTTTTTTTTTATAAATATGGAGATAAAAATGTAATAAAAAAATTTAAGTTTTTTCTTGCGTTTTTTTTACTAAATTTAACTATTGCCGCAATGGTTTTTTTTACAAGGAAATGAAAATGTAAATAGTGAAAATTAAGGTTTTTTGGCGTTTTTTTTTACTAAATTTTACTACATATTGTATCAATCGTTTTTATTTGTTTTTATATGGAGATAAAAATTTAAATAGAAGAAAATTAAGTTTTTCCTGCTGTGTTTTCTTTACTAAATTTGACTATTGTGGATATTTTTGACTGTTGCATTTAATACATTTGACTATTAGGCATATAACTTTTTACAATTTTTGCAAATACGAAAAACGGCATACTATAGTCGAATAGAGCATAAAAAAGTATGAACACCATTATTTTTTTTTTTTTGCGAAATTGCAATAAAGTTTCCGCGCAAAACGAAATTACTTTTTTATCAGAACTGCTGAAAAAAACAAAAAAAGTTTTGTACATCTGCGCAGAGCGTGCAATTAAAATTGTGCAAGACATTTTACCATTGTGTAAATCATCATACACTTTAAACTTAAAACTTATTTCATATAACAATTCACAAAAATGTAAAAATAAAAATATTAAAAAAAAAATAAAAAAAAAATCTGACTTTTTTTAGAAATCCATTTTTGCGCGGAACGTTTTTGAACCGAAATCACCTAAAAAAGTGATATTCATTACTTGTACAATATTTGCCACCACGTGGTGGTATGCCAAATTTTTCGTCAAAATTTGTTATATGCCTAATGTACATATTCTTAAAAACCTTTAAGAAATAGTAGTAGAAAATGTAGAAACACGGAGTCAGAAGTAAACAAAACTGCAATTAATATTTGGTTTTAAATTATCATGATACAACATTTTCAATTTAAAAATTTATTTATTAATAAATTCTATGAATAATAAGATTTTCAAGAAAAATTACTACGAAACCAAACACAAGTTACTACGAAATCAAAAACTGCATGTATACTTTGCTGTACAATGGTAACGCTGTTATTCAACTCATTCCAAAAAAAACAAAAACAATGCAGAATGTAAACAAAGGAAAACAACTGATTCTTGCGTTGGGTATGCGTGCGTTTACGTGCGTGAATGGTGTCGATTTTCAACTATTGCGTGAGGTAACTGAGAGATATGACGCCGTCGGTCAATGGTTGGACTATGTGCTGCTAGCAAGCAATTGCGACGCCTACAACCAATTATAGTCCAACTCTAATGCACCGTATGCGAATGCGTGTGCGTATGCGCATCTAAACGTTTTCTTGCGTGCGGCCCTGGCTGCTCCAGTGTATGCGCATGGTTGCGTCTATCAATTACACTACATACATATATACAATTCCCGCCATTGTTATTTTTGAAAATACATATTTTACCAATTCGCGAAAGATTTAATAAAATGTATAGTGGATGACGATTTAGAATTGATATTAATTATGATAGGAAGTGTTATTGCCGTATATAAGGAATACTTTAAAATTATAAAAAAAAAAAGTAACATTCGAGTACGTGATTTGTTTTTGGAAAGGGAAGTTAGTGTTTCTTTAATTTGATGAAAACCCGTGAAGTGGATCAGTTCCAAATTAATAATAATATAATACACTGGCGCTATTATAACTCTGACGAGTTTAATGACCGAGCTTCTCTCCCAATTCGAGAAGTGCTCCTTTTGTTTTTGCTAATTGGGTGGACCTACAGTTTTATGCCGGCCCCGAACGGCGAATGCATTTTTTGTGAGAAGCTTTTTCTTGGAAGAAATACACTCGGAGGGTAAGCCGCCCACTGCCGAAAGGTTACCGGTATTTCTAAAAACCCAATAATTGGTTTTTAATTAATTAGATAAATTTTTTTGGTGTTTGTACGGACTGGGGTTAGAACCCGAGGCCTCTGGTATAGCAGGCGAGTGCTCTACCCATTGCGCCACAGCGGCCACATTGCCAAATTGCTATCCATTGATTTTTATGTATTGTAAGAATTACAGTTGCTTTGCCTTAAAATATCAGACTATAAATTTTGGTTAATACAAATATGTATGTACATATATGCACAACCTCTGAAATCTGGTGTTCTGTTATACCAAGGCGAAAACTGCCTATTCAAAAGAGTACTCATTTCACTTAAATATTTTTTCACAGTTAAACTTATTTAAGTTTCCATTATGTATTTTTACACGGGTAACTACATATGTATATGTAATTTAAATTCATGTACTATGTACATGGATATGCAGATAGTAATTAACATATAATTAATATTAACCATTTCTAAATATATTTAAAACACCTTTTAATTAACATTTCTGCTGGCAAACAACTTTTCACTACTTCACTTTAAATCAATTTAACGAAGTTTTTACGATTAAATATGTATACCGATGTAGCAACCAAATTAATATTGGCTGCGAAACGCATAGAAAACGCATAGAAGTAGAAAGTTTTCAACTTAGCTGCATTCGAATGCGTGTTCGAAATCATCTTCGAATTTTCTATGCGTGTGGTGCATTTACATCCGTGCCACTGGAGTTTGCCTCATTTAAACACAGGTATGCAACACGGCTGTCAGTGACACGCACACGCATACGCATCTGCATACGGTTCATTAGAGTTGCACTATTAGTCTGCGCTTGAATTTCATGCTGTGTACATCGATCGCGCAAAGAATTTTTTTCTTTTTTCTGAGCAATAGGTATGCGACATCTGCTTATACGCGCACACTAATGCAAAAATATGTTGCGCTTGTGTAAGTAGCGCAGTCGGCGGTGTGCATCACTGCTATACATTCTCAAATCGATAACTAGGTTTGAAAACTACACTAGAATTCGATTAGCGAGTGATTAGAGAAGGAGCCAAATCTCACGCCTTTTATCAATTCTCAATATATTTCTGTGATATATTGAATATATATACATATATTGAAATTAGATACTAAAAAATGGTAAATTTAATATTACCGTCGTACAATGTTTTCCATTAAAAAGTACATGAAGTACCTTTAATTTAAATAATAAGACTGAATTTTGTTTAAATTTCAGTTCTTATAAATGTGGTAAACATATACATGTCAATATATATAATCATATGCAATTTAGGCACATATTGCGTTAATAAAATCTAAACAATGAAAAAATCATGTAAAAGGAGACAAAGCTTTGTTTTTAATTTCAATTGGAAGTATTTGCAAATTCTGATTAGAATCTCATTAGAGAACTACATTAGAATTCGATTCGAGAATTATAATTTTCTCGATTTGAGAATTAGGTACCCTTTTGTTTGAGAGCGCTATGATTCTCGATAGATTTTCGAGTCGTCCTCTAACGTTAGAGGTTTGAGAATGAGGCTAGTTCTCGAGTCATTCTCAAATCGATAACTAACCTCAGTGTTTGTTGGGATATTGCTAGCTTAGAGTGCAAACTGTGTAAGTCCACTTTTATAAAACAAAGTGTATTTTTATGTAGAATGCTAGAAAAATCAAATGCGCACCACGCTAAACAAGTCTGTGACACTTGTCATATTTCCACTCGTTGTTATTCAGTGATATGCAAATTGTGTAAGTCCAAAAAGCGAAAAAAATCTTTACGTGAACAGGAATTTTTTTCATTTCGAAATTTAACAAAATATTATTAAATAAGTCCCAATTTGTATGGAAATTATTTGGGAGTTATTTAATTTTTTTTGGGTCTTATTTCATTTGGGACTTATTTCGGGATACCAAAGCCACCATTTGGCTATAGAAACTTTCAAAAAACTAAAGCGAAAAGAATTTCTGGCTACGGCCTCTTTTCACCTTGGTCATTTTGATATAGGTATATGTATATAAGTCTGGCCGCTGTGGTCCAGTGGGTAGAGTGCTCGCCTGCTATGCCAGAGGTCTCGGGTTCAAACCACGGTCCGAGCCAAACACCAAAACAATTTTTCTAATTAGTAAAAATCCAATTATTGGGTTTTTTAAGAGCAGCGGTCACCTCTCGGCAGTGGGCGGCATACCCTCCGAGTGTATTTCTGCCATGAAAAAGCCTCTCACAAAAAATGCATTCGCCGTTCGGAGCCGGCATTAAACTATAGTTCTACCCAATTAGTAGGAAAAACAAAAAGGAGCACACCTCGAATTGGGAGAGAAGCTCGGCCATAAAACTCGTCAGAGTTATAATAGCGCCATTGTATTATATTATATTATTATTATTAAAATACACCGTTATGAAATCAATATTATAATACTCTGTGAACTAGTACAGATGAGTATAACAACACAAAAAAAAAAATAAGTGAATATTTTAAAAATATAAAAACACGCTTAGACTTTTTTAATTCCCACTGCTGTAAACATCAATATTAGTTAATATGTTGCATACTTTTAGGCTGGGATGAAATTAAATACATACATAACTACATACATAACTACATACATACGTACATGCATACATACATACAAGTGAAGCTACCCTGCAGCGAAATCAACTAGTTGTAAACTAATTGACAACTAGTTGGCCATACAGCTCAACTAGTCAGCCATCTATCTTTTTTTCATATTAGCAACTGGTATTTTTAACACGGTGATGACCTAGGAAATGGCAATTGTCAGTATCCACACCAGAGTCATGCCACTTGACTGACTAGTCAGTATCCACACCAGCATCATACCACTTGACTGACTAGTCAGTATACACACCAGCATCATACCAATTTGCTGACTAGTCAGTGTAGATATCAGAACTATACCAGTTGACTGACTAGTTTTACATGCTACTCCAATGAAAATAAAAGTTGCAAAATAAAGTTTGTAATACATTTATTTTGTTATTAGAATATGATATTTAAATTAAAAAATTCAGGCACATTAGATTGTGATCTTGCATATTAAATATTTAGGTAAATTAACATTAACACTGTGAATAAGTAACACGTTGACCATTCTAAGCTTGACATTTATATTGATGATTTTCTGACTTTATGCAAACATATCGGGTACTTTTTTCTATGGCTGAAGTAGTATCTAATGTACACGGCTACATTAACATCTCAAACTATGTTATATTTGTGGCATTCACCTGATTTAATGATCTAACAATTTGCAACCAACTAAATCTACAAGGGGCCTACTACGCAGGATTCGAATACTACAACAATAAAGAAGTTGCTTTACTTTTACTGCATACGTGTTCATTGCAACCTCCAGAAACCCCGGATACATTCGTTTTTAATTTAAAACGCTTTTTTTGGCAAAACTTCTTGTTTCATAACTAATCTCAATTTGTCCCCTATGAATCTAGTTGGACAACTCCCATAATTTATCTAGTCAGTTAACTGGTAGGTTGGCTGACTAGTTTGGACTTTCGCTGCAGGGTAATACAAGCATATTAAGAAAAAAACATATACGAAAAAACATAAACAACAAACAAAACAAAGCTCTTTTGCCGTAAACTTCACTGTTCACCTCCATTTTCACAGGAAAATTATATGTGATAAATAAATTTTCATATGATAATATTCTGAAAAATGTTTTCACTGTCACACGATACACGAATCACGTGCAAGGTTAGGTATTAGGGTGGTCCTTAAAATCAAATTGGCGATTTTCTTCGGTCTCACCCGCTAGATTGGTAACAGCACAGTCAAAGATATCACATATAAATTTTGGAGACGGCCATCTCCGATCGTGACAAAAATTTATATGTGGTATCTTCGACTATATTAGCATCGACCTAGGGGGTGCGGTTCACGAAATATCATATACAATTGATGTATTGTGGAATTTGTCTCCATACATTTGGAGACCACCCTATTAGGTACATATATTATGAAAAAATCTCGTTTCGTTTCGTGTTTATTTTTATAATATGAAAACGCAGAGACAGCTGTTTTCATTTTTCATAGAACGAGAATCGCAAATGTAATGAAAACTTGAAAAGGCTTTTCATTTCACCTTTTCACAGAACGAGAATTGACCCCCTAAAATGAATTTTTTGGTTTTTTTTTCACATATTTTTAAGAATTAGTTTCAAGGTGAATATTTATAAATTAACAGCATTTCATTTAAGTAGCCTTGATGGATCCTAAAGCTCCAAGTAATTATTAAAAATTTTGCATAATATTCTTGATTTCCAATAATACTAAATGTATAGTTTTTAGCTTTTGAAGTTGGGATATGTAAAAAAATGTAACTCTTTTTTGTTTTCAAAATTGATTTTGGTATATTGCTCTGTCAGACTCAGTAAAATTAAGCCTCGGAAATGATACCCAATACAATTAGTATTTTGCAGACCAACAAATTACCTTGCACAAAGTCGCACTTCATTACTAGATACACGGTTTTCACTTTTTACATTAAAATTAAATGTGTTACAAAACAGTACGCTTAGAAATCTCGTCAAAATCTTCTATAAACTTGGCCTCTACTTAGAAATGTTTAATAAATTTTTTGGCTTTTTTTCATAGAAAAAAAAATAAATTTAAAAACTGGTGTATGTTTTTTTTCGAGCCACTGTATATATTCTTCAATAAAATCGACTTTTAACACAAATTGTTAAAAAGTGTTCGCCTGCTACACCAGAGGTCTCGGGTTCTAACCCCAGTCCGGTCAAACGTCAAAAAAAAATTTCTAATTAATTAAAACCCAATTATTGGGGTTTTAGAAATAGGGGCACCTCTCGCCGGTGGGCGACATACTCTCCGAGAGTATTACTGCCATGAAAAGGCTTCTCACAAAACATTCATTGGCCGTTCGGAGCCGGTATAAAAACCCCACCCAGTCAGTAGGAAAAATAAAAGGAGCACACCTCGAATTGGGAGAGAAGCTTGGCCATAAAACTCGTCAGAGTTATAAAAGCTCCAGTGTATTATTATATTATTATTAAAATTTTGCATTAAACAAGCAATTTTGAATAGATGTAGAGAATAAAATATTTTTGGACGCATAAAGCTTGAAAATCTACCTATGTGCGCCGCCCGGGAACAATCGCAAAAACATTTCGGTTGTGTAGTCGTGATATCACCGAAACAACATCCGATTCGCCGACTCGGAACAATCTCAAAAACATCTCGATTGTGGTCGAGGAGCAAGTCAACTTTTGACTCGATTGCGATTTTGCAATGATGGCAGTTCCCTGGATCTTCTAAACATCTCGTTCCTGCCAATAACTAGTTTTTTCTTAGCACATCTGTTTTTATTCTGTATTCATGAGTTTCTAAAATCTGTAATTTCCTTTTCAACTATTTCTGATTTAGTGCAAAAAAATTTTTGTTAGTCAATTAGCCTAAATATTCTAGTTAATCAACTACTAACTACTTTAAGCTTTGACTGCAGTTTATGTACCAATTGGCGATAAAAAGAACTAGTAGCATGCCAGGGTACCAATTTTTATACTCAGCTGTACTAGTACACAGAGTATTATAGTTTTGATTTCCTAACGGTGGATTGTAACAGAACGAAATAATCGAGATAGATATAGACTTATGTATATCAAAATGATCAGGGTGAAAAGAGAAATCGATTGAGTCATGTCCGTCCGTCCGTCCGTCTGTCCGTCTGTACGCACGATAATAGTCCAACCAGTCAACGACGCACGCACGTAGCCCGTGTCAGCTGACACAACCTGTCTTATGGAGTTGTAGTGTAAATGCCCAGTCACCAACACATGACGACGGCTCTCTTGAAGCACGTATCGTAGAAACCTAGCTCAATTTGATTTTTCACGTAATAACGTGTCAGCTGATGCTCTCATGATTGCTCTCTTTGCAACAGGATTTCCGGAGCGATCATTTTGTAGTAAATTAGTACGAATCTTTCAATATGTAACCAAAGTACCTCAATAACTATTCCGAATGTTGCCGATTATAAAACTATGTTAACATAAGTGTATTTTTTTTTTTTAAATATGGAGATAAAAATGTAATAAAAAAATTTAAGTTTTCTCTTGCGTTTTTTTTTTACTAATTTGACTATTGCCGCAATCATTTTTTTACACGGAAATAAAATATTAAATAGAGAAAATGAAGGTTTTTTGGCGTTTTTTTTTACTAAATTTTACCACATATTGTATCAATCGTTTGTATTTGTTTTTATATGGAGATAAAAATTTAAATAGAATAAAATGAAGTTTTTTCTGCTGTGTTTTCTTTACTAAATTTGACTATTGTGGATATTTTTTACTGTTGCATTTAATATATTTGACTATTGTGAATATTTTTGACTGTTCAATTTAGCAAAATTACGCCGGATAGCAAATTAAGGTGAATAATATTTGGTGAGCCGGTAAGACTTGTGAATTTGACAACAAGCATAAACAACAAAAAGACCGAAATACGTACATATGCAATACATAAATTAAAAAATAACCGCGGTGAATATTATTACTAAAAATTAAAACAAAAATAGTATCTGTATATAATTATTGCATTTTATTAATTGCAAAAATTAGGTTTCTTAGTGCACACACATATGTACATATTCTTAAAAGCCTTTAAGAAATAGTAGTAGAAAATGTAGAAGCACGGAGTCAGAAGTAAACAAAACTGCAATTAATATTTGGTTTTAAATTATCATGATACAACATTTTCAATTTAAAAATTTATTTATTAATGAATTCTATGAATAATACGATTTTCAAGAAAAATTACTACGAAACCAAACACAAGTTACTACGAAATCAAAAACTGCATGTATACTTTGCTGTACAATGGTAACGCTGTTGTTCAACTCATTCCAAACAAACCAAAAACAATGCAGAATGTAAACAAAGGAAAAAACTGATTCTTGCGTTGGGTATGCGTGCGTTTACGTGCGTGAATGGTGTCGATTTTCAACTATTGCGTGAGGTAATTGAGAGATATGACGCCGTCGGTCAGTGGTTGGACTATTACGCTACAGTTTGCCTGATTTTTAAATTTGAAATGTCATGAAAGAAGGGGTATACAATTTATATCAAAAGAAATTTTTGAAATTTTTTACTATGGGAAAGTTGGGGAAAGGAAAGGAAGGTAGGGAAGGGAAGGGTTGGGAAGGGTAAAGTGGAAGGGACGGACATGGCGAAGGAAAAGGAAAGAGTACGGAAAATAAAAACGATAAAGGGAAAGGAAGCGCAAATAGAAAGGAAAGGGGTGGAGAAGAGAACTAGAAATTAAACTATAAAGAGAAAGATGAGTACGAAAAATCGGACAAAATATTTGTATAAAAAATCTAGGTCCTCAGAAAATAAAAATAAATATATGCTTCATTTTATATTTTATTAATAAGAAACTATGGGCTTAAAGCCACAGCATCGTTTGCCCGGGTCATTTTTATACATTCGTTTCACAATTTTCTCTATTCTGATGTTGGGGAATGTTTCTGTATATTTCTAGTAATATAGAAGAATTACGTATATCTATGACTGGCACGAATAAAACTACTGAGCCGTGTTGCATTTTAGTTTAGTTTTAACTATTTTTTGTTGGCCGCTGTGGTTTAGTGGGTAGAGTGCTCGCCTGCTGTACCAGAGGTTTCAGGTTTAAACCATAGTCCGGACAAACGCCAAAAAATGTTTCTAATTAATTAAAAACTCAATTATTGGGTTTTCAGAAACAGCGGTCACCTCTCGGCAGTAGGCGGCATACCCTCCCAGTGTATTTCTGCCATGAAAAACTTCTCACAAAAAATGCATTCGCCCTTCGGAGCCGGCATAAAATTGTAGGTCCACCCAATTAGTAGGAAAAACAAAAGGAGCACACCTCGAATTGGGAGAGAAGCTCGGTGATAAAACTCGTCGAGATATAATAGCGCCAATGTTATATTATATTACACTGCTCTACAGCCAAAAAATACTCTGAACGACACTATTCTATCTATATGTAAAATCGGTCGCTGATTCCGAAAATCGGGTTCATTTTTAATTCTATAGGAAGGTTTTTGAAATATCTGCAATTCACCGTTATTTGGCCATTGGCTCCACTTTATCCAGTATGTCTCTTTAACACATTGAGCTACTATGTTTGAGTAACACTAAACGAAAGAAAATTAAATTTCCTATACATGGCTCCCATAACATTATTCTCTAGGTTTTATAGTTTCTGAAATATTGATGAGTGAATTTCAAAATTTTAAATTTTTTACGAAAATTTGAAGAATACTGGATTAAGTGGAGCCATTGACCAAATAACGGTAAATTGTGATATCTCAAAAACCTTCCCATAGAATTAAAAATGAGCCCGACTTTCGGAATCAGCAACCGATTTTACATATAGATAGGATAGTTGCGTTTAAAGTACAGACAACAAATTTCATTTTGTGATCCAGTGTTATTATTAGCTATCTTTAAGCTTATTTTTTAACCGGTTTAACTGTTATATTTTTTCCGTAATTTCTTCGCTTTTGTACAACATTTTTTCATTTCTTATTTATCAAAGATTTATAGTATGTACTGTTCCTTAAAATTACCAAGCAACAAGTAAGGAAGCCTAAGTTCGAGTGGAATCGAACATTAGATACTCAGCTGTATGTTTTCATTGTTTGTTTGCGTTTGATGGAAACACGGCGTATTTTATATAAAGCGAGTGCCGCATAAAGTAGGCGTAGCCACGCCCATTTTCAACATTTTTATCAGTCATCCAACTAAGCATATGAATATTATTCTTTGTGCAAAATTTCATTCCTTTTTGACTTCTAGTTACAAAGATGTCACGTTACAAATTCCCAAAGGGTGTTCCAGAAATATCTTTGTTAATAAGAAGGCGTGGTCATAACCGATTTCAATAAATTTTTGCGTGTCTATTAACACAAGTTATAAAAGTGTATAAACCAAGTTTCGTTATAATATCTCAATCTCGTATATTCCTTTGTCTAAAAAGAGGCGGTGCCACGCCCATCTTCCAAAATTTTTATATTTTTTGTTTCCGGTCTATTGTGGAATTCATGCCACAAAATTTCTATGAATTATCTCTATATTTATCTTTGTCAAAATGTTTTTATTAGGCCACTTTATAGTTCCCATATATAAAAGTGGGCGTGGTCGTCAACCGATTTCGCTAAAATTTTGAACGTGTATAAGTACAAGTAATGAAAGTGTATACACCAAGTTTCGTCATAATATATTAATTATTTGTCGAGTTATAAGCTAAGAAATCTCGTATATTCCTGCTTCTAAAAGGAGGCGGTGCCACGCCCATTTTCCAAAATTTGTGTGTTTTTTTGTTTTATGTCCATAGTTGGACTCCTGCCAAAAAATTTCAATGATATATCTTTATATTTGACAGCGATATCGCTTAAAATGTTTTTATTAGGTCACTTTATAATACCCATATATAAAAGTGGGCGTGGTCGTCAACCGATTTCGACAATTTTTCGTCCAAACATTTTCCTGAGTAAGTAAATCACGCGTACCAAATTTCATCGATATATCTGCTACGGTTTCTGAGTTATGGCTTATACAACTTTCAATGTTTGACCCTTAATAAGTGGGCGTGGCACCGCCCATTTTTCAAAATTTCACCAAATTTCTTCATAAGGGCGTGAGCTCTACATGTGGGTGAAATTTTGTCATCCCAGCTCCATTAGTGACTGAGATACCAAATTTCCGATTTTTACTATATAGGGGAGGTGTGCGTGGTCATGGTCCGATTTCGCCCATTTTCAATACCATCCGTTCCTATCTTGATACCAACTTGCATTCCAAATTTCATCAAAATATTTCAATTTTTGCGCGAGTTATCCCGAAATCCTCGTTTCCCATCGTCTCACTCGCAAGTGTTCCACAAAACAAATTCACAAGCCGCTTAGAAAATGATTATATTCCTCTGACCGTAAGAAATGAGTTAACAAAACTTGTGGAGGATGGTCAAATCAACAGAGATTATTTTATGGGGCATGTTCGTAACTTTTATCACAACTGCATCCAGCAAGTCAACTTTTGACTCGATTGCGATTTTGCAATGATGGCAGTTCCCTCGATCTTCTAAACATCTCGTTCCTGCCAATAACTAGTTTTTTCTTAGCACATCTGTTTTTATTCTGTATTCATGAGTTTCTAAAATCTGTAATTTCCTTTTCAACTATTTCTGATTTAGTGCAAAAAAATTTTTGTTAGTCAATTAGCCTAAATATTCTAGTTAATCAACTACTAACTACTTTAAGCTTTGACTGCAGTTTATGTACCAATTGGCGATAAAAAGAACTAGTAGCATGCCAGGGTACCAATTTTTATACTCAGCTGTACTAGTACACAGAGTATTATAGTTTTGATTTCCTAACGGTGGATTGTAACAGAACGAAATAATCGAGATAGATATAGACTTATGTATATCAAAGTGATCAGGGTGAAAAGAGAAATCGATTGAGTCATGTCCGTCCGTCCGTCCGTCTGTCCGTCTGTACGCACGATAATAGTCCAACCAGTCAACGACGCACGCACGTAGCCCGTGTCAGCTGACACAACCTGTCTTATGGAGTTGTAGTGTAAATGCCCAGTCACCAACACATGACGACGGCTCTCTTGAAGCACGTATCGTAGAAACCTAGCTCAATTTGATTTTTCACGTAATAACGTGTCAGCTGATGCTCTCATGATTGCTCTCTTTGCAACAGGATTGCCGGAGCGATCATTTTGTAGTAAATTAGTACGAATCTTTCAATATGTAACCAAAGTACCTCAATAACTATTCCGAATGTTGCCGATTATAAAACTATGTTAACATAAGTGTATTTTTTTTTAAATATGGAGATAAAAATGTAATAAAAAAAATTAAGTTTTCTCTTGCGTTTTTTTTTTTACTAATTTGACTATTGCCGCAATCATTTTTTTACACGGAAATAAAACATTAAATAGAGAAAATGAAGGTTTTTTGGCGTTTTTTTTTACTAAATTTTACCACATATTGTATCAATCGTTTGTATTTGTTTTTATATGGAGATAAAAATTTAAATAGAAAAAAATGAAGTTTTTTCTGCTGTGTTTTCTTTACTAAATTTGACTATTGTGGATATTTTTTACTGTTGCATTTAATATATTTGACTATTGTGAATATTTTTGACTGTTCAATTTAGCAAAATTACGCCGGATAGCAAATTAAGGTGAATAATATTTGGTGAGCCGGCAAGACTTGTGAATTTGACAACAAGCATAAACAACAAAAAGACCGAAATACGTACATATGCAATACATAAATTAAAAAATAACCGCGGTGAATATTATTACTAAAAATTAAAACAAAAATAGTATCTGTATATAATTATTGCATTTTATGCAAAATTTAGGTTTCTTAGTGCACACACATATGTACATATTCTTAGAAGCCTTTAAGAAATAGTAGTAGAAAATGTAGAAGCACGGAGTCAGAAGTAAACAAAACTGCAATTAATATTTGGTTTTAAATTATCATGATACAACATTTTCAATTTAAAAATTTATTTATTAATGAATTCTATGAATAATACGATTTTCAAGAAAAATTACTACGAAACCAAACACAAGTTACTACGAAATCAAAAACTGCATGTATACTTTGCTGTACAATGGTAACGCTGTTGTTCAACTCATTCCAAACAAACCAAAACCAATGCAGAATGTAAACAAAGGAAAAAACTGATTCTTGCGTTGGGTATGCGTGCGTTTACGTGCGTGAATGGTGTCGATTTTCAACTATTGCGTGAGGTAATTGAGAGATATGACGCCGTCGGTCAGTGGTTGGACTATTACGCTACAGTTTGCCTGATTTTTAAATTTGAAATGTCATGAAAGAAGGGGTATACAATTTATATCAAAAGAAATTTTTGAAATTTTTTACTATGGGAAAGTTGGGGAAAGGAAAGGAAGGTAGGGAAGGGAAGGGTTGGGAAGGGTAAAGTGGAAGGGACGGACATGGCGAAGGAAAAGGAAAGAGTACGGAAAATAAAAACGATAAAGGGAAAGGAAGCGCAAATAGAAAGGAAAGGGGTGGAGAAGAGAACTAGAAATTAAACTATAAAGAGAAAGATGAGTACGAAAAATCGGACAAAATATTTGTATAAAAAATCTAGGTCCTCAGAAAATAAAAATAAATATATGCTTCATTTTATATTTTATTAATAAGAAACTATGGGCTTAAAGCCACAGCATCGTTTGCCCGGGTCATTTTTATACATTCGTTTCACAATTTTCTCTATTCTGATGTTGGGGAATGTTTCTGTATATTTCTAGTAATATAGAAGAATTACGTATATCTATGACTGGCACGAATAAAACTACTGAGCCGTGTTGCATTTTAGTTTAGTTTTAACTATTTTTTGTTGGCCGCTGTGGTTTAGTGGGTAGAGTGCTCGCCTGCTGTACCAGAGGTTTCAGGTTTAAACCATAGTCCGGACAAACGCCAAAAAATGTTTCTAATTAATTAAAAACTCAATTATTGGGTTTTCAGAAACAGCGGTCACCTCTCGGCAGTAGGCGGCATACCCTCCCAGTGTATTTCTGCCATGAAAAACTTCTCACAAAAAATGCATTCGCCCTTCGGAGCCGGCATAAAATTGTAGGTCCACCCAATTAGTAGGAAAAACAAAAGGAGCACACCTCGAATTGGGAGAGAAGCTCGGTGATAAAACTCGTCGAGATATAATAGCGCCAATGTTATATTATATTACACTGCTCTACAGCCAAAAAATACTCTGAACGACACTATTCTATCTATATGTAAAATCGGTCGCTGATTCCGAAAATCGGGTTCATTTTTAATTCTATAGGAAGGTTTTTGAAATATCTGCAATTTACCGTTATTTGGCCATTGGCTCCACTTTATCCAGTATGTCTCTTTAACACATTGAGCTACTATGTTTGAGTAACACTAAACGAAAGAAAATTAAATTTCCTATACATGGCTCCCATAACATTATTCTCTAGGTTTTATAGTTTCTGAAATATTGATGAGTGAATTTCAAAATTTTAAATTTTTTACGAAAATTTGAAGAATACTGGATTAAGTGGAGCCATTGACCAAATAACGGTAAATTGTGATATCTCAAAAACCTTCCCATAGAATTAAAAATGAGCCCGACTTTCGGAATCAGCAACCGATTTTACATATAGATAGGATAGTTGCGTTTAAAGTACAGACAACAAATTTCATTTTGTGATCCAGTGTTATTATTGGCTATCTTTAAGCTTATTTTTTAACCGGTTTAACTGTTATATTTTTTCCGTAATTTCTTCGCTTTTGTACAACATTTTATCATTTCTTATTTATCAAAGATTTATAGTATGTACTGTTCCTTAAAATTACCAAGCAACAAGTAAGGAAGCCTAAGTTCGAGTGGAATCGAACATTAGATACTCAGCTGTATGTTTTCATTGTTTGTTTGTTTGCGTTTGATGGAAACACGGCGTATTTTATATAAAGCGAGTGCCGCATAAAGTAGGCGTAGCCACGCCCATTTTCAACATTTTTATCAGTCATCCAACTAAGCATATGAATATTATTCTTTGTGCAAAATTTCATTCCTTTTTGACTTCTAGTTACAAAGATGTCACGTTACAAATTCCCAAAGGGTGTTCCAGAAATATCTTTGTTAATAAGAAGGCGTGGTCATAACCGATTTCAATAAATTTTTGCGTGTCTATTAACACAAGTTATAAAAGTGTATAAACCAAGTTTCGTTATAATATCTCAATCTCGTATATTCCTTTGTCTAAAAAGAGGCGGTGCCACGCCCATCTTCCAAAATTTTTATATTTTTTGTTTCCGGTCTATTGTGGAATTCATGCCACAAAATTTCTATGAATTATCTCTATATTTATCTTTGTCAAAATGTTTTTATTAGGCCACTTTATAGTTCCCATATATAAAAGTGGGCGTGGTCGTCAACCGATTTCGCTAAAATTTTGAACGTGTATAAGTACAAGTAATGAAAGTGTATACACCAAGTTTCGTCATAATATATTAATTATTTGTCGAGTTATAAGCTAAGAAATCTCGTATATTCCTGCTTCTAAAAGGAGGCGGTGCCACGCCCATTTTCCAAAATTTGTGTGTTTTTTTGTTTTATGTCCATAGTTGGACTCCTGCCAAAAAATTTCAATGATATATCTTTATATTTGACAGCGATATCGCTTAAAATGTTTTTATTAGGTCACTTTATAATACCCATATATAAAAGTGGGCGTGGTCGTCAACCGATTTCGACAATTTTTCGTCCAAACATTTTCCTGAGTAAGTAAATCACGCGTACCAAATTTCATCGATATATCTGCTACGGTTTCTGAGTTATGGCTTATACAACTTTCAATGTTTGACCCTTAATAAGTGGGCGTGGCACCGCCCATTTTTCAAAATTTCACCAAATTTCTTCATAAGGGCGTGAGCTCTACATGTGGGTGAAATTTTGTCATCCCAGCTCCATTAGTGACTGAGATACCAAATTTCCGATTTTTACTATATAGGGGAGGTGGGCGTGGTCATGGTCCGATTTCGCCCATTTTCAATACCATCCGTTCCTATCTTGATACCAACTTGCATTCCAAATTTCATCAAAATATTTCAATTTTTGCGCGAGTTATCCCGAAATCCTCGTTTCCCATCGTCTCACTCGCAAGTGTTCCACAAAACAAATTCACAAGCCGCTTAGAAAATGATTATATTCCTCTGACCGTAAGAAATGAGTTAACAAAACTTGTGGAGGATGGTCAAATCAACAGAGATTATTTTATGGGGCATGTTCGTAACTTTTATCACAACTGCATCCAGTACCTGCAAAAATATATACATCAATGCAACGAATTTGAAACTTTTACTTGGATTCAATTAAAACAAAATCTCAAATGGGATGATCTACAGCACACACACCAACAGTTATTGGTGCAGATGCCTACAGCTGCTATGGCCCAACCGGTCTCAACCTAGTTAAGCCGATTTTTTTACGTTTTCAGTTTCACCATGCAACTGAGCTAAGTCACAAGTTAGTCAGCTTTTGTCTTGACTAAAAATAAACTAAGAATTTGAGTCGCTTTAGCAAATTCAACAACCAAAAGAGCGAATATGACAAAAATATGAGCAAATACAGCAACCAAAACAACCAAAAACCCATTTCCCATAAAAGGTTGGTTGCAAAATTATTTTCTTAGACTATTTGGTGAAACCCAAAAGTAAGTTAGCCCCAAATCTGGGCTAACTTAAGTCAAAACTTAGTTTTAGCTTTAGTCACGTTGGGGAAACCAGGCCTATGACTTTAAAAGAAGATAGTTTGTTCGACGAAGTAAGTTACATGGCAAATTATGTGAATAACGAAGTCTTAAAGAAATGGGAGGAGATAAAGAGCAGTGTAGAACAACGATGGATAGAGGTGTTCAAAAATTTCAAAGACAGCGGAATACCATTCCAGAATTGCCATCATCTAGTACCTTCTTTGTTTGCCAGGAACAAACGCTCCTACGGAACGAGTATTTTCCTTAATGAATAGCTTATAGACATCCGAAAAGTCGTCACTAAAAGTAGAAACATTACGTGCAATGCTAATTATAAAATTTAATTTGGGCAGCTGTGAAAACTTTTTGGACATTCTAAGCCAAAACGCAGAACTAGTAACAAAATTTCACTCATGTGAGAAATATGACTTTAAATATAAATGTTAATTCAAAAGTAGTGTTGTTTGTTTCTAAATCAATTATACCACCAAGAAATCCTCAGTCTTGTTATGAATAGAGGTATGTAGGTGTACCGCATTGATGCATCATAAAGTTGGCCGCCTTACTATAGGGTAAAAATGGCAACCTTTTTTTGTAAAACTGGTTATTAAATAATTAATCATTTCCAGGCAAAGCCTTTTCACACCTGAAATCTAAAAATCCAAACTATAGCATAAAAATGAATTTTTGAACATGTGACAACCTTTTTGTAAAAATTATAATAAATTACTCGTTTTCAGGCCAATCCCTTTCATATTCTCAGGCAAAGCCCTCAAATTTAAAAATCAAACAAACTATGGTGTAAAAATGAATTTTTGAACAGGTGGCATATAAGGAAATTTAAAATAAAGCAAACTATAAGGTAACAAAAATTTAATCTTTCTGCAATCTACAGGTCAAGCTATTTCATTTGACACCTCACTTTCAAAAATCGGTAAACGGTGTAAAAGTTATCGCTTGTACAAAAAATCGCTTAGCGTATTATAAGATTACTTAGATATGTGTATGACGCCAGTGTATTTTTATATTATATGTACATATTTATCAATTTTATCACAACTGGGTATACCAGCAATACCAAAAAAATAGCACAGCACAAACAAGAAAACACAATATTCTTTAGTTTTATACATAGACTAAAAACTGTAGAGAGTAAGTTTTTAATACTTTTTTCAAACGCTAATAACACTGGTCGACAAAGTTTCAAAAAATTTTTGTTACAGAAATAAAATTCCTCTTTTCTAAAGGATTTCGGTGCGCTGAATCTGAATCTGAAGTCAGATTTTCGGTAATACATACAGTTCTTAAGATATTCATGGCCAAAGTGGCGAAAAACGCGTTTTTTTTGCTCTATTCACTCCTCGATATCTTTTAAATTACTTACTTTTTTTTTAAATTGATTAAAGCTATTGAAAGCACGGCTATTTATCTTGAAGACAAGGTGTTAATTTTTCGGATATCTTATTTAGGTATATAGAAATATATGTTTTTGTACATGAGGGTATTTGTCGTCGAAAACAACGGCAGCATTTGTAGTGTTTTAGGCGTAATCAAGTTTTGTAGTTGCTCAGCAGAACTATTTTTATTTCAATATAAAGAATATATAGCAGGCCATTGATTGAAATTTTTGTTTCAGTTACGCAAAGTCTTAGTAGTATTTTAGATATATTAATATAAATTAATTCAATTAATATAAATTTATTTCATTATTACTAGGGAAGCTAAAAATATGCAAATGCATATTAAGGCCCAAAATGCATATTTACGCCAATATGCATATTCGTGCATATTTTGGTACTTAATCGAGTAATATCGAAAAATATCAAACTTACAACATCTAATCTGTGGTTAATTCAGATAGTTACGTTTGCTTATATAATATTGAGTGAATGTGGCAAGCATATGTCTAGAAATACTACAGTATTTCCGTATAGAAGTTCACCACGACAAACATATAAACAAGGCTACTTTACTATTGATAGAAAACAGCTCTAGGTTGAAATTTCGTATACAAAAACTTTAATTTCACAGGCAAGTTTATAGCAGAGTTTTCGCCAAAGGAATTGTCCTTATTGAAACAACAGGTCCGCGATGTAGAGCACTTGTTTTCCACATACAACAGATATGATAGCTCAATGCAACCCTTCCCAATATTAATGGAATGGTTTAATTTGCTTTGTAAAAAGATCCCATGCATATTAGATGAGTTGTTTTTTACATATTCCCTCCGGCACCGGAATATGAAAATAGGATGTTTTAGAGTAAGTACACTGAAAAAAAATTTTAATTTTCCAAAAACTGGATGGAGCTACACCGAAAACCGCAAAAATTTATATCCACCCATACGTAGAATTAATCGCTAAATCAAATGGCGTATTCCGTCTTTTGGTACACTACCCAGGGAAGGTAATATCGCGGTCTAAAGTGATCATTTTCTTTTTTTCTCATGAATCTTCAACTTCTTGCCGTATACTCTTCCCGAAATCGGAATTAACTAAATCACACGGTAGGCTGCGTTATTTAAAGCGCTTTCCAGAAATGTATAGCTATTAAAAATCGAATAAAATTTGGATGAGTTCATCAAGTTTAAATGAAGTAAAGTCGGGTATAAAAGGGTAACATATCTTAAAATTTCTTAAATTTTTTAACAAATTTGCTCTTGAAGGCGGTTTTTGGGTTATTCGTGATTTTTTTATGTGGGTGGGTAACTCTACAAATGCAAAAAAAAATACAAAGGCCGAGACCGTGGATAACAGACAAAAAGTGGAGCCGGATAGCGCCAAAACATTTGTGGGCAATATGGGTATCAAAATAAAGATTTCACCTAGGACTTCAATGTAAAGCCAATCCATTTTGCTGTGTCCACCGTTTCGACACATATAAGTCAAAAATTAGACTCAAATGTCGCCGATATCCTTTAAAATGTTCTGTAGTCATCTTGGACCACTTATTCGCCAGTATATCGCAAATTGGCTAAGAAATTGTCATGTTCCATATTAAAGCCCTAGTTAAGTTTTAATTTGATACCAATATTGCCCAATAATATTTTGGGGCCATCCGGGTCCACGGTTTTTTCCGCAATCCACGGTCTCGATCTTCCGAATTTTTTTTTTACATTTGTGGAGTTATGCAACCAAATAAAACAATCACTAATAACCCAAAAACCGTCTTCAAGAGCAAAATTTAAAAAAAAATTTAGAAATTTTAAGGTATGTTAGCCTTTTATACCCGACTTTACTTCACTTAAACTTGATGAACTCATCCAAACATTATTCGAATTTTAATAGCTACACATTTAAAAAATAATTATCGATTTCGGGAAGAGTATAGGGCAAGAAGTTGAAGATTCATGAGAAAAAAAGAAAATGGTCACTTTAGGCCGCGTTATTACCTTCCCCGGATATGCCATTCGATTTAGCTGTTAATTCTTCGTATGGATGGGTATAAATTTTTTTTCTTGTGCAAAATCCTAACTTTTGTCAGACATAAATCTAAGCAACCTTGAAATTCTGGGAATTTGCGCGATTTTCGGTGTAGCTCCATCCAGTTTTTGGAAAAGTTAAATTTTTTTTCAGTTTACTTACTCTAAAACATCCTATTTTCATATTCCGGTGCCGAAGGGAGGATCTGAAAAGGTTTAAAGAATCCCATACAAAAAAACTTATTTAATGCATATACATAAATACAAAGCTAACATTAATTTAAAGTATTGTATGGTACCTAAAACAAGTTTTTGAAATGTGGAAAATGTTTCAGTCCTTATATTATTTTTTTTTTTATTTTTTTTTTTGCAAGAATTCGTGAAATAAAAACGTAAACTTGAAATGAAATACATACATATACATATCTGTGGCAATTTTCAATAATCGCTTAAGTCTTAAAAAATGATTTCGAGATAAATTGATTTTTATATTCGAAAGCGTTTCTTAATAAATCATAAAAGTCGATTAAAAACTATGGACGCAAAATCAGTGAGCCATCCATAACGTAACGATCAAATTTTGAAAATAAAACAAAATGTCATGAAGAAATTTGATTAAGTATATACGTCTACTTTGGCTGTTATAGCAAGTTTAATATACCTCTATTGTAAGTTAAGCCTAAATGTTTTTATTTATATCTTTTGATTGAATTAAGTTATAAGCATGGGGGTTTTACAGAAATATAGTGTTTTAAAATAAGAATAACGTGGTATATATAACTCGAAATCTTCCTAAGTCGACTTAAGCGATTATTGCTTGTGACCACAGATATATGCACATCTTTTGAGCATATTTCAGCTATTTATATTATATACATATGATGAGATTTTTTCGTACATATTTCAGTTATTTTTCGGACATACTAGCATGCATATTTTGAGATTTTTCGTGCATATTTTTAGCTTCCCTAATTATAGCGCAAATTTTGATGAAGCCACTTACATACATCCATAATATAATCAACTTTCTAAAAGCGTGATTTAAAATTTTTCGTTTTTCTTGTATGAAGAAAATATTGCAAAACTAATGAGGCTTAATTTATAATATTGCAAGTTGCAAGAAAGATATCCACAAAATTAAAACGATGTCTTCAAGAGCAATGGCCTAACTTTCAATAGCTTAAACTAATTTTTAAAGAAAGTAAGTAATTTAAAAGATATTGAGGAGCGAATATAGTCAAAAACTGTACCAGTTACCGAAAATCTGGCTTCAGATTCAGATTCAGCGCGCCAAAGTCATTTAGAAAAGTAGAATTTTATTTCTGTAACAAAAATTTGTCGACCAGTGTACCATACCAATAATTCTCAGGAATTTGTTTGATAACACTGTAGGGAGGTCAAAATATCACAGCGAAACGCCGAGACACCCCAACTTAATTTTTGGCTGTAGAATACGATGGCATTTACAGAAAGTCAAAGTTAGCTCGCGTTTTCGAGATATTTAGGAAAAAAGTTTCAGAGCTCTGAAGGTAATTTTTTTTCCGTCTAAAAACTTTACTCATGCTTGGAACCCTTTTCCCGCATAAAAATTCTGACAGTTGTTCTTACGTAATTGGGATATTCTAAATTCAATGCCACCTTTAGTTTTCCAAAATTGGCTCGAGTTTTCGAGATAACGGTATTTAAAAATTACCATCAATTTGTACTTTTTTGTTAATAACTCAGTCAGTTTACGAGATAAATTGCCAAAACTTTGCACGTGACAATATTTTAGTATTACCTTAACTATTTCTGAAAATAATTGAAATCGGATCACTATAACATATAGCTGCCATACAACCGATTTTTCAGATATGGACATTTTGGGATATAGCTTCGCTATTTAAACAGCTAAGGACATGCAACTTTGGAAAATTTGTACCCATATTGGCCTTAATCTATTCCCTGAAAATTGTCAAGATCGGGTCACTATAACATATAGCTCCCATACAACTGATGGTTCAGATATATGTTTTTGCACTTTTATTTCTTTATAACTCCGAAAATAGTCATTCTGCGTGAAAATGCAACATAAACACTTTCATTCAAAATGAATAGGTGAACAATTTTCTCATATACGATTTCCACGTATCTGCATCAGTTATTGCAGTTTTGTGCAACCAAGGTTAAAATATCACCATAGGCATTTTTTTCTAGCCCAATAACACATATATCGTATTAAATTAATTGGATGATCTTTATATCGTCTTACAGAGATTAAAAATACTTTTACGCAGTTTTTAAATGAAGAAAATTAATGCATGTTTGAGGATTTTATATGCATTTATAGTAAAATTTTCCTACAAAAATATTGGTCGAAAACTATTGAAGCATACTTTTAGGCATTATTTGAAAAAAAATTTTATGAAAAATTAACAAAAAAAATTATTCAAAAGCGTATAAAATCCTCAAAAATGCATATATTTTCTTCATTTAAAAACTGCTTAAAAGTATTTTTAATTCTCTGTAAGACGATATAAAGATCATCTAATTAATTTAATACGATATATGTGTTATCGGGCTTGAAAAAAATGCCTATGGTGAAATTTCAAACTTAGTTGCATAAAACTGCAATAACTGATGCAGATACGTGGGAATCGTATATGAGAAAATTGTTCACCTATTAATTTTGAATGAAAGTGTTTATGTTGCCTTTTCACGCAGAATGACTATTTTCGTAGTTATAAGAAAATAAAAGTGCAAAACCACATATCTGAACAATCAGCTGTATGGCAGCTATATGTTATAGTGACCCGATCTCGACGATTTTCAGGGAATAGATTAAGGCCAATATGAGTACAAATTCTCCAAAGTTGCATGTCCTTAGCTGTTTAAATAGCGAAGCTATACCCCAAAATGTCCATATCTGAAAAATCGGTTGTATGGCAACTATATGTTATAGTGATCCGATTTCAATTATTTTCAGAAATAGTGAAGGTAATACTAAAATATTGTCACGTGCAAAGTTTTGGCAATTTATCTCGTAAACTGACTGAGTTATTAACAAAAAAGTCCAAATTGATGGTAATTTTTAAATACCGTTATCTCAAAAACTGGAGCCAATTTTGGAAAACTAAAGGTGGCATCGAATTTAGAATGTCCCAATTAAGTAAGAACAACTGTCAGAATTTTTATGCGGGAAAAGAGTTCCAAGCCTGAGTAAAGTTTTTAGACGGAAAAAAAATTACCTTCAGAGCTCTGAAACTTTTTTCCCAAATATCTCGAAAACGCGAGCTAACTTTGACGTTCTGTAAATGCCATCGTATTCTAGAGCCAGAAATTAAATTGACGTGTTTCGGCGTTTCTCTGTGATATTTCAAAAGTTAAAAATTTACCTACAGTGTAATCATTCATTCAGAAGTGCGCGATTCGTTGTAGCGGAATGGTCGAATCGTCAACCCTCGTGTTGTGTATAAAAAACATTGCGTATATTTGTAGAGAATCTGCTCATTTTCCTTATCGAGAAATCGTCATATGCAAATAAATCGACGTCATTTATTTCTAAACACGCACGAGATCAACCACTGGCACTACTGTAGAGCACCACATGTACAGAACGAATGCCAATATTTAGAATTTGTAAATAGAGATGAACACGAAATGATTTCGGCATATGCAACGTGTGAAAGGAAAAAATGGTAAGGGGAAGACAATTTTTCTGAATCGTGGCGAAAGGTTGAAGTGCTTTTGTTAGGGCAGAGAATGTAATGACCTTAAAAAGCCAAATAAGAGAAAAAGATATTACTATGTCGTAAACATCAACTTGGCGAAAATCTAATCAATCATTCAATTTAGAAACTGGTATGAAATTTAAAATGGATACATCAAAAGCTGTATCGGTTGACGTTAATTATCGAGTTAAATGCAACCCAAGAGAGTTGAATTCAGCAAATAGTAGTAGTGTTGTAGTCAGAGCAGCTGATGTGTCTGGGTTGGCTAATTTCAGCAAAAAGAATCATGAAATTAGACCTCTGCCCAAATCGGATTCGCTTGTGTATATTGCCGAAAAAGAATTTGTGCTTCCTACAAATACATCACTCAGAGGTCAAAGGCGCTTGAAATCACAAGGATCAAAGGGCAATCCACTAGAAAGATTAAACAGTTTGAGGGCGGAAATAT
Organism: Urophora cardui; assembly: GCA_960531455.1. Classification (NCBI taxonomy): domain Eukaryota; kingdom Metazoa; phylum Arthropoda; class Insecta; order Diptera; family Tephritidae; genus Urophora; species Urophora cardui. The sequence goes on along the minus strand of OY482673.1, from coordinate 91,332,455 downwards.
CAGGTGCTCTAAGTGAGGTTAAAGGTGTATTAAAACACTACAGTGTCGATGACACTAATCAATCAAATCACACACTAGCAGCTACGAGTGCCGTCGGTAGGGGTTATATAAGTAGAATAAATAAGAAGGATAATGGTTCGACAAGTTTGCGTTTTGTTAAAAGAGTGAGGAGTCGAAGGATATTTAGCGAAAAGTCAGTTGACAAAGAAATGGTATCAGAAATGCCAGAAGGGAAATCTACTAGAGAAGGAGCCCCAAATAACGATATTGTACCCATAAAGAGAGCTGATTTAATTATTGAATCACGTGATCAAATTATCAATGGATCTGTTATAGAAACTGGATTAATAGAGACTGACCTGAGCAAAATTGTTAATCTAACGTCATATAAAAATAAAAAATCTACAAAGTTACCTCAAAAAGAATCAACAAATCTTATTCGTCGAGCCTCTGTTGCTTTGATTGAAGGTTCCCAAATTGATCAACCGGTTAATATACAACGACGGTTTTCGGATTCTGAAATTGTAATGAAACCCAACGCAAAACTTTTGGATGTGGATGGCAACTCATCACAAAAATATGGTAAAGCAATCATGAAAGTAAATTGGCCGTTATTGAAAAAAAATTGCGAAACAACCTCGAATTCAGAGAAAAATCAATCTAACTATAGCGTCACGGATAATACTTTGGTTGCTGTAAAAGTAACCAACCCATTAACGAACTCATTTGATGCAAAAATTACAAATACTGTATCGGTGCCAGCATCAGCAGAGACATTGTCAAAACAACAAATTGCAATCAGTGATGCATCGTTAAGTTGTACCATAAATCAATGCGGCGAGAATATCAAGGCTATGCAGCCCCTATCAATAGCAACAAACAGCTTTCGGCTGCCAACAAAATTGGTTGATTTGAACGGTCCAATGTTTATGGCACTAGTAAGTCAGTTACGGACTGGCGATTTGAATAGTCAGACATTAGAAGTAGAATCACCGTCCTTATCCGAAATGGAATGCTTGAGATTAAATGCGTCCAATGAAGAAACGGAAAAGTACTCAAGTGTAAGCGAGGATTATAAAAACGTAGACCCTCAAAAAACTGAGCAAGACGTCCACAATATAAGTATATCAGAACAACTGTGTCAAACTTATTTTGTGAAGCATAATCCCTATTCAATAAATGTGAATAAAACAAACAATAATCATATTGTGTTTGGGACGGTAAAAACAGAATCCAGTTCTGGTAAAATTGAAAGCAATATTATGCCACTGTTATCCCAAGAGAAGAAACATCAATTATCACGTTCAACAGAGATGTGTGAAAATAATGAAATAATGCTACAGCTTCAAAGTACTTCTGCACATGTGAAACCGGCACAGGTGTTTTTAGAAAATGATACGAAAAAACGCCATACAACAAAAAAATATATGGTGAGCAAAATTATGCATAAAAATTCAGTGGAGAGAAATTCAGTGGTTGAGAAATATAACAAAAATAATTTTTGCTTTATTAAATATGAAACTTCTGAAAAGCCTAACATCTACAGCCAATCAGTAGGTAATGCAGTTACAGAAAATTCCGAAAGCGCAATACAGGAAAACGTATTGTGTGAAGAAGTTTTGTATGACCAATCGCTTTATAAACATTCAGAAAGGCAGTGTTTTATCGAGGTACCTGTTAATGTATCGGAACCTAAAAAGCAGCGCAAAGTTAAAAAGAAAGTAATTATTAAACGTCAACATCGTAAGATCTCTGTTGGAGAGGATACATTTTTCACGGAACTCGAAAAAGTAGATCCTTTATCAGCTGATATCGAAACTTTGGAAAAAGCTATAGCTTTTGTGACAGATGATGAAGATGAAACAACGAATCCAATCACTGAACCTATCAAACAAATAAAACCTTGTATTAAACAAAGGGAGTTTCAGGTGGGTGATTGGGTTATGTACGGAGAACGCTTCCGCAAGACACAGATCCGGTGGAAGAAAGGTCAAATCACTGAACGCATCACAAGCATTTCTTACAAAATTAATATAGATGGTAAAGAAGTTTCCGCTCACATTAGCTATATTAAAAGTTACAATGGCCATAAGGTTCATTTTGGTGGCAAAGATTATCTGGAAATCGACTATGAACAAATAGAAGAAGAGGAGCGCAGAGCGCTTACGTACAGCATATGGAATATGGTCTGACCGAAAAATATCTACATATGTATGTGAAACAAAGGAGTCCAAAGTACATTTTTATGTAGATTAAATATAGCTTTGCAGACTTCCAATATTATTTTCGGTTATTACTTATATTGTACATTCAAGTACATATGAGTAGTCGACTTTCAAAGAGGGCTATGTGGATTTTTCATATTAAATCGCAAATTAGAAAAAAACACTACGGCACCAAGATCTATTTTATTTGAATATTTTTTATTACCTGCAAGCTTAGTCCGTAAGGAATTTATAGATATAAAAAAATTAAACCGCAATATAACAGATTTTTGCAAATTCAATGTTAAATATTTCACATAGCTAGTTTCGAGATAGCAATTTTTGACATAGCTACTTTTGAAACAGTAATTTTTAGTTTTGAAATTGAAACGCATAATAATTACATCAGTGTGTGCCTAGGCGTTTTAGTAACTTTTTTCAGATAGATACTTTTGAAAGCGTATTCGTATTGAATGCTATTTTTCAGAATACGGAAGGATTTTGAAATAAATAAATAAAACCATCAAAAATCCAAATTCGAAAAAATTTCACATAGCCCTGTGTGAAAGTGGACTACTCTTATGTATAATTACTTATAAGTGTTTATGTTTTCAAGGCCTTTGGAATATCGATCTGTATTTTTGGAATTGGCTATCACGTTTATTTATTACTTATCTTTTGTAAATATTTATAAATATATACGCAAATACTTATGTACTCGTATTAACTCGATTACTTTGAACACATGTACGTTATCACGTTTTATGAACAAGAAAAATGTTTATTGTGTATCAGTTTTATTTGAACACTTATAATAATATAATACAATGGCGCTATTATAACTCTGACGAGTTTTATGGGCGAGCTTCTCTCCCAATTCGGGGTGTGCTCCTTTTGTTTTTTCCTACTAATTGGGTGGACCTACAGTTTTATGCCGGCTCCGAACGGCGAATACATTTTTTGTGAGAAGCTTTTTCATGGCAGAAATACACTCGGAGGGTATGCCGCCCACTGCCGAGAGATGACCGCTGCTCTTAAAAACCCCAAAAATTGGATTTTTACTAATTAGAACAATTTTTTTGGTGTTTGCTCGGACTGGGGTTTGAACCCGAGACCTCTGGCATAGCAGGCGAGCACTCTACCCACTGCACCACAGCAGCCACTTACGTCGAGAAAATATTTTACAAATACAATTTTTTTAGGCACCCGCTAAAATCGCGTTTATTGCAATAACTTCCTTATTCGTTGTCGGATTACTAATATCGCCGGAAAGGACACGCTTAGCACTATATGTCCCATATACGGTTACGAAATTAAAGGTTCATCTGAACATTCTTGCCAACCCCGGTGAAATCATGCTTACTCTAATTTTGTATCGAAAATTTATAAAAATCCGACAGACCAAACCAAAGCAAGTAAGGAAGCCTAAGTTCGAGTGGAATCGAATATTAGATACTCAGCTGCATACTTTCATTGTTTGTTTGCGTCTGATAGAATCACGGTGTATTTTATATAAAGCGAGTACTGAATAAGGTGGGCGTAGCCACGCCCAATTTCAACATTTGTATCAGTCATCCAACTAAGCATATGAATATTATTCTTTGTGCAAAATTTAATGCTGTGAAAATTACTGTTTAAATATTTAATAACTAAAAATGTTCAACTGGCAACCCTTCTACCTTGCAACCATGCGAGCGATCAGCTGCCACGTTTTTACGTAAAAAATCAAAATGATTTTGATTTCTGCGGTACGGGCTTCTGCGTCGTACGTCGTTGAATAATCGGTTACATACAAATCCCATTAAATAGGTTGGATCAGCTGACACGGTACACGGGTTTACGTTCTCGACTAACTGGGCTATCAGTCGTTGTTTAGACAGCGAAGAAGCAACACAGGCACTGACTGCGTTGCTTTGTTTGTTTATGCGACAGTGTGCCATTGCGTATCTATGACGATGAATAATAAATAATTTTCTACTGCAACCAAATCTTCAAGTTGCAAACTTGCAATGCTTTATTTTTCAATTCATATAATAAAATTTGCTGTATTCTTAAAAGCTGACGGCGGTGGTAGCTCAATGGTATAGACAATGGACTACCAATCGAACGACTTAAGTTCGATTCTCGGTTGAGGCCGCTTGAAGAAGCTGATGAGGGGATGTGGTGGTCTCCGAAATGGATCCATAACTTCTACCAAAAAATTTTTTAAATTTTTCTTCATTAAAAAAATGGCCAATAGCTCATTTAAATTCACATAAAATAATTATTAGAATTAAAAAAAACGGCCATATAAATACAAACATAAATATGTATATCGGAGAGCCTGCCGAAAAACAAAAGTCTGAAAACAATAACAAGCATTGCCTGTACAAAAGCTTTGCTTGTTAATAGCTTTAGAACTTTGTACAAACCAAACACACAATCGCACCAACATACTAGGTAGCAAAGGCAGAGTGTCATTAAGCTACTGTTGTTGGTATGTGGATTGTAATGGAAGGAAAATTGAAATTTAAGCGAAACCAAAGAACATAAATGTATAAGAAGGGAAAATTCGCTACTTGAAAAGTATACCGAATAGGCCTTCTCGTTGTAGTGACGCGCAAACCAGGAGTTGTTTTGAACCCATATTCGCGACAAATTCACAATTCTATTCCTTTGTGTGCCTCGATTCTATTCTTATTCATTTGCACGTACATACATATGTACATATATGTACCAACGTAAATATATATATACATACATACATACATATATGCACATTTAAAGGTCCCCACAAACAGGAGCGATACGATACAGCCCACACAGCAAAATCGTGTAGGACGCGATACGATTTGCATATGTGGGCTGTATCGTATCGCTTATGTTTGTGGGGACCTTAAATCAACCACCAAAGTCCATAATGAAATGAGCAAGCAAGTGTAAACTACTACAAGCGGTTCATTCATAAAAATAGAAATGTCGCAACAAAGCATAAAAGTGGCAACAGAGCCTTTGGACAGATCAAGATTTTTATAAAATTCTAAAATTTGAAGTCGGGCTCATGGGTAAATAATGGAGACGTCATCCGATGAGCTGACTTCTTCCTCTTCTTGAAAATACACACGCACACTAGCCTTTTGTTTTTGTTTTCGTATCGATAGCTGTCAAATTCCTTTGCACTCATGCTTCCATGACATTTCATATTTGACTTGCGTTCTCCTTCCTAATTGTCTCATTTTCAGCCATCCATCAATGTGGTAGTTTCTTGTTCATGTACGAAGAAATCTTTATTTCATCTGTATTTGTGTCACAAGTTGTCGCTTAAAGTGCAAAACAGCATATCCGTCTACTGTACGTATGCGTGCATAAGCGGTTTTGCTTTCAAACGACGATGGTATGAAAATATACCTAGTACACATTTATCTTTGAAATTAATGTGAATATATTTTTTCCAATATTTATTGTACCTTAATTGGGGCAGAAATCCATTCGAAAACAAGTGCATATTTTCTATATGATCATCATCTTTGTTTTCCAGTTAAGAAATCCTCTGATGTTAATATAAATTCAATTATGAATTACCTACTGTTTCAAAAAATGGTTTTAATTATTTTAAATTTTCTTCCACCCTTGTCAAGCTTTGAGAAAATTTTAAGATAACAAAATTATGTAGGTACATATTTTAGGTAACCTAAAAATTATAACTTTTTCCAAGGTAAGCAAAATATCACCTTCGTGCACCTGGGTATGCCAAATGCTGTAAGTCTACCGCTGCAGCGCTGTCTTCATATGCAGTAGTTTGCATGTACATACTCAATAAACATCAGATCAAAATATGTCAAACAATGTTAGTTCTCAAATGCATCACAAGTTTAGAATTAAGGAAAATGTTTATGGGGTATACATATGGATATGCATGGATGTATGTACATATAGATGTGTATGAAGACCTGTAGCGTCCTTGTAGGGAAATCAATAAATAGTGAACAGATGTAAAACTGTAGAATTTGCAAAAATTGTTAACCAGTTCTGAACTATCAAATAGGTAATCCAGCGGTGGATAATTTACACCCCCGTGTTATATTCACCAGTTGCTAACATGCAAACATGACATGACGCAAAAGAGATTGTGCTCGCACTAGTAGTGTCGAAAAATGATCTAGAGATTTTCCCAACAGGGGTCATAGGCATCGTGTTTCTTTCATTTCATTTCTTTCTGCCTCCATTTATTCCTCCATATACTTCTTTCTATTTCGCGGAGACGAAAAATAGTGCGAGGCAACTCCTGGATTGCCGGTCATGCACAATCACTCGCTCGACTAAGTTCCACTTGCGAATTCTCCCTTCTTATAGATTTACGTTCTTTGGCGAAACCAAAGAACGTAAATCTATAAGAACGGAAAATTCGCTACTTGAAAAGTATACCGAATAGGCCTTCTCGTTGTAGTGACGCGCAAACCAGTAGTGAGTTTCTGTAAGAAATCGAGTGGATTTGTCTATTTTGATGACGTCACGTCGATTCTATCAAAACTTCTCTATTGATCGATAGCGAGTGTTTCTACAAGCATTAATCGATAAAATTCGGAACAGTGATGGAAATGAAACGCCAATCGAGAACTTAAACGCCAAAATAAATGTAATGCTCTAAACACATTCGAACCGGCGAGCGAAAAGCAGCCAGCTGTCAAAAGTAAAATGCACACGTTCTTATGGGCGCACACATTTTAACGCCAGCACGACTTCACGGCAGAAGGGTTGCATTTGTCGCTGCCGCAAATATAGACCTATTTCTAATTTGACAAGCGACAATGCGCATGTACAGGCAGAAACGTGTGTATGTGTGCATTTTGGGAGTACAAAGACGCTCCTTAAGAGACTCTACAAATCCTTTAAATATATATTAAATATATTTAAATGTATATTCATTAATATATAGTATGTACATATATACATAAATAATTTGTTTTAATTAAAATATACTTACATTCTGGCTGAATTCGGCTGTTTTGTCCATTTTTTCGACCGGTGAAAGCTTTCTCACCGTTTAAAAAGTTGGCGAGTATATTGATAGATAATATATCGACTATTTTGCTTACATAAACACCTTTAATCGATCATTCCTACTGAATTGGAATGGAACATATCAGCTGATTTGTCAGTTCTATCGATCCATTCGACTCATTTTCATACAGAAACGCATGCATCGAGAATGACGTCATGATGACGTCAAATCGACTATTTCAGTAGAGAACATTGATCGATATGAGTTACAGAAACTCACTACTGGAGTTGTTTTGAACCCATATTAGCGACAAATTCACAATTCTATTCCTTTATGTGCCTCGATTCTATTCTTATTCATTTGCACGTACATACATATGTACATATATGTACCAACGCAAAAATATATATACATACATACATACATACATATATGCACATTCAAATCAACCACCAAAAAACATAATGAAAAGGACAAACAAGTGTAAAATACTACAAGTGGTTCATTCATAGAAATAGAAATGTCGCAACAAAGCATAAAAGTGACAACAGAGCCTTTGGACAGATCAAGATTTTTATAAAATTCTAAAATTTGAAGTCGGGCTCATGGGTAAATAATGGAGACTTCATCCGATGAGCTGACTTCTTCCTCTTCTTCAAAATACACACGCACACTAGCCTTTTGTTTTTGTTTTCGTATCGATAGCTGTCAAATTCCTTTGCACTCATGTTTCCATGGCATTTCATATTTGACTTGCGTTCTCCTTCCTAACTGTGTAACCTAAATCAAACGCACGCCGTCAATTTACTGTCAAAAATTTCTCATGCCCATACAACTTGTATGGGAGTAACCGAAATTGAACGGCGTGCGTAAAAAGCAAATTCGACGCCCAATTTTTGTTTTGCGTGACAGTTGAAATTAAGCATTGTGGGTGATTGTTTGCAAAAAAATTTACACTTACTTTTGATATCGTGTCTGTTAGGTACATATTCCACAAAATAACAAGATTTTCTCTGATTTTCTGTATTTTTCTATTTCTTTATCTGAACACGCACGCAAGTCAATTTCGGTTCAACGCATATGAAAAATTTGCGTGCGTGCGTTAAATTGACGACTTGCGTTTGATTTAGGTTACACAGTAATTGTTCGATTTTCAGCCATCCATCAATGTGGTAGTTTCTTGTTCATGTACGAAGACATGTTTATTTCATCTGTATTTGTGTCACAAGTTGTTGCTTAAAGTGCAAAACAGCATATCAGTCTACTGTACGTAAGCGTGCATATGCGGTTTTGCTTTCAAACACTGATGGGCGTTTTGACTCATATGAGCAGTTACTCTCAGCCATACCTCGGCGTTTCATAGATCTTAAGATCAGACAAAAGCCCAAATTACATCAGCGATGTGGCAGCGGGCAGCGACGGTTTTCGAAATCAGCTGATGCGTCTAATATGAGCAGTGACTGCCAGACCAAACACAATAGAGCGTTCGCAGTATTTGGCAGTGACTTCTTTATATATTCGGTCTGTTTCCTTTTACCTTGGAAACGTGGTGACATAAATTTACTTACCATTTTCATGTTCACTTTTTTCAATAAAAATAATCAATCTTGTTTCATTTTTTCCTCTGCTCTTTCTTCTTCTTTGCTTTTGCATCCCGCCAGCAATATTTGCTAGTGGAAATTAATTAAGTAAAAATTAAATTATCTCCCGCTTGCTGGCATCAAAGTACGGAAACACAAAATTAGTAAAAAATATATTACTTTGGATAGTACGGAAACAGACATAAGTTCACATCAACACTTAGAAGTTGGCTGCGATCCAAGGCAGCAGCAGCGAATTTAGAATTTGGGCTAAACGGAGCGGTGCTGCCAGCTGCCTCTGCTGTATTATGTGCCGCTTCATTGCAAACCGTAGTTTCTAAAAATCAGCTGATTTCGAAAAACAGACGCTGCCACAGCCACATCGCTATTGTAATTTCGGCTAAACAAGTTATGCTCTTCACACAGACAGGTTGCGCTCTTTGTTTAAAAAATTATTTAGTCGTCGCTGAACAAGTGGCCAAACAACATCGTGTGTGGCTATCGCATGTTTGCGCAGCGAATGTTAAAAATTTGCATGTACGTATGTACATATATGCATGTATGTATGTTTGTTCGCCATACCCTGCAAAAAAATGTGCGATAAATCCCGAAAGAGATTTGTCCCAGATTCATCTCTTTCGGAAACAATCGGTCCACAATTAGTCCCCGATTGTTCCCGCACGGGTATAAATGTAGACCAATTGTTCCCGAAAGGGTACAAATCTAGATTGATTAAATGTAGAAATTTTACAAAAATATTCAATGTATGAATTTAAAAAAATTTATAATAATAGGTAAAACTGAACACCCTTTCTTTTAATAACAATAATGAATAATAATTTTAACAAAATGTTACCAAAAATTCCTATTGGAAAATCAATTACAATTATAAACTCAATACTATGTAAGAAAATTTTTATTTATTGATTATTATTATTTTTTACAAACGTAAAACTTATTGTATAATCTTTACTTAAATAGGCATGAACATTTATAATTTTTAAAGATTGTTTTAAAAAATAGCCTTGGCTAATTTTGAAAAATTCCTCACATGTATTTTACACTCGCATAATGCATTCTCAGAACTTAAAATATTTTGAGGAGATATTTATTTTTTTAAAAGATTTCACTACAGGATGAAAGCTGATCGAATAAACTTTCTTCTAACATTTATAACAATAATTTTTACATGTTCATAAAAAATAGCCTTGGCTTACAACTTTGGATGAAAGCGATTAATCTACATTTGTACCCGTTCGGGTATAAAAATTGAACAATTAGTCTCTTCGTAGGATATTCTCGAAAAAATGCGATCAATTCGCCCCATATAAAGGGATGTAAAATTGTACTAGTCGCATGCTCCCTTGCGATTGATCCCGGACACGTCCCGTATTAATCGAATTTTTTGCAGGGTAGCGATCAAAGCGCTCTCACTTATACACTTGCATTTACAAATTTGCCGAGCCATGAAAAATATCTTTGATTCGAATCAAATTTTTGATTCGAATCAAAAATTTGATTCGAATCAAAAATTTATTACGAATCTTGATTCAAAATATATTTTTGATTCGAATCAAAAATTTGATTCGAATCAAAAATTTTATTCGAATCAAAAATTTTATTTGAATCAAAAATTTTATTCGAATCAAAAATTTATTTAGAATCAAAAATACTGTAGCATATCAGAATTATTCAAGTACCTTCTCGGTAACTTAAAACACAAAAATGTATAAAATGCACCAAAAGTGCAACAACAGCCAAATTGTATGCTGACGCCAAATATGTATATGTGTATGTATGTATGTACATATATACATATTTCTGACTGTCGTATTTACGTTTGTGCTACGCCGTACGTACATACATACATATGTATGGATGTGCATAGGCCCTGTAAAAATCATAGGATTATATGATCCATTTTGCGGTAGGTAGGAGTACTTTCAAAGTGATCATAAACATAGACCCAAGCGAGCGACTCGTTTATCTGCATCGGCTCGTAGTTAGCCGAACATTGCTACAAAAACCGAATGTATGTATATCGCGATAATGACGAAGCAAGTGCGTACATTTGTATGTATGTATGTATGTATGTATGTACATACCCTGCAGGGAACTCGATAACTAGTGAGCAAAATTTCTAGTTCCGAACTAGCGAAAAGGTGTCAAAGGGGAACTAGATCAATTGTAGTTAGACCCTCACCAGTTCAAAAGGAGTGAATTGAGTGACCATTATAAGACACACTTTGATGTGTATGCAATTTCGAAGTGACAATAATTCTATGAAAATTTTTCGTTCGTTCAATTGCCGTCGGCTTTGTATATTTCTGCAATTCTCAGATGTTTAGTGATGCATTTTATATAAAGAGTTTTCTATTTGCATCTTGTATGACATGAAATGTTCCCCTAATTATGCTTTTCCGATCCCTCAGGCTTATTTCTATTTTTTTTTTTTATTTTATTACTTTTTAAATAATATTGTAAAGTTTTATTAAATAAATAAATAAAAAAATATTAGTTTAAAAAAAAAATTAAAAAAAAATATCATCCACCTTGACACCGACAGGATTCGAATCCGCGCCCCTCGAATTGAAAGGCACATGCGTTAGCCAGTCGGCCATCGCGCTACTTGCATGAAGTGTGTCAAAGGCTGCACTTAAGCGGCAGATGCAAAACTGTAGAATTTGTAGGTACTTGAAAAGTATACCGAATAGGCCTTCTCGTTGTAGTGACGCGCAAACCAGTAGTGAGTTTCTGTAAGAAATCGAGTGGATTTGTCTATTTTGATGACGTCACGTCGATTCTATCAAAACTTCTCTATTGATCGATAGCGAGTGTTTCTACAAGCATTAATCGATAAAATTCGGAACAGTGATGGAAATGAAACGCCAATCGAGAACTTAAACGCCAAAATAAATGTAATGCTCTAAACACATTCGAACCGGCGAGCGAAAAGCAGCCAGCTGTCAAAAGTAAAATGCACACGTTCTTATGGGCGCACACATTTTAACGCCAGCACGACTTCACGGCAGAAGGGTTGCATTTGTCGCTGCCGCAAATATAGACCTATTTCTAATTTGACAAGCGACAATGCGCATGTACAGGCAGAAACGTGTGTATGTGTGCATTTTGGGAGTACAAAGACGCTCCTTAAGAGACTCTACAAATCCTTTAAATATATATTAAATATATTTAAATGTATATTCATTAATATATAGTATGTACATATATACATAAATAATTTGTTTTAATTAAAATATACTTACATTCTGGCTGAATTCGGCTGTTTTGTCCATTTTTTCGACCGGTGAAAGCTTTCTCACCGTTTAAAAAGTTGGCGAGTATATTGATAGATAATATATCGACTATTTTGCTTACATAAACACCTTTAATCGATCATTCCTACTGAATTGGAATGGAACATATCAGCTGATTTGTCAGTTCTATCGATCCATTCGACTCATTTTCATACAGAAACGCATGCATCGAGAATGACGTCATGATGACGTCAAATCGACTATTTCAGTAGAGAACATTGATCGATATGAGTTACAGAAACTCACTACTGGAGTTGTTTTGAACCCATATTAGCGACAAATTCACAATTCTATTCCTTTATCTGCCTCGATTCTATTCTTATTCATTTGCACGTACATACATATGTACATATATGTACCAACGCAAAAATATATATACATACATACATACATACATATATGCACATTCAAATCAACCACCAAAAAACATAATGAAAAGGACAAACAAGTGTAAAATACTACAAGTGGTTCATTCATAGAAATAGAAATGTCGCAACAAAGCATAAAAGTGACAACAGAGCCTTTGGACAGATCAAGATTTTTATAAAATTCTAAAATTTGAAGTCGGGCTCATGGGTAAATAATGGAGACTTCATCCGATGAGCTGACTTCTTCCTCTTCTTCAAAATACACACGCACACTAGCCTTTTGTTTTTGTTTTCGTATCGATAGCTGTCAAATTCCTTTGCACTCATGTTTCCATGGCATTTCATATTTGACTTGCGTTCTCCTTCCTAACTGTGTAACCTAAATCAAACGCACGCCGTCAATTTACTGTCAAAAATTTCTCATGCCCATACAACTTGTATGGGAGTAACCGAAATTGAACGGCGTGCGTAAAAAGCAAATTCGACGCCCAATTTTTGTTTTGCGTGACAGTTGAAATTAAGCATTGTGGGTGATTGTTTGCAAAAAAATTTACACTTACTTTTGATATCGTGTCTGTTAGGTACATATTCCACAAAATAACAAGATTTTCTCTGATTTTCTGTATTTTTCTATTTCTTTATCTGAACACGCACGCAAGTCAATTTCGGTTCAACGCATATGAAAAATTTGCGTGCGTGCGTTAAATTGACGACTTGCGTTTGATTTAGGTTACACAGTAATTGTTCGATTTTCAGCCATCCATCAATGTGGTAGTTTCTTGTTCATGTACGAAGACATGTTTATTTCATCTGTATTTGTGTCACAAGTTGTTGCTTAAAGTGCAAAACAGCATATCAGTCTACTGTACGTAAGCGTGCATATGCGGTTTTGCTTTCAAACACTGATGGGCGTTTTGACTCATATGAGCAGTTACTCTCAGCCATACCTCGGCGTTTCATAGATCTTAAGATCAGACAAACAAGTTATGCTCTTCACACAGACAGGTTGCGCTCTTTGTTTAAAAAATTATTTAGTCGTCGCTGAACAAGTGGCCAAACAACATCGTGTGTGGCTATCGCATGTTTGCGCAGCGAATGTTAAAAATTTGCATGTACGTATGTACATATATGCATGTATGTATGTTTGTTCGCCATACCCTGCAAAAAAATGTGCGATAAATCCCGAAAGAGATTTGTCCCAGATTCATCTCTTTCGGAAACAATCGGTCCACAATTAGTCCCCGATTGTTCCCGCACGGGTATAAATGTAGACCAATTGTTCCCGAAAGGGTACAAATCTAGATTGATTAAATGTAGAAATTTTACAAAAATATTCAATGTATGAATTTAAAAAAATTTATAATAATAGGTAAAACTGAACACCCTTTCTTTTAATAACAATAATGAATAATAATTTTAACAAAATGTTACCAAAAATTCCTATTGGAAAATCAATTACAATTATAAACTCAATACTATGTAAGAAAATTTTTATTTATTGATTATTATTATTTTTTACAAACGTAAAACTTATTGTATAATCTTTACTTAAATAGGCATGAACATTTATAATTTTTAAAGATTGTTTTAAAAAATAGCCTTGGCTAATTTTGAAAAATTCCTCACATGTATTTTACACTCGCATAATGCATTCTCAGAACTTAAAATATTTTGAGGAGATATTTATTTTTTTAAAAGATTTCACTACAGGATGAAAGCTGATCGAATAAACTTTCTTCTAACATTTATAACAATAATTTTTACATGTTCATAAAAAATAGCCTTGGCTTACAACTTTGGATGAAAGCGATTAATCTACATTTGTACCCGTTCGGGTATAAAAATTGAACAATTAGTCTCTTCGTAGGATATTCTCGAAAAAATGCGATCAATTCGCCCCATATAAAGGGATGTAAAATTGTACTAGTCGCATGCTCCCTTGCGATTGATCCCGGACACGTCCCGTATTAATCGAATTTTTTGCAGGGTAGCGATCAAAGCGCTCTCACTTATACACTTGCATTTACAAATTTGCCGAGCCATGAAAAATATCTTTGATTCGAATCAAAAATTTGATTCGAATCAAAAATTTATTACGAATCTTGATTCAAAATATATTTTTGATTCGAATCAAAAATTTGATTCGAATCAAAAATTTTATTCGAATCAAAAATTTTATTTGAATCAAAAATTTTATTCGAATCAAAAATTTATTTAGAATCAAAAATACTGTAGCATATCAGAATTATTCAAGTACCTTCTCGGTAACTTAAAACACAAAAATGTATAAAATGCACCAAAAGTGCAACAACAGCCAAATTGTATGCTGACGCCAAATATGTATATGTGTATGTATGTATGTACATATATACATATTTCTGACTGTCGTATTTACGTTTGTGCTACGCCGTACGTACATACATACATATGTATGGATGTGCATAGGCCCTGTAAAAATCATAGGATTATATGATCCATTTTGCGGTAGGTAGGAGTACTTTCAAAGTGATCATAAACATAGACCCAAGCGAGCGACTCGTTTATCTGCATCGGCTCGTAGTTAGCCGAACATTGCTACAAAAACCGAATGTATGTATATCGCGATAATGACGAAGCAAGTGCGTACATTTGTATGTATGTATGTATGTATGTATGTACATACCCTGCAGGGAACTCGATAACTAGTGAGCAAAATTTCTAGTTCCGAACTAGCGAAAAGGTGTCAAAGGGGAACTAGATCAATTGTAGTTAGACCCTCACCAGTTCAAAAGGAGTGAATTGAGTGACCATTATAAGACACACTTTGATGTGTATGCAATTTCGAAGTGACAATAATTCTATGAAAATTTTTCGTTCGTTCAATTGCCGTCGGCTTTGTATATTTCTGCAATTCTCAGATGTTTAGTGATGCATTTTATATAAAGAGTTTTCTATTTGCATCTTGTATGACATGAAATGTTCCCCTAATTATGCTTTTCCGATCCCTCAGGCTTATTTCTATTTTTTTTTTTTTATTTTATTACTTTTTAAATAATATTGTAAAGTTTTATTAAATAAATAAATAAAAAAATATTAGTTTAAAAAAAAAATTAAAAAAAAATATCATCCACCTTGACACCGACAGGATTCGAACCCGCGCCCCTCGAATTGAAAGGCACATGCGTTAGCCAGTCGGCCATCGCGCTACTTGCATGAAGTGTGTCAAAGGCTGCACTTAAGCGGCAGATGCAAAACTGTAGAATTTGTAGGTACTTGAAAAGTATACCGAATAGGCCTTCTCGTTGTAGTGACGCGCAAACCAGTAGTGAGTTTCTGTAAGAAATCGAGTGGATTTGTCTATTTTGATGACGTCACGTCGATTCTATCAAAACTTCTCTATTGATCGATAGCGAGTGTTTCTACAAGCATTAATCGATAAAATTCGGAACAGTGATGGAAATGAAACGCCAATCGAGAACTTAAACGCCAAAATAAATGTAATGCTCTAAACACATTCGAACCGGCGAGCGAAAAGCAGCCAGCTGTCAAAAGTAAAATGCACACGTTCTTATGGGCGCACACATTTTAACGCCAGCACGACTTCACGGCAGAAGGGTTGCATTTGTCGCTGCCGCAAATATAGACCTATTTCTAATTTGACAAGCGACAATGCGCATGTACAGGCAGAAACGTGTGTATGTGTGCATTTTGGGAGTACAAAGACGCTCCTTAAGAGACTCTACAAATCCTTTAAATATATATTAAATATATTTAAATGTATATTCATTAATATATAGTATGTACATATATACATAAATAATTTGTTTTAATTAAAATATACTTACATTCTGGCTGAATTCGGCTGTTTTGTCCATTTTTTCGACCGGTGAAAGCTTTCTCACCGTTTAAAAAGTTGGCGAGTATATTGATAGATAATATATCGACTATTTTGCTTACATAAACACCTTTAATCGATCATTCCTACTGAATTGGAATGGAACATATCAGCTGATTTGTCAGTTCTATCGATCCATTCGACTCATTTTCATACAGAAACGCATGCATCGAGAATGACGTCATGATGACGTCAAATCGACTATTTCAGTAGAGAACATTGATCGATATGAGTTACAGAAACTCACTACTGGAGTTGTTTTGAACCCATATTAGCGACAAATTCACAATTCTATTCCTTTATGTGCCTCGATTCTATTCTTATTCATTTGCACGTACATACATATGTACATATATGTACCAACGCAAAAATATATATACATACATACATACATACATATATGCACATTCAAATCAACCACCAAAAAACATAATGAAAAGGACAAACAAGTGTAAAATACTACAAGTGGTTCATTCATAGAAATAGAAATGTCGCAACAAAGCATAAAAGTGACAACAGAGCCTTTGGACAGATCAAGATTTTTATAAAATTCTAAAATTTGAAGTCGGGCTCATGGGTAAATAATGGAGACTTCATCCGATGAGCTGACTTCTTCCTCTTCTTCAAAATACACACGCACACTAGCCTTTTGTTTTTGTTTTCGTATCGATAGCTGTCAAATTCCTTTGCACTCATGTTTCCATGGCATTTCATATTTGACTTGCGTTCTCCTTCCTAACTGTGTAACCTAAATCAAACGCACGCCGTCAATTTACTGTCAAAAATTTCTCATGCCCATACAACTTGTATGGGAGTAACCGAAATTGAACGGCGTGCGTAAAAAGCAAATTCGACGCCCAATTTTTGTTTTGCGTGACAGTTGAAATTAAGCATTGTGGGTGATTGTTTGCAAAAAAATTTACACTTACTTTTGATATCGTGTCTGTTAGGTACATATTCCACAAAATAACAAGATTTTCTCTGATTTTCTGTATTTTTCTATTTCTTTATCTGAACACGCACGCAAGTCAATTTCGGTTCAACGCATATGAAAAATTTGCGTGCGTGCGTTAAATTGACGACTTGCGTTTGATTTAGGTTACACAGTAATTGTTCGATTTTCAGCCATCCATCAATGTGGTAGTTTCTTGTTCATGTACGAAGACATGTTTATTTCATCTGTATTTGTGTCACAAGTTGTTGCTTAAAGTGCAAAACAGCATATCAGTCTACTGTACGTAAGCGTGCATATGCGGTTTTGCTTTCAAACACTGATGGGCGTTTTGACTCATATGAGCAGTTACTCTCAGCCATACCTCGGCGTTTCATAGATCTTAAGATCAGACCAAGCATGGGCATTTTGACTCATATGAGCAGTTACTCTCAGCACACGTATTCTTACGCTCTTATTTCAGTTGCTGTTGAGAGCGAAAAATCAATTGAGTCACAGTGGTGTTAGAACACAATTTTCATGTCAGTTGTGTTTCAGCAAGCAAAGTGATGACACATATCGTCGCTTTGCTGTTATTTTTTATGCAATAGTAAATTATGAGTTATTTAATGAATGAAAGCATTAAGGGCAATTCTAAATAATTTTTCACTGCGAAATGAATGAAAAATTGTTTAGAATTGCACTAATTATTTTACCATTTCAGATACTTTCTCTAAAATGTAACGCAAAAAGAAAAATAAGCCACTTTGAAAAAAATAAAATAAAATAGGAACTTTATTTAATTATTGAATAAATATATGATAGATAAACGAGGGAAGAGGTAAGGAAAGGGATCTGTCCCCTTTACACACATATTACACAATAGACATTGCATATTACCAAAGGCATCGGAAATCATAAAGCAATATTTGTCATTCATTTTGAACAAACACATATAGGTACGCGCATAAATAGTATCATAAAACAATCAAGCGGCGCACGATGTTGCTTCGCTGTTGTTCGTTAATCAACTGACTGCAAATGTTCTTTGTCCCATGGTAGCCACTTTACGCTCGCGGTTACCAATACATGCTTATATTTCATTTGCCCACCAATGGATCAGACAAACAAGTTATGCTCTCACACAGACAGGTTGCGCTCTTTGTTTAAAAAATTATTTAGTCGTCGCTGAACAAGTGGCCAAACAACATCGTGTGTGGCTATCGCATGTTTGCGCAGCGAATGTTAAAAATTTGCATGTACGTATGTACATATATGCATGTATGTATGTTTGTTCGCCATACCCTGCAAAAAAATGTGCGATAAATCCCGAAAGAGATTTGTCCCAGATTCATCTCTTTCGGAAACAATCGGTCCACAATTAGTCCCCGATTGTTCCCGCACGGGTATAAATGTAGACCAATTGTTCCCGAAAGGGTACAAATCTAGATTGATTAAATGTAGAAATTTTACAAAAATATTCAATGTATGAATTTAAAAAAATTTATAATAATAGGTAAAACTGAACACCCTTTCTTTTAATAACAATAATGAATAATAATTTTAACAAAATGTTACCAAAAATTCCTATTGGAAAATCAATTACAATTATAAACTCAATACTATGTAAGAAAATTTTTATTTATTGATTATTATTATTTTTTACAAACGTAAAACTTATTGTATAATCTTTACTTAAATAGGCATGAACATTTATAATTTTTAAAGATTGTTTTAAAAAATAGCCTTGGCTAATTTTGAAAAATTCCTCACATGTATTTTACACTCGCATAATGCATTCTCAGAACTTAAAATATTTTGAGGAGATATTTATTTTTTTAAAAGATTTCACTACAGGATGAAAGCTGATCGAATAAACTTTCTTCTAACATTTATAACAATAATTTTTACATGTTCATAAAAAATAGCCTTGGCTTACAACTTTGGATGAAAGCGATTAATCTACATTTGTACCCGTTCGGGTATAAAAATTGAACAATTAGTCTCTTCGTAGGATATTCTCGAAAAAATGCGATCAATTCGCCCCATATAAAGGGATGTAAAATTGTACTAGTCGCATGCTCCCTTGCGATTGATCCCGGACACGTCCCGTATTAATCGAATTTTTTGCAGGGTAGCGATCAAAGCGCTCTCACTTATACACTTGCATTTACAAATTTGCCGAGCCATGAAAAATATCTTTGATTCGAATCAAAAATTTGATTCGAATCAAAAATTTATTACGAATCTTGATTCAAAATATATTTTTGATTCGAATCAAAAATTTGATTCGAATCAAAAATTTTATTCGAATCAAAAATTTTATTTGAATCAAAAATTTTATTCGAATCAAAAATTTATTTAGAATCAAAAATACTGTAGCATATCAGAATTATTCAAGTACCTTCTCGGTAACTTAAAACACAAAAATGTATAAAATGCACCAAAAGTGCAACAACAGCCAAATTGTATGCTGACGCCAAATATGTATATGTGTATGTATGTATGTACATATATACATATTTCTGACTGTCGTATTTACGTTTGTGCTACGCCGTACGTACATACATACATATGTATGGATGTGCATAGGCCCTGTAAAAATCATAGGATTATATGATCCATTTTGCGGTAGGTAGGAGTACTTTCAAAGTGATCATAAACATAGACCCAAGCGAGCGACTCGTTTATCTGCATCGGCTCGTAGTTAGCCGAACATTGCTACAAAAACCGAATGTATGTATATCGCGATAATGACGAAGCAAGTGCGTACATTTGTATGTATGTATGTATGTATGTATGTACATACCCTGCAGGGAACTCGATAACTAGTGAGCAAAATTTCTAGTTCCGAACTAGCGAAAAGGTGTCAAAGGGGAACTAGATCAATTGTAGTTAGACCCTCACCAGTTCAAAAGGAGTGAATTGAGTGACCATTATAAGACACACTTTGATGTGTATGCAATTTCGAAGTGACAATAATTCTATGAAAATTTTTCGTTCGTTCAATTGCCGTCGGCTTTGTATATTTCTGCAATTCTCAGATGTTTAGTGATGCATTTTATATAAAGAGTTTTCTATTTGCATCTTGTATGACATGAAATGTTCCCCTAATTATGCTTTTCCGATCCCTCAGGCTTATTTCTATTTTTTTTTTTATTTTATTACTTTTTAAATAATATTGTAAAGTTTTATTAAATAAATAAATAAAAAAATATTAGTTTAAAAAAAAAATTAAAAAAAAATATCATCCACCTTGACACCGACAGGATTCGAACCCGCGCCCCTCGAATTGAAAGGCACATGCGTTAGCCAGTCGGCCATCGCGCTACTTGCATGAAGTGTGTCAAAGGCTGCACTTAAGCGGCAGATGCAAAACTGTAGAATTTGTAGGTACTTGTAGCTAGTTCAGAACTATCGAAATTGTGCCAATAAACGAACTAGTGTTAACTGTAGAATTTAGTAATAGTTCGGAACTATCGAAAATGTAGTGCAGAGAGGGACAATTGACACCGCCTAGGACATCGGCGTGTTAAATTCGCCAGTTGATAATATGCAAAAGAGATTTAGCTCGCACTAGTAGTGTCGAAAAATGCACTAGAAGCGACCTAGTTCGGAACTAGAGATTTTCCCTACAGGGTATGTATGCATGCTCGTTGGAACGTGCACGATCTGGTAATAAATAGACATTGAACGCAACACAACATGTTGGCGATTGCGCTAGAAAAATTTTATTATTTTATTTTTATTAAAGAAAAGCTTACTTATATATGTATGTAATCCTAATAATCAAATTGAATTGGCAGTCGTTCAAATCTGTTCAGCGATTATTAAATTTCATTAATTTTAGTACCTACTCCATGGATTAATCCCATGTAGGTACTCCATGGATTAATCCCATGTAGTTACTCCTTGGATTACTCGGGTGTCATGCGGAAATCGGAGTATGTGATCCCTGCCTAGGACATCGCCATGTTAAATGGACCATATTTTTTATATGAAATGTGACAGGTTGAGGAGTACTCGGTTGGTCCACAGCGAGTACTCTATACACGCGTGCATGGAGTACTCGGCTTTTTTGCAGGGTGCATGCTCGTTTGAACGTGCACGATTCAGTAATAAAGGGTAGGGATGCAAATTTTGAGGACCAACATCGATACATCGATGTTCGATGTATCGAAAAAATTACGCGACACAAAAAATGCTGGTGATTGCGCTAGAAAAATTTTATTATTTTATTTTAACTAAAGAAAAGCTTACTTATGAATGTATGTAAATTGAATTGGCAGTCTTTCAAAACTGTTCAGAGATTATTAAATTTCATTAATTTTAGTACCTACTCCATGGATTAATCCCATGTAGGTACTCCATGGATTAATCCCATGTAGTTACTCCTTGGATTACTCGGGTGTCATGCGGAAATCGGAGTATGTGATCCCTGCCTAGGACATCGCCATGTTAAATGGACCATATTTTTTATATGAAATGTGGCAGGTTGAGGAGTACTCGGTTGGTCCATAGCGAGTACTCTATACACGCGTGCATGGGGTACTCGGCTTTTTTGCAGGGGGCACTTGGGTGCATATGCATACATACATATGTATGTATATACCCTATAACACAGTGATAGTCATTTGATATATCATTTGAGGTGCACGTTTGATGGAAATTTCTGTCACACACTGCCTACAAGTTTCCATCATTTTTATATGGACGGTATGAAAAATGTGATTTATGTGTTCTCCAAATGATGTATCAAATGACTATCACTGCTATATGTGTTAGTGTTTGCTGAGAATGTGTTGGAGTTTCCATCATTCCTGTCTTACAGGGTATGTACATATGTATGTACATATCTACATATAAGTAAGAATTAGAGTAGATATATGTACATGTATTATAGTAAATAAGTAGTACATAAGAAATTTTGTGTATAGGTAAATAAGAATCAATTTTACCAATAAATTCACTGATTGAATTGCTGTTCGTAAAGCAACACATCACACCACTTTCGTTTAATTTGAACGGGTTTAAAATATGCATATGTATGTACCTATAGTGAATCTAAAATATATGTATTTCAAATAAAAGATACTTTTAGTACGAGATCATTTTGGGTAAATGCATTATTATTATTTATTTTTAAATTCTGTTATTTTATTCTTTTTTTGGGTTCATTCAATGTATGTAAAATATATAAAATATAAGTACATAAGTAAGTACATGTGTGTGGATATGTATAAGAGAAATTTACATATGTATGTATATTCATTTACATATTAAGGGGTAAGTACATATGTACATACATCATATATATGTAAGTATGTACATATGTATGTGTTAGATTACATCTGTATTTTATATGGAAATGAAGTCAGGAGGTAAGTGTTGGTCCCCATGCGAAAAAAAAGTTATAAAAGTCCCCCCTAAATTTTAAGCTAATGCTGAGAGGGTTAAGAAAAAAAAATGAATGGGAGTTGTTTTTAATATTTTCGTTTTTCAACAAAACCACAACAACGAAATCAAACTCTTATATACATGCATTATTAAAAGTCGTTTAAGTAACAATGAAAAAGAATAATTGAAAACCACTGGTTGAATTTAAAAGTATATGGGTTACTATACTTAAAACAATTCTACATACCCAGTAAACTTCAATCGAAAATGGGCAAGCTCGAAATTGATATTAGAGGCATGCTCTAGAAGACATTTTTCATAGAATTTAATGCAGAATCCGATTTTTCTACGAACAGTATGGCTTAGAAAATTGACCCAGCCTAACGTATGCACATACATTGTATGGTACATATATTTATTATATTTTATTAAAAAAATTTTAAGTTGATATCTTTTGTTGAGAATTCAAAATTTAATAATACAAATTTTACTTTTTTGATAATCATAAATTTCAAAGAATAAAAGATAAAATATTTAACAAATAATTGAAAGTAATTATTTAACAAAGTAACTCCTACATATACTCCCCCTCCAATAAAAAGTATATTAATTAATATTAAATGTTATTTTCTTTTTGTTATTAGAAAGTGTAAATGTATTAGTATTTTGTGTAGAGTCGTGGATAATATTTGCAGGTTTAAGTAAATCTATGGAAACTGTTTTAATATTATTTCCATATTGAATTTTAAACACTTTTTCATGTTTAGATATAACTTTGAATGGTCCTTCATAAGGTGGTTGTAAATTAGATTTGTGAATAACTTTAAGAAAAACAAATTCACAACATTTTAAATTTTTTGGAATAAAAGAATATTCTTTATTGTGATGTAAAACTTTTGATCTGATATGTGAAAAATATTCTCTTAATTTAGTAATCATCTCAATTGAATTATCATTTTCATTGTTATTATTATTATTTGAAATAACTAATTCACCTGGTAATCTAAGAGTTTGACCATATACTAATTCTGCAGGACAGCATTTCAAATCTTCCTTAATAGAAGTACGAAGTCCTAGTAGAATCCAAGGAAGAATATCAGACCAGTGTACGGAATCTCCTGAAGCTGTAATAGCAGTTTTCAAAGTTCTGTGAAACCTTTCAATCATTCCATTTGATTGAGGATGATAAGGAGAAGTATGAATTTTATGTGATCCTATCAATTTAGTTAATTCAGTGAATAATTTTGATGTGAACTGAGATCCTTGATCTACAGTTATTTTAAGTGGAATGCCAAAACGATGAATATAATTTTGAACAAAAGTTGTTGCAATTGTAGAAGCAGAAATATCTTTAATTGGATAAGCTTCTGGCCAGCGTGTATTTCTATCAATTATAGTTAAAATGAAACGATTTTCTCTTGACATAGGTAATGGGCCAACAAGGTCCATATGTATATATTCAAATCGCCCATTAGGTATACTAATTTTTTCTACGATAGATTTTGTATGTTTCGAAATTTTAGATTTTTGACAACTGATACAAGTTGAAGTCCAATTGTTAATTTCTTTACGCATATTAGGCCAATAATATTTTGATTGAATTAAACGTCTAGTTGTTCGAAAACTTGGATGTGATAATGAATGAATTTTATCAAAAATAATTCTCCTCATTGAATTTGGAACAAATGGTCTAAAAGGTTGTTGAGTAATGTCACACCAAATGTTAAGATTAAGGACTGGTATATTAATTTGTTTTAAATTATTTTTAGAATTTTTGTTAGAAATAATTTCATGTAAAATTTTATCTTTTTGTTGTTCTTCATATAATGTTTGTAAATGTATATCTTGAGACGAAAGTGTGTTTATATCTGGAATTCGTGAAAGAGTATCAGCAACTATATTATCTTTGCCAGAAATGTATTGAATGTCACTTGTGAATTGTGCAATGTATTCGAGATGTCTAATTTGTCGAGGTGATTTATCTGTTTTTGAATTAAGAATTTGTGTTAAAGGTTTATGATCAGTGAATACAGTAAATTTTCGGCCTTCAAGAAAATGTTTAAAATGTTTAATTGAATTGTAAATTGCCAGAAGTTCTCTGTCAAAAGTAGAATATTTGCTTTCTGTAGTAGATAATTTGCGTGAAAAATATGCAAGTGGTTCTAAAGTGTTATTACTAATTTGTTGTAAAACTGCACCAATTGCAACATTTGAAGCATCTACTGAAAGTGATAGTTGACCATATTTATCAAAATGTGTAAGTAATGTTTTTTGGGCAAAAAGTTTTTTAACATTTTCAAAAGCATTAGTAGTATTCTCAGACCAATTAAGTTCTTTAAGTTTATGTTTAATAGTAAATGTTAACATTTCATGTAACGGGCATAGTTCTGTTGCTAACATTTTAACATATCTACGGTAATAATTAACCATACCTAGAAACTTTTGCAATTTTTTGATTGAAAGTGGTTTTTCAAAATTAATGATTGCTTCAACTCGTTCGAAAGAAGGTTTAATTCCATCACATGAAATTTCATAACTGAGGAAGTCTAATTTATTTGTACCGAAAATGCATTTATTTGGTTTAATATTCAAATTATATTTTTGAAGTCTTTCAAATATGGATTTTAAATGTTCTATATGTTGCTCTTCATTATCACTTGCAACAAGAATGTCATCAATATAGACAAAAACAAATTCTAGACCTGAAAATACTTCGTTTATAAATCTTTGAAATGTTTGTGCACTGTTACGTAAACCAAAAGGCATACGTATAAATTCAAACATTCCAAAAGGTGTGGTTATTGCAGTTTTATGAATATCTTCTTCGGCCATAGGTATTTGATGATAAGCACGGACTAAATCAATTTTGGAAAATATGTGTTTATTCTTTAAATCAATTGTTAAATCATGAATATGAGGTAGTGGATAACGGTCTGGTATAGTGATAAAATTGAGTCTTCTATAATCTCCACAAGGTCTCCAATCATTTGGATCTTTTTTTGGAACCAAATGTAAAGGAGAAGCAATGTGAGAATTAGAAGGTCTACATATTCCAGTTTTAACTAAATATTCAAATTCCGTTTTTGCTATTTTTAATTTAATTGGATCAAGACGTCTAGGTTTTGAGAAAGGTAAAACTCCCTTTGTTTCAATCCTGTGAACTGTTTGATGTTGCACTGATTTAGTGTAATCTGGTTCACAGGTAATAGAAGGGAATTCATCAAGAATTTTAGTAAATTTATTTTCAGTGAATGATATCTTAAGTGAGAATATATCACAATAACCTGAAGATCCAGAGACTTTTAATTTAGTAGTTGAATCTATTATTTCTTTATTTTTAATATCAACTAATATACCGAATTTTTCTAAAAAATTTGCACCAATGATGGGAGTTGAAATATCAGCTAATATAAAAGGAAATTCGAAATCACGTCTTAATCCTAAATTAAGTTTCAAAAGTTTCGTTCCAAAAGTTTTGATAGAAGAACCGTTAGCTGCCGTTAAATTAAGATCAGAATTTCTTGTATACGATTTGAATTTGGAAAAAGGAACAACTGAAACTATTGCACCAGTGTCAATTAAAAATTTTAAATTATTGAATTTATCATAAATAAAGAGGCGGCGAGAGGGTTTAACATTGTTTCCATTATCAGCCACCATCATAATGGAACGCTTTAGTTTAAATTACTTGAATTAGATTGAATATTATTTTTGTTAAAATTGCAAGGTGGAATGCATTTGTTGGCATTATGTTTAAATTTCTTATGATACCAACAAATTTGATTATAATTATTATTATTGTTACTTCGAGATCTTGAAAATTTTCTAAATCTTGAATTATTTCTTTCTCTAGATCTTGATCGTAATTTTAATTCATTAATATCAGATGTTATGTTATTTAAATTTTGGAAAATAACAGTAGTTAAATCTGTTAAATTTTTAACACATTCAGAAAGTACATTATTTTCAACACTAGCTATAAAAGCTGATTTAGAAGATTGAGGTTTATTAAGAATATCAAAAATTTTATCAGATAATATAATAATTTCATCTATATTTTGATTATTACTAGAAGTTAAGTGAATTTGAATTTGTTGGGGAAGTTTTCTAATCCATAATTTAAATAATAATTCTTGGCTAACTATTGAATTTGAACCTGTTACAGATTTCATATGTCGAAAAAGTTCTGACGGAGAACGATCACCTAATTTAGTATTAGAAAATAATTGTTGTAATCTCTTTTCTTCACTAAGGGAATATCTTTCACATAAAGTTTTTTGATAGTTTCATATTTGTTAATTAAAGGTGGAGGATTAATTACATCTAAAATTTTTGAAATTGTATCACGTTGGAGCGAAATAAGTACATTTTGAAATTTTAGATTATCATCAAAAATCTGATTAATTTCAAATTGTCCTTCAACTAAAAGAAACCACGCTTGAGGACATTCTTCCCAGAATTGAGGAAGTTTTAAGGATTTAGATCTATTAATATTTTCATTTTGAAATAACTGATTTGAACTTATAGTTTGTGTATTATTTAAATCTACAAACTGATTTTGATTTTCTTGTTGTGGATCTGTGGATGTAAATGTTCGTGTACGTATAGGTGAACGATTCATGATTAAGGTGAAAATAAATTTATAATTATACAAATAAATTGGAAAAGGAGTGAACAATAATAATGTAAATAGTTAATTTGTTAAAATTGAATATATATGTATATATATGTATATGTATATACATATATATATATATATATAAATATGAATATTAATATTAATACATATGTATATAAAAGTATAAATAGAAATAATACAGCTCACCAAAAAGAAGTGGTTGTTGTTATTGAAAAAATACCAATATAATTTTTGAATAAAATAAGGAAAGAATGTTTATGATCCCCGGTTATTTGATGACGGTAAATAAATTGAGGCCAATGGTTGTTGATATGATGTTTGAGATTCAGTATAATAATAAGAAATGATCCAAATTGTATGTTGACACTGCAGAAATAGATTGCTTTGATGATCGGGTAATTTATGATGATGATAAAAATCCGTTTGTGAATGGTCAATAAGGTAAATATTATTGTTGTTGTAGTAATATTATTGATTAGTTATGAAAAGATCACCGTTAAATTGAATTATTGCAATTGTGGTTATTGGTACGTAAATCTGTTTGTAATAATTTCATTTAAGATTGAATGATGGTTATTGTAATAACAGATTTCATCGTAACGGAAGTTGATCGCTGATAAATTTCACTATGATATTGTTGATTGGTGAATGTAGTTAAGATGCTGTTAATTAAGTAGCTCCGTATCGTAGTGATATTTTTGATGCTCTTTTTAAAAAGATCGTGTGCCAATATGATCGACACAATGTTTGATCGTCGTGTACACAACACAATTATTTGCATATAAATAATATTTGCATAAGAATTATTATTAATAATATTAGTTTAAATTTGAATAGTTGGTTCAATGCAGGATCGCCAAAAATGTATGGTACATATATTTATAACTTTTTGGTTGCTTGTTTTTCCGACAGGGTAGGAATATGATGTATTGTGGAACGATTTTCCGTCATCCCTTGTCAAGTTTGGTTTGGAGACAAACCGGTTTCGGCTAATATGCGCCATCTTCAGTGTCTTCTTTCGTTCTCGAACGAGAACGAAAGAAGACACTGAAGATGGCGCATATTAGCCGAAACCGGTTTGTCTCCAAACCAAACTTGACAAGGGATGACGGAAAATCGTTCCACAATACAGTACATATATTTATTATATTTTATTAAAAAAATTTTAAGTTGATATCTTTTGTTGAGAATTCAAAATTTAATAATACAAATTTTACTTTTTTGATAATCATAAATTTCAAAGAATAAAAGATAAAATATTTAACAAATAATTGAAAGTAATTATTTAACAAAGTAACTCCTACATACATATTTACATATCGAAACCACTCTTTGTATGCATACACCTAACCATAATTCATTCATCCTTTCATTCAATTATTCGTTATATACCTACATATATGTATGTAAGTATATACATACATATGTATGCACAAATGCTTGGCTAAGCAACTGCGAAAATCTGCTTGCATTTCGTCCCATACAACGTAGACGTTTGTTGAAATTTTAGATTTTTTGCATTTCAACTCGCGGGGGTGGTGGGATCACGTACTAAGTATTTTTTTATTTGAAATAAAGTTTTGATTCAAAATAATTTTTTGATTCGAATCAAAAGTTTGATTCGAATCAAAAATTTTATTCGAATCAAATATTTGATTCGAATCAAAAATCAAACGCGGGCAGCGGTTCTTCGGTAGATTTATATAATAATAATATAATACAATGGCGCTATTATAACTCTGACGAGTTTTATGGCCGAGCTTCTCTCCCAATTCGAGGTGTGCTCCTTTTTGTTTTTCCTACTAATTGGGTGGACCTACAGTTTTATGCCGGGGATTTATATATATATCCGGTTAAAAAGTATTATATTTCAGTTCTAATATATTCACATTTTAATAGAATTGCAAAATAGAGTAAAATATTTCTTAAAAAATACCACCCACCTACATGTATTATCGTTCACCACTTTTTGTGCGTTATTCTTAATTTGTCTGAGATCGGGTTTCGAACACGAATATTCGGAATGTGGGAAAATCATACTATCCTCTGTATCACTTTTGTGGTTATATCCTTATCTTAATTTGGTATAAACAAGATTGTATTATTGCTATAGTCTTCAATAACATAAGGAAGCCGAAAAATTCCCAGAAAAAATATGTAAAATACCCATTTTCAGTTTTCGAACAGAGTGGCACCAATGAAAAATGTTATAAAAAATGCGCATTTTGACAGCGCTCTCACGAAATGAAGAGTTTCGTTTCTAGTTATCTATGCATTAGATACCCGCCTGTGGAATTTAATAACCAGGAAGGACTACATAAATACATGGAGAAATGTCTAGCTGAGTTATTCACAGTGTACACAGATATTTACTAGGTATGTATGTATGTATATGTATTTGTTGCGCATTATACTGAATAATATTGGAGGTAGCAATTGTTAATTTTTCTAACTTTTTATTTCGATTTGAACAAAAAATGAAACCATAACAAAAAAAACAATATGACAGCGAAAGATTTAATTGCATATAACTTCATAAATTTATCTATCCAATAAGTGGAGAAAGAAATTGAGAAAACGAAAATATACTTACCGGCATGCTAAATGGAGCTGTAAAATTGAAGGCTATATGAGAAATCATTTAAAATATTTAAATCGATTCAAATATTTATACCATCCTCATATATTGGTCAATATACTGGGCCCCTAATACATTTATATATGTACATATGTATGTATTAAAGAGCTGCGCAAGACATCTCGATATCGAACATGCTGTGTTGCACTCGCTGTAGCACCCCTGTAGGGAAAATCTCTAGTTCCGAACTAGGTCGCCTCTAGTGCATTTTTCGACACTACTAGTGCGAGCTAAATCTCTTTTGCATGTTATCAACTGGCGAATTTAACACGGCGATGTCCTAGGCGGTGTCAATTGTCGCCCTCTGCACTACATTTTCGATAGTTCCGAACTAGTACTAAATTCTACAGTTTTCACTAGTTCATTTATGGGCACAATTTCGATAGTTCTGAACTAGCTCCAAGTACCTACAAATTCTACAGTTTTACATCTGCCGCTTAAGTGCAGCATTTGACACACTTCATGCAAGTGGCGCGATGGCCGACTGGCTAACGCATTTGCCTTTCTGAGGGTCGCGGGTGCGAATCCTGTCGGTGTCAAGGTGGATGATAATTTTTTTTTTAATTTTTTTTTAACTAATATTTTTTTATTTATTTATTTAATAAAAATTTACAATAATATTTAAAAAGTAATAAAATGAAAAAAAATTAAAAATAAGCCTGAGGGATCGGAAAAGCATAATTAGGGGAACATTTCATTTCATAAGAGATGCAAATAGAAAACTCTTTATATAAAATGCTTCATTAAACATCTGAGAATTGCAAAAATATACAAAGCCGAAGGTAATTGAACGAACGAAAAATTTTCGTAGAATTTTTGTCACTT
Organism: Urophora cardui; assembly: GCA_960531455.1. Classification (NCBI taxonomy): domain Eukaryota; kingdom Metazoa; phylum Arthropoda; class Insecta; order Diptera; family Tephritidae; genus Urophora; species Urophora cardui. The sequence goes on along the minus strand of OY482673.1, from coordinate 91,301,701 downwards.
GCATACAAATCAAAGTGTGCTAATAATGGTCACTCAATTCACTCCTTCTGAACTGGTGACGGTCTAGCTACAATTAATCTAGTTCCCTTTTGACACCTTTTCGCTAGTTCGGAACCAGAAATTTTGCTCACTAGTTATTGAGTTCCCTGCAGGGACATGTATGGTTTTCGAAGTGTTCGATCAGTGAAGTACTTCAGTGGCGTGAAATTTTGCTTCAGCACCGAGAATGAAGCATTTCTATCTCAATGCTGCCCGTTCATGTTCGATGTTGTTAGCACAAATGTTCGGATACCAGAAGAAGTTCTCGGATACTTAAGCAAGTTTCCGAAAATTTATTGATGTGCAGGCAGAACATACTTTGTAAATGTAAATGAGAATGTAAAAATTTCATACGCATGCAGATGGTGTTATTGGGGCTACATTAGCATTCATTGAATATGTTTTTAGGTAGGTTTTTTTGATTTACGGCCTTATTCCGATGTGGTAACATAATTTACTTTACTGGTGAAATAAAGAATCTGGTACTTTAAACACTCTTTTCGTATTCTGGCAGCAGAAAATTAAGTTACCACCTCAATACGTGGTAATATTTTGTTACCATTTTCAGCCCGATTCAATTCCGTTCGTATGGAAATGCTTTGACAGCGTTACCATTTGTGCCAGAATACCAAATGAAAAGATGGTAACAATTTTCAGCAACATAAATTACCAGTAAAGTAATTTTCCGGTAACGCTCGGAATAGCAGTGTTATTGACAAAATTAAATTGTAGTGAGATATGCATAGATATACATATGTATGTAGGTATGTATGTATGTATAAATACATATGTATGTATATGTACATTTGTATGTACGTATGTAGGTACATATCATTATGGTTTTGTATGATTGTGTATTGCTGATACACATATGTAAATATGTATATATCAACATACATACTTACATACATATGTATGTATGTATGGACATACCAGGTATAAATGTAATTTTCGTTTTTATACTCAGCTGTACTAGTACACAGAGTATTATAGTTTTAATCACATAACGGTGGATTGTAACAGAGTGAAATAATCGAGATAGATATAGACTTATATATATCAAAATGATCAGGGTGAAAAGAGAAATCGATTGAGCCATGTCCGTCCGTCCGTCCGTCTGTCCGTCTGTCGGTCCGCGTGTAAGCACTCTAACTCGCGCATTGAGATATTTTGATGGAATTTGAAATGCAAGTTGGTATCGAGACTGGGACGGTTGGTATTGAAAATGGGCGAAATCGGACCATGACCACGCCCACTTTTCCTACATAGAAAAAAATCGGAAATTTGGTATCTCAGTCACTAATATAGCTGAAGCGATGAAATTTTACCCACGTGCTGAGCTCAGGCCCCTAGGAAGAAACTTGATGACATTTTGGAAAATGGGCGGTGCCACGCCCACTTATTAAGGGTCAAACCTTGCAAGTTTTATATGTCATAACTCAGAAACCATTGAAGATATATCGACAAAATTTGGTACGCGTGATCTACTTACTTAGGCAAATGTTTTTACGGAAAATTGTCAAAATCGGTTGACGGCCACGCCCACTTTTATATATGGGTCTTATACAGTGACCTAATAAAAACATTTTAAGCGATATCTCTGTCAAATATAAAGATATTCATTGAAATTTTATGAGAAGAGTCCAACTATGGACATAAAACAAAAAACATAAAAATTTTGGAAAATGGGCGTGGCACCGCCTCCTTTTATAAACAGGAATATACGAGATTTCTGAGCCCATAACTCGACAAATGATTTATATATAATGACTAAACTTGGTGTGTACACTTTTATTACTTGTGGTAATACATGTTGAAAATTTTTGCGAAATCGGTTGACGGCCACGCCCACTTTTATATATTTGTATTATAAAGTCACCTAATAAAAACATTTTAAGCCATATCTCTGTCAAATATAAAGATCTATCATTGAAATTTTGGCGCATGAGTCCAACTATGGACATAAAACAAAAAACACAAAAATTTTGGAAAATGGGCGGTGCCACGCCCACTTATTAAGGGGCAAACATTGAAAGTTTTATGAGTCATATATTGGACGAAAAATTTCCGAAATCGGTTGAGGGCCACGCCCACTTTTATATATGGGTCTTATAAAGTGACCTAATAAAAACATTTTAAGCGATATCTCTGTCAAATATAAAGATATATCATTGAAATTTTATAGCAGGAGTCCAACTGCAAAACTATCGATGGTACTATCGATAGTTTATTTTTTGACGATATATCGATTTTTTTTTTGCGATAGTCGATAGTTTCAATAGTGTCAGTGCTTTGAAAATTTGTGATCTTTATAATATTAACTGACGCTGTGATCTGAGGTTATGTAATTTTTTTAGAATTTAACGCTCAAATTGCAATATTGGTACTTTTTTACTTATTTAGGTACATATGTATATATATTATTGATACTGAAGGTTCTGCGTCTGGAAGAGTTTTATCTGGGCAGATCAAATAGGTACAATGAGTAAGTATGATTTCGCATAAAAGGCGCATGTATGTGCATAAATAACACAAGCGTCTTTGATCCTTGATATTTTATGCAAATATGTATGTATATATTAATCACATTGTGTTCGGAGTTGAAGTTCCTCTACATTTAAAATACGATAGTATAGATAGATAGTTTACACATCATCCATTAAATGAATATATAAAAATTAAAAATATAACTACCTTTATATGTCGTACAAAATTGGATGATGAGCCTAACTTCCCCTTGCACATCACTCCGCAAGTTGTACATTTGGCAGAGATCGTATCTCCTTTTCTCGACTGCAAATCTATTTTAAAAAACTTCCCATCCAAGTAGCATATACTGTTGCAGACTCTTCCTAGCTCGCTTTCCTCGCCCCATTCGTCTTTATCCATTTTCTGCAAAGCTTCTGCAGAGGTAGACGGGCCATCTGTTTTGTGTGAATCATCTAAATCTAAAACTTTTATCTTTTTTCCTTTCGGGATATAATCAGGGTCAGTAATGTCGTCGGCTGAAAAGTCTGTGTCAGACATTTTAAAGATTGTTAAAGTAATACAAAAACTGGCAAAACGAAATAGTTAATATTAGCGATTTACGATGCGCGCACTACAGATACACTTTCAACATTAAACCATGGTTCGGATATTCTCATTTAAGATTACTCATTTTCATTTATTTGTGAGAATTTTCACGAATATTTCTTCGTTCTTTTATCACGAGAGAGAAATGCAAAAAAATTCGCTCCTCTCTCGCAAGAAGCGATCAAACAAAAAATCCAGTTTTTCCACTTGTGCGCGAAAAATAACAAAACAATATTAGCCCCGACACATAGCATACGTCAATCCGTCTACGTCGACGTATGTGACTGACAGCTCAGTAAAATGTCGGCATTTAAACGTACGTCGTCACACGTACGACGGATCCGTCGCCGCAACGTACCGAAGTTGCCCAAAAGTCAACTTTTGGTATACGTCAATCCGTCGCTATGTCAGCTGATTGCTTTTGATTGTTAACCTTTAGCTACTCTTGAATTTCACTTTTTTTGCAATTTGCTTTTCGAGTTTTTTCTCATTTGTATAACATTCCTCCATAAAACAAAATGGTCAAGAATTATCAGGAGATGTGAAGTTACTGAAAACTGAATTTCAAGAGGGCAACTTAAAAGAGAAATTACAAAATATTCTAAAGAGTTAAATTTTTGCCACCACCTCTGTAGTTAAAGGTTAATCAAACAGCTGATTTGTGTATATCCGCCAACGTTTCCTATGTGGCGACCTCTCCGTCAAGTACGTGAGCTGTCAGTCACATACGTCGACGTAGACGGATTGACGTATGCTATGTGACGGGCCTATATTTCTCCTTCCTTCCTTCCTTAATTGGCACGTAACCGTCTAGACGATTCTGGCGGAATCCAGTAGAGTGCGGCAATTGTTTCTGTTTCGTGCAGCATGGCGCCACTCACATGTGAGAAAAACTGATAGCGAAAACAATTTATCACGAACATTTTTCAGCTACGTTGTAGGGAAGGATATGCATACATACAAGCAGATTTTCGCAGTTGCCTTATAGCGTTTTCTTTTCTACTCAAAAATGTCGCACTCATGTAGTGCCTTCAAAAAGTTGTGTTCTTTTGTTAAATGAGTGCAATCATCGCAGTCCACATCGCTATCTTTTCTAAAAGGGCAATCCTAAAAAAATTCGAAAGGGCAAGATTTCTTGCCCTCTGTGCTATCGACGGGGCATACAATGACCCTGTCAAACAGCTGATCAATAACAATAACGAATAAAAAGTATACCTTTTATGTCTCTTTCTAGCACACATAATATGTATTATATAGATTGCGTCATACCAGAACAGCTAAAGTATACACAATTGTGACATTTAGAGTGTATTCTATTGTACATACATATGTGAAGGGCTGCACTGAATATGAAGAGGACGGCAATTCGACAGGGTGTAGTGCAAATCTGAGCTATTATTGCGCTTCGCCATGACAACCCTTTTGTGTAGAAAAGAAAACGCTATTAGCCAGCCATTTGCGCGTACATATGTATGTATATTCTCACCAAAAAATCTAAGCCTTTTTAAGAATTAAAACCGCAGATTTTAAGGCTTCCGAAATCAGGCCTGAAAATTATAAAGGTAGCAAATTTGTATGACGTAAGGCTTAAAATAAGGCTGATTTTCCTGTGTTGATATCATCACGCCATAAGGAGTACTCTCTCTCTGAGAGCACACCTTATTCCTAATGCTTATCCGCCATGCGAAATAAGGCCTAGATAATAAATAATGCCATGTTAAATGGACCATATTTTTTATATGAAATGTGGCAGGTTGAGGAGTACTCGGTTGGTCCATAGCGAGTACTCTATACACGCGTGCATGGAGTACTCGGCTTTTTTGCAGGGATTCTTTTGTATGCATACACCCAACCATAATTCATTCATCCTTTCATTCATTTATTCGTTATATATATGTATGTAAGTATATACATACATATGTATGCGCAAGTGCTTGGCTAAAGCAACTGCGAAAATCTGCTTGCATTTCCTCCCATACAACGTAGACGTTTGTTGAAATTTTAGATTTTTTGCATTTCAATTCGCGGGGGTGGTGGGATCACGTACTAAAGTATTTTTTATATGAAATAAAGTTTTGATTCAAAATAATTTTTTGATTCGAATCAAAAATTTTATTCGAATCAAAAATTTTATTGGAATCAAAAATTTGATTTGAATCAAAAATTTATTAAGAATCTTGATTCGAAATCAAGTTTGAATCAAGAATCAAAAAAGATTTTTGATTCTTTTGAGAAATGAATCACAAATCAATTTTATCTTTGATTTGAAAATAGTTTGAATCACGAATCAAAGGGTATTTCTGATTCTTTTGTGAAACGAATCACAAATAAAATTTATCTTTGATTTGAAAATAGTTTGAATCACGAATCAAAGGGTATTTCTGATTCTTTTTTGAAAGGAATCACAAATAAAAATTATCAGAAAATATTATTGATTAGTGATTCAGTCAAATCAAAATCACGCAACCCTGCTTGATACGAAACTCTTTTTTACTCTCTCACTTTTATGATTTTCCCACGGGTTTTCTGTGGCTTTGTTGCCAGCATCAACACAACAGAAAACCCGGCCGATCAGCTGTTTGTACAAATTGCAGGTGCCAGAAAGCAAAACACGCCAAAATAAATTGTCACATTCGGTGGATTTTGATGTTTTGTTATATGTGCCCAATTTGGTTGAAATAATAAAGAATTATAAAAAATACAGAGGTAATTGTATTGCTTGTGTGTAATATGCAGTGCAGTTTATTGTTTCTACTGAAAAAATATTAGGTCCGTTTATTATTAGCTAGTAATGAATAGTTAGCCAAGTTTCGGCTGGAAAACCGTTTCTTAGGTCATAAAAATAGCAGAAGAGAGCCATTGACAGCTCCAAATTTCAGCTAGTAAAATTTTCCCTAGCTGAAATTATTGGCTGCCAAAGTAAGAAACAGCTGTTGAAAAAATAAACAAACGAATACTTTTGATTTTATTACTTTTGAAATTTTCTGAATTTTTGAAATAGAAATAAAGAAAATTAAATGTTTTTTAGAAAAAATAACCATTAACAGTCAAAAATAGCATTCAAATTACTAATCGCTAATTTTTACTATTATTCCGTTTCTTGATTTTCTGTTCGTTTCGCTCTTTATGAGCGCAATTCTTTCCGTTTTGCTCACTTGAAAGCTAGCTGCTAGTTTAATAAGAAACAAACCTATTGTATTTCAGTTAAAAATATGTTAAAGAGATGGAACGCGGGCAGCGGTTCTTCGGTAGATTTATATAATAATAATATAATACAATGGCGCTATTATAACTCTGACGAGTTTTATGGCCGAGCTTCTCTCCCAATTCGAGGTGTGCTCCTTTTTGTTTTTCCTACTAATTGGGTGGACCTACAGTTTTATGCCGGGGATTTATATATATATCCGGTTAAAAAGTATTATATTTCAGTTCTAATATATTCACATTTTAATAGAATTGCAAAATAGAGTAAAATATTTCTTAAAAAATACCACCCACCTACATGTATTATCGTTCACCACTTTTTGTGCGTTATTCTTAATTTGTCTGAGATCGGGTTTCGAACACGAATATTCGGAATGTGGGAAAATCATACTATCCTCTGTATCACTTTTGTGGTTATATCCTTATCTTAATTTGGTATAAACAAGATTGTATTATTGCTATAGTCTTCAATAACATAAGGAAGCCGAAAAATTCCCAGAAAAAATATGTAAAATACCCATTTTCAGTTTTCGAACAGAGTGGCACCAATGAAAAATGTTATAAAAAATGCGCATTTTGACAGCGCTCTCACGAAATGAAGAGTTTCGTTTCTAGTTATCTATTGGCGTTTTCTTTTCTCGAAATAATGTTGCCCTGTTTGACTTTCTTAGCCATTTTATATGTCTGTCTGGTAATTTTACCGAATATTTACTTCTAACTAAGTAAGAGAGCAACATTATCTACAAAATTAGCCATTTTATAGAAATTCACGTTACGTAATTCGATAATTAGGATATAGGAGGGCAACATTTTTTGGTAGAAAAGAAAACGCCATATGATCAACTGATCGAATGCTAGCGGCTGCCGACATTGCCCGACAACGCTCTCTCACTAATACACATGTAACTAATAATTTCTTTGCATGTATTGGAATGCCGATAACTGGTCTATACCAGAGATCCCCAAAACTCTAACTGCAGCAGTGTTAGTAACTGCAGCAGTATTAGTGAAAAACGACTACCCAGTTGGAAAAGGTAATGTATGGTCATCTATAAATGGATATAAAGGCCATAGGATCTATATATTCCAGAATGCATGATTTTTTTCATTGTGATGTCCTAGGGAAGTCATGCATCCACTTTTCCCTGCCAAGGTAAGGCAAAAAGGAATGTTTGGATGAGAGTCGCTCTTGCCGTGATCTCAGTGTCGGTTTATTTTCTCACTTAAAAATTTAAAAAAATACTTTTTTTTTGCATTTTTCTCTTCATTCTGCCTCCATCCGATTTCCAACAAGAAATATGTAACTTCACTCCAGCTTGTTCTCCTCTGCTTCTCTCATTGTCGCACCATCTTCCCCTTCACTGCTTCACCCATGTGGGACATTCAACATTATATTGATCTTTAGTGCCACTTTTATGCGTCCGTTTGTTAAAATAGACTCTGTGAATTGTTGTCGTCATTGTAAAAAAGCAAAACTAGAGAAAACCTGATTCTCCTAATTGTTTTTTTTTTGCTAGATTCAATGTAATAGCTGAGAGCCGATGACTGACCTCTTCGCTTACCTTGGGTTGCATTCTGGAATGTATCCGATTTCCTATAAGTTGGAAGGTATAGCTGAGAGCCGATGACTGACCTCTTCACTTACCTTGGGTTGCATTCTGGAATGTATCCGATTTCCTATAAGTTGGAAGGTAAAGCTGAGAGCCGATGACTGACCTCTTCGCTTACCTTGGGTTGCATTCTAGAGTGTATCCGATTTCCTATAAGTTGGCAGCCACACAACATAGAGTTTAGATGAAATCATAGTTTTTTTGGAATACATACTATAATGTAAATTTTTCGTACATCTTTTCATGCGTCCGTAAGGTCATGCATGACCACCTTTCCAACTGGGTAGTTGAGTGCCCAGCTACTACCGTCGCACACTGGGTGATAGCGGCCAAAAATAAAATCGAAATTAAAGTATTAGCAAATCAAATTTTTTTGAAAGTGATTGACAGATATAACAATTTGTAAAAAAAAAGCTTATATAAAATTTTTTGAGTCTCGTTTTGTTTAGCCGTACAGGGTGTTAAAAACTGAGCAAAAAATAGGTCCTTTTATTTCTCAACAATTACACCTTATACAAAATGCTGTAACTCATTCAATTATTAACGTATGTAATCGAGTGATACATCATTACATAGATATTGATTTGGCCTTTTAGAAACAATAAGCCTTTTGTAACCAGCGGTAACTCTTAGATTTATATGAACTTTCAAATATTGACAAAAAAAGTCGTAAAAAAAAAAATTTTGCTCAACTTTAAACAAAAAAATAAAAAAAATAAAAAATATGACCTCCCCAATTTTTTCATATGTTTTGAAATGATATATTTTTAATCAAACTGCATTTTAATTCTTGAAATCCACCTGCGCTTTTCGCTTAAATAATCTTTTTCCCATTTGACTAAAAGTGCCTTTTTCAAAACGCAATAATTAGGCTACTTTTGACATTATGAAAAATCTTATTCTTAGGCGACTAATCGAATAGTTTGTTCACCGTGTTGTAGGCAATGGTTCACACTTTCAAATTATGAAAGAATTTTTTTTATCAGCGTTATCATTATTTTTTTGCAGCCTTTTTCTTTTCGAACAGAAAAAAAAATTGTGTAAAAATTGGAAAATTTCAACATGAAATAAAAAAAAAATACAAAATATGACCTCTCCAAATTTTTAATATTTGGTGCTAGTGAACGTGCTTTATAAACAGGTGAAGAAATCTTAAAAATTCGTTTGCGCTTTTTTGTTTTATGAACTTTTTTATGGAGTGAGTTTTTCTAAGTTTTCATACATTTTTCCCATACAAAATCCCCAAAAGTATGCTTCAAAAAGTATTAATAATTTTGTATGGGGAAAATTTGCCAAGTTAATGACACTTAAACAACAATTTCTCCAATTCTAATAAAGATATCTGAAAAATTTAAACGCCATATTCAGGGGGATGGTTTATGCTTTCTAACGGTGTATTTGATTTTGAATAAAAAAATATTACATACAAGATATTAAGCAGGGAATATAGTCAAAAACGTGTTTTTTTGCCTAATTGGACATGAATATCTCAAAAACTAGAACCAATTTGAAAATTCTGACTTCAGATTCAGATTCAGCACACTGAAATCCTTTAGAAAAGTATAGTTTCATTTGTGGTATAAAAATTTTTTTAAATGTGATTTTTTTGAAGGAAAATTTTATGATGAATGCTTATAAAATGCTCAAAAGTGCATATATTTTTAATTTAAAAACCATGGAATACTTTGCGCTTTTTCCAAAATGATTACTGTATATTATTTATATTTAAAAAATGTGTGCTCTTATTAAAATTGAGCATTTTAGCTATAATAGTTAACAAAATATTGAAATTTCAAAAATACCGTTATATGGGAGGGGGGTGTATTTGTGGGCCGATTTTGTTCAAATTTTCACAGTTTACTATCTTCGATCAAGAAAGCTTAAGTTCCGAGTTTAAAGTTTCTAGCTCAATTATTACTATTTTTGGCCGCGTTTGTGTGGAGGTGCCCCCACTGTGTGCCGCCACGCTGCCAAACCATGAAGAGAGTGCAGAATATGTGCAGCAAAGCAAAACAAAAAGCGCTCGAGCTCCTCTTAAAGAAAAAATTGCGGCCATGAAGATCAAGGCGAAGAAGGAAATTGCGGAGCAAAAAATTAGAGTGTTCCAGCAATATTCATCCAAAAAGTTGGAAAAAATGGAATAGGCGCAGCAGCTGAAGCAAAAACGCCACGAGGAAAAAATGGCGATGCTGAAAATGTTTATGCAGGCGAAAAACAAAAAAATGTAAATATGTATATATGTATGATAGTTATTTTAATTTTTTTTCTTTTGTGAGAATTTGAATTTTTTTTTATTTTGTGTATATAGACTCTATATTATAGAGTAGCTTTTAAGAATATTAAGTCTTTTTTTTTATTTCATGTATATAGAGTAGCTTTTAAGAATATGAGGTCTTTTTTTATTTTTTTATTTCGTGTATATAGAGTAGCTTTTATGACTATGGAGTCTTATTTTTTGTGATATTTTGTATATATGTACATATATATAGTAATTTTGAATAATATGAAGCCTCTTTTTGTGATATTTTGTACAAATGTACATATATAGTAATTTTGAATATGAAGTCTTTTATATTTCATGTATATAGAGTAGCTTTTAAGAATATGAAGTCTTTTTTTATTTCGTGTATATAGAGTAGCTTTTATGAATATGGAGTCTTTTTTATTTTGTGATATTTTGTATATATGTACATATATATAGTAATTTTGAATAATATGAAGTCTCTTTTTGTGATATTTTGTATATATGTACATATATATAGAAATTTTGAATAATATGAAGTCTCACTTTGTGATAGACATATACGCCGCCGATTGACGCCGCCGCGCCGATTACCTTCATAATCGGCCGCCGCCGCCATAATCCGTGAAATCGGCGTATCGGCGCGGCGGCGTGCGCTGACGCGCCATACCCGTATGGAGCAAGATGTGTACATATTTCCCTAGTTTTCCTAACTGCTAAAGTTCTTCAAAATTAAAAAAAAGGAACCAATCGACGTGTTTTGACCTCAGGAACATAATTTTTTCTCAGATACGGAACTTTTCTGGGATCTCTTCCATTTAGTCCTACTTCTCAAGATCTGTTGCTAATAGTTCTACTCAAAATTGAATAATTTAGACCCTCCTTGATATCATTAGATGGCGATTTATGCATGAAAATGATCCCAAACATGCCTGCAGAATCGAAAACTCGTGGTTTGAACGTAAGAAAGTTGCTGTTTTGAGTAGCCCTCACAGTCGTCGAACCTCAGCCCTATAGCGAATATTAAAGAAGACGATGGGGGATCAAAAATGGAAAAATAAGCAAGAGTTATGGAAAAAAATTAAAGAAGCTTGGTACTTAATACCAGTTGCAAATTGCGCTGATTTGGTCAACCTTATGCCACGAAGAAGTAAGGAAGTTATAAAAAATAAAGGAGCTTCAACTAAACATTAGTTTAAATCTAGCTGCAGCAGTAATATTGTAGTTTATTTGAAAAAACAATCGAATTTAAAGTTTCTCCCTATTATTATTTCCAGCTTTAATTATACATTTCATTATTTTTATTCATAAAAATTAAATTATTATACAAAACCACCCCAGCGTCATTGAAGCATGTCCTCTCCGTGTAAGCATCAATATATGGTAATTATTATTTGGTCTTAAAATTAAATAAATGGAGAATTGCAAAATTTTGTCCCTATTATTTTTTCCAACACTGTATATACATATATTTATTTTAAAGTTTTTGCAAACATTTTTTTTTTGCAAACATTATTCGCAATTTTTATGTTCTGGACCGCGTTCAGATGGCGCTTTTGTATGATGGGGTTTGGGCATTCCATTAGTAACTATTAGCAAAAAAAAATTTTGGGGCACTTTAAGGCAGCGGGAGTTATGCATGCTTTAATTCATTATTCGTAGTACTCAGTATGTAAAAAAAAAAAAATTTCATACAAAAATAACAAGTCTGTAAAAAATGTAAGTAACTCCCGCGCCTTTAAAGTGCCCCAAAATTTTTTTTTGCTACTAGTTACTAATGGAATTCCCAACAACATCATAGAAAAGCGCCATCTGACCGCGGTCCAGAACATAAAAATTGCGAATAATGTTTGCAAAAAAAATTATTTGCAAAAATAAGAAATGCAGTGTGGTAGAAGATACCATCTTTTATCTATATGTCAAAATTTAGCAAAATCGGTTTGACCAATCGTGAGAAAATCGGCAAAAACTAAGGAACTTCGGAAAGTTTTGATAGCTATAACTTTGAAAATAATTCGAATTTCGGAAAATTGTTAAATACTTATTTTTCTTTAAGCGTTGTGAGCCATATTACCCACTTTCATTAAAATACATGGCCGTCGAAAAAATTATAGGTGGCTCAGTTCAAAAAATTCAACTTATATGGATTTGTGTATACTCTTTAATATTTATTTTCTTTATTTTATATTTTAGTTTATGTAACAATTGTTTTTTGCTGTTAATAAAAAAGTTTCAACAATTTAAGGTGGAAATTAGTTTATTTATTCCATTCAGCCAGCGCTATTAAGGTAACTAAATAAAATTAAGATTTGAATAAGGATTGTGATTTGTAGATTTGGGGCAAGCGCCGGCGTCGCCGCCGCCGCCGAAATTTTTTTGGAATGGCGCCGCCGCCGCCGGAATCACTGTCGGCGTATATGTCTACTTTGTGATATTTTGTATATATGTACATATATATATTAATTTTGAATAATATGAAGTCTCTTTTTGTGATATTTTGTACAAATGTACAAATATAGTAATTTTTAATATGAAGTCTCTTTTTGCGATATTTTGTATATAGTAATTTTCAATAATATGAATTTTTTGTTTGAAGATTTTTTGGTGATATTTATAGTAAATAAATATTAATATTTAGATAGTTACATATGTATGCATTTTTGCATGAGTTATACGTTACATTGTCTTACTTTTCATCCAACGTGAAATGAATTCACATTTGTATTTCTATTTGACTGAAAGTTGTTTACCTATACGAAATTAATAAATAAAAAACGAAGTTCTAAATTATAATTAAACAATATTTTATTTTTAAAACGAAGAAAACGTTAAGGCACATTAATAATATTTGATCTGATCAGGTTTCTTAATACAGCATTACGTCTAGTTTCAGTGGGAACATCATTTTCTTGAGAATTTAGACTATTTACAGGCCCGTCTTCTTCAACCATAGTTTCATCTTCAATGCTGTCGTGTTCCAAGCAGCAAATATTGTGAAGAACACAACTACAAATGATTACTTGAACCACGGATTTCAAGTCGGTATTTTCCGTAAAATTAAGCAATCTTCTAAATCTCATTTTTAGAAGCCCAAACGCATTTTCAACAACAATTCTGGTTGAATAGTGAAGATAGTTGAATTGTCTCTGCTCTGCTGTCAAAAATCCATTGTCTCGGAATGGGCTTATCAACCAGGCAGTATTCGCATACGCCGAGTCCCCTAGCAAACACGAATTAAATGGAAAAGTGGAGTCTCTATCATTTAACGCTCGCTGGTATAAACTAGATCGCCTTAAAACTCGGCTATCATGCAAGGAGCCGGGCTCTCCAGCGAACACATCTATAAACATCTTATCCGCGACAACAGCCGCCTATAATTTTAGACTATGAAAATGCTTCCGATTGAAATATGCCTCTTTATTTTCAACTGGAGCTTTGATTTTAATGTGTGAGCAATCGATACCACCAATCACATCGGGAATATTTTTCATGTTGTGAAATTTTCGAATATTATCCCTTGCCTTGGACATAGAAGGCCACTGAACATATTCATGGGCAATTGACAATAACCATTCAATAACCCTTCTGACGACTCTCCATGCAGTTGACGCAGACATATTGAAGTGAACTGCAAGCTCGCGAAATGTATTGGTATTTGACATATACCATAAAAGCATATATATTTCTCTTGCGGCTCTTCTTCTTTTTACTTCTTTTCAAGTGCTGCCAAATTTCATTATGATCCGGATTGTTTCAGTAAAAATTTATCTTGACCAAGACCCAGTTGTAATAACTGAAATGCCCCTATTGTTCTCGTTGTTTTGTCTTCTGCTTTACCGAATGCTTGTGGCGACCAACCATGCGCATGACTCTTTTTCAAAAATTGATACTATTCTTTATAATATTTGTGTTATTTAAAAAGAGAATTTATTAATTTTTTGAATGCAGAACTTTAGTAAAAGGTTCAAAGTTTCATTTCCAAGAAGAAATATTTAAATCGGTTGATCCGGTTTTGATTTATGGCCGTATAAAGCTAATTTTGGTTGGTTTTTTACACATTTTTACATAAATTTACGCTGTTTGACCAAAAATTTAAATAAAAACTATTTGACTACTCAATCGGAGCACAATTAAATGTTACTACCAAATATTATCAAAATTGGTTCAGTAGTTTAAAAGTGTATCCCGCACAAAGAATGTTACATGAGATTTTTATATATATATAGATATTTTCGTCTATCTATAACCGAATTTTTCATACTCCAAACCTCTGAAAGTGCTCTGGCCTTAGATATGTACTTATCTATATCTACATACATCTATACATACATACATATATATACAAATCTCATGTCACAATATTTGTGCGCGTTTAAATTTAAAACTACTGAAACATTTTAATTTAATTTGGTAGTTATATCTCATTGGGTTCCATTAAGGTTATTAGTATGGAGATAGAGAATACCAAAAACATGTGTACATACATATGAACAAAAATTCGGCAGGTATCACTGTTGTATTTTATTTCTATTTACACCAAAGTATCGGTCCAAATTTGAATTTCTCGAGTAAATTTTAGGTTCTTTCCATAACCGAAAACTTAGGAATTGTTACAAAATGTTTGTTAATAATATCTTTGACTAGAATATAATAGTATGTATAATACAATGCCGCTGAAATAGCTCTAACGAGTTGTAAGGACGAGCTTATCTCCCTAATTTGAGGCGCATTCCTTAATTTTTGTTTTTTCCTTCTAATTGAGTGGACCTACAGTTTTATGCCGGCTCCGAACGGGGAATGCATTCTTTGTGGGAAGCATTTTCGTGGCAGAAATACCCTATGAGGGTATGCCGCCCACCGCCGAGAGGTGAACGCTTTTTCTGATTTCTAATTAATTACATTTTTTTTTGGCGTTTGTCCGGACTGGGGTAAAACCCGATACCTCTTTTATGGCAGGCGAGCCTTTCACACACTACACCACAGTGGCCACTTTTTGACTTGAAATATATTTAAAATCAAAAATAAATTTTATCTCTGTATTTCTGACTCACCCAAATGCAAATTACGCAACCATCGTGAAATATTACTTGAGATGAGATTTGTTTGAATTATAACATTTTAAAAGTAAATGGATGTTTTGAGTTATGACTATCTATTTATACGAATGTAAAAAAAAATACTGGGAACCTGTATATTAATTTTTTTTTTTTTTTGATTCATACGTCTTCCGTGGGCATTTACCCCAGTATAGGTACCTATTAACTTTTTTAGGAAAAAATGTAGGTATAACAATTCCCAAGTTTTCGGTTATGGAACAAACTTATTTGCTGCATGATTAATCAATGTAAGTATATTCTCTACAGGCCCATGTATGTATATATTTCATTTTGCTCCGGGGCTACTAGGTTAATTATATTCATATAAAGGAAAGATACATAAGTAGGTATGTATCTATGTAAGAAACACCACTTACAGCTCGATTCTGAGCGTTACTTAAATATTATTTTACTGGTAATTTACTTTGCTGAAAAGTTTTACCATCTCCTCAATCGCTATTCTCGAACAAATGGTAACGCTATCAAAGCAATTCCATACGAATATAATGGAATCGGACTCAAAATGGTAACAAATTGTTATCGGTTATTGAGGTGCTAGAATACGAGAAAGGTGTTCAAAGGTCAAGTCTTCACTTTAGCGGTAAAGTAAATTATGTTACCCCGCGGAATAAGGCCGTGAGAGGATTTCAAATATGTTCTGATATTTTGCCGTAAATAGAAATAGAACACAACAGCGACACCGCAGTAAATTCATGAATTTTATCGTTGCGTGAGTCAAATCCTTTTTGATTTCATATAATGAATCAATTTTATTTCTGATTTCGTTCTTCATCCAAATCCAGACGACTTTTTATTTGTGATTTCATTTTCAGTCAAATCAAAGAATATCGTGTATTTCATTTTTTGAAAATAGAAACCTTTCCAGTAATAAAAAATATGAAAGAGTTTTTAGTGCTTAGCACGAAATTTTTTTTTTCATTTTAATTTTTTAACGTTAGTGTGTAAAAACCATTTCGATCATCAGCACTCTTTTCGGAAGTGGATGCACCGGGGATTGAACCCGAGTCCATTCCATCTTCAGCCGCAATGACCCAACGCATAAACACACTCGGCCATCGAGACTCTGTGCAAGCTGTTGGATTTTCCCCACTGTTGCCTTTTTCATTTTCAACATTAACGTTAGTGTGTATATGCTTTTGCATATATTCTCCACAAACGTGCTGAATTTTTTGTTGTAGGCAGTTCGCAATGAACATTGTTGTTGGTATTTATTTTATGTATATACCAAACAACGTTAACAATTTTACTTGAAAGAGTTTTTAGTGCTTAGCACGAAATTTTTTTTTTTTTTTATTTTAATTCAATTTTTAATTGTTGGGGTAAGTGGAAAAAAATCCAACAACTATTTACAGCGAAGGTTGAGTGTATAGCTATTTCACGAAAAACCATTTTCGATCATCAGCACTCTTTTCGGAAGTGGATGCACCGGGGATTGAACCCGAGTCCATTCCATCTTCAGTCGCAATGACCCAACGCATAAACGCACTCGGCCATTGAGACTCTGTGCAAGCTGTTGGATTTTCCCCACTTTTGCCTTTTTCATTTTCAACATTAACGTTATTGTGTATATGCTTTTGCATATATTCTCCACAAACGTGCTGAATTTTTTGTTGTAGGCATAAAATAGACATAAAATAAATACCAACAACAATGTTCATTGCGAACTGCCTACAACAAAAAATTCAGCACGTTTGTGGAGAATATATGCAAAAGCATATACACACTAACGTTAATGTTGAAAATGAAAAAGGCAAAAGTGGGGAAAATCCAACAGCTTGCAGAGTCTCAATGGCCGAGTGTGTTTATGCGTTGGGTCATTGCGGCTGAAGATGGAATGGAATCGGGTTCAATCCCCGGTGCATCCACTTCCGAAAAGAGTGCTGATGATCGAAAATGGTTTTTCGTGAAATAGCTATACACTCAACCTTCGCTGTAAATAGTTGTTGAATTTTTTTCCACTTACCCCAACAAATAAAAAATATGTTTTATCAGGGTGGCGAAGCAGATCACAAAATAAAAGTATCTTTTATTTTAAATATCAAATCACTAATAAGATGAAGATGACTGTTGATAACTGAAAGCCAATGCGAAGCTTGGCCGGGTGTGCTAGTATATATATATTAGTGCCCTGCGTAAACACTACCGTTCACTGTTCGAACACGTATGCACTAACATTAAACACTGTCGAACACATGCATGTCCGACTTCAACACTAAACATTTCCGATAACTAGCAACAGGTAAGCAGAGACGTTCTCGTTCTTGAAACGATCGCTGCCCGCAAGTTTCGGTCTTTTCGGTCTACTGCTAAGTATTCGAATACTAAAGCTTAAATTAGTTATGCATTAACATTATTTCCATAATAGTAACAGTATCGGTATTAATTTGGTCGATTATTGGTGCAGTAACAGTAAACAGCTGAACAGTGATCATAGCCCAATAAAGGTGACCATAGCAATAGAGTCGCTCTTCTTCTTTTGGGTTTTTAGGTTGCGAAATTATTATATTTTGTATTAATGCTAATTGCGTGTTCTCTTTTGATTGCTACGACCATATTATTATTGGGTCATGACAGTGAACAACTGAAACAAACAATCCATCAGCTGGTTAGCGTTACTGCTGAAAACCAAAATTTATTTGGTTGTTACCGATAGCGTTACCGACTAGCGATTCACTAATCAAATACATTGTTTCCCATAAGGTTGGTTGATCAGCTGTTTTATAACGATACTGTTACTGCATAACTAATTTGAGCTTAAGATGGTGCTTACAAGAGCCTGCCTGCTAGTATTTGGCAACGTAGGAGTTTTGCTCAACTGCGACGATTTGAACGATTAACATGCATGCATGCATACATATGTATGTATGTTTGTATTTACATATGGATGCATGTATGGTTGTATGTATGTACATATATGTATGTATGCATTTGCCTAATTTTTATTTTATATTAAATACCTAGTACATACCTAATACCTACTTGCGAACGGATACACATATCTACATATTTATATGAATTTATGTATACCTAAATACTTGGGGCAAATAATTAAGTTAGATACTAAATGTTTCATTTTTAGTTTCAAAGCATTGATTTTATATCTACTATTTTAACATAACATAATTATAAATCGTATACTCAATAATAGCCCTGTTTTTATTTAAGCGCATATACATCTGCGCTTAAATTTTGTATGGATTGCTAAGCGCGGAAAGAGATGTGCGCTTAGAAATCCATACAAAATTTAAGCGCAGATGTATGTATATGCGCTTAAATAAAAAACAGGGCTATTAAAACTTTTACAAGTGTAGTGTATATGAAAGATATGTGTGCAAATGCCGATTCCAGCTTTTGTTTAAAATTCATAACTGCGTTGATATCTTCATTATTATCCTGGCATCCTGTTATTAACTGGTGAATATATATGGGTACTAAATGCAGCGTGGCGTAGTCTTCACCTTCCAAATAGCACTTATGCTTCACTAAATTCGACGTCGATTTCATGATGTAGCTCAGAAGCTTTTCGCAAATTTTGCAGATAACGAAGTTACTTATTTCTTCCCCATTACTCTTAACAATTTTTGCAAAGACTTTCCACACCTTGATTCTCCCTTGTACTTCTTTCAGTATATATTCTCCATTTTGTAGTTGAGAGTTATTGGCGCAAAAATATTGTCTGATACAATAAGTAATTGTTGTTTCCAACAATCCAT
This sequence comes from Urophora cardui, assembly GCA_960531455.1. Taxonomy (NCBI): domain Eukaryota; kingdom Metazoa; phylum Arthropoda; class Insecta; order Diptera; family Tephritidae; genus Urophora; species Urophora cardui. The sequence goes on along the minus strand of OY482673.1, from coordinate 91,282,701 downwards.
TGCTTAAATAGTAAAAATAAGAAAATAACCGAACATCGATTTTTCGGCCCGAAAGGAACATATTAGCCTGAAGTCGTAAAAAAGGCCTAAGTTAGCTCGTTAACTCATAAAAATGGCGTTGCTAGCCTAGAATTTCACTGACCTGTTTTATGATCAACAGTTTACACTTTTCCGTTTCCCGTCTACCTAAACCCAAAACTCTCAAGGGAAAAGTGATTTTCACCGTGATCAGTTCATCTACACTATTTTTTCACTTGAAAGTTATTCTTTAGATAATACTTAAAAACATCTTTAAAAAAAATTTTGAAGAGGGAAAAATTTGGTATAACAGTTATTTTTATTTTATTGAAAACAACCAAATTTTTTCTGTAAATTTTATTTAATTAAATATAAAAATATAGTTTGACGTATTCATTGATTCAAAACATAAAATATCTACATACCTGCATGCGAATTTATTTTTTTATAAATAAATATGTATACGTATTGTATGTACATATGTATATGCATCTCTATGCATCATAGCTAAGCTTAGAACGACGCCAAACGTCATTACATTATATTATTTTAATCAATTGTAATAATTAAACGTTCTGCTTTAATAACAATAACATATGTACATATGTTTAGTTTTAAGGTTAAGATTGTACCGTCTCCCACTTAATGAAATAAAGGATAAAATAGGTCCAGCATAGCTAAGAATAAAATTTTGGAGCTATTATGTACCAAGTATAGGTTCAAGGTTTTTTAATTTTGGAAGCCTTAGATATTTGCATGATTATATTTTTTTTACTACCTAGTCTGAGTACAAGAAAATATTTAATACTGCCTGCTCTATGAACTCGTTAAATATGTATACGCAAAAATGAATATGCTAATGCCTATATGACACTACATTTTTTCCCCGTTTTTTTTGGTTTTGAAAACCCACCGAAAGTCAAAATACAAAAACAATTCTTCTATAGGTTGAAAAGAGACAAATACTCCCTCAAAAATAACACTGGATCACAAAATGAAATTTTTTGTCTGTACTTTGGACGTGACTATCCTATCTATATGTAAAATCGGTCTCTGATTCCGAAAATCGGGTTCATTTTTAATTCTATGGGAAGGTTTTTGAGATATCGGCAATTTACCGTTATTTGGCCAATGGGTCCACTTAATCCAGTATATCTCTTTAACACAGAGTTATCTTCCTTAGGGTGACACCAAACGAAAGAAAATTAAATTTCCTTTTTACGGTTCCTATAACATTTTTCTCTAACTCGTATAGTTTCTGAAATATTGACGATTAAATTTGAATTTTTTCGATTTTTTACGATTTTTTGAAGAAAAAATTGACTTTGTCAGACAATATCTTTAAAACCAATGTCTTCACCTTCGGTTTTACTCTTTTACGTGAAGCTCCATTCTATTGGGAAAAATATAAGCTATCAACGAAGAAAATCCATGGTAAAATGGAAAAGTTATAGGCGATCAAGTAAATACAGCCAAGTCGCGCAGTGCCTCTGCACGGGTATATTCTATGCATGTTATACCCGTAAACGCGCTTGTATCTACTGCGCTGCCAATGTGCTGCTACTGCAGATGTGTAGGTATTGGAACAATATGCATAGAATGTACCCGTGCAGAGGCATTGCGCGACTTGGTTGTATTTACTTGATCGCCTATAACTTTTCCAGTTTACCATGGATTTTCTTCGTTGATAGCTTATTTTTTTGGAAATGGAATGGAGCTTCACGCAAAGGAGTAAAACCGAAGGTGAAATCATTGGTTTTAAAGATATTGCCTGACAAAGTAAATTTTTTCTTCAAAAAATCGTAAAAAATCGAAAAAATTCAAATTTAATCGTCAATATTTCAGAAACTATAAGAACTAGAGAAAAATGTTATAGGAGCCGTGAAAAGGAAATTTAATTTTCTTTCGTTTGGTGTGACCCTAAGGAAGATAACTCACTGTGTTAAAGAGATATACAGGATTAAGTGGACTCATTGGCCAAATAACGGTAAATTGCCGATATTTCAAAAACCTTCCCATAGAATTAAAAATGAACCCGATTTTCGGAATCAGCGACCGATTTTACATATAGAAAGGATGGTCGCGTTCAGAGTATTTTTTGGCTGTAGAGCAGTGTAATTAGATTGACATTAAACTTCAAACTAAATGAAAATAATATTTATTTCAAAAATTATTTTTTTTGGAAATTTGATTTAAATTACTGAAATAAAAAAGTTATGAAACCCAAAGGGCAGGATAGCTTTGTATTCCGTGTTATAAAGGGAAGCCAGTACGCAATATAATTTTTCTTGCGGACTTCTTCTTTACCCTTACGGCCAAAGCAGAAGCTTACAAGAGGCAAATTTAAAATTTGTATTTCCATATATTTTTTTTATTTTAAATATAATTTATTTTATGGTTGTCAAATTGGAAAAATTGTCAGAAAAAATGACCGAATGCCAAAAAACCTACCGAAATACAAGCTGGCTCGTTGGTTTTTAATCGCCTAGATGGTATTTTGTTTGTTTTTTTTTCAATATAGCTTGCTCGCTTTCACCAACGCAAAACTGTATTTGACCATCTCCTTCACACAAAAAACCTGGCAGAATACCAGAATAAAAACGTAGTGTCATATGGGCTTTATAATAAAAAACGAAAATTACATTTATACCTGGTATGTCCATACATACATACATATGTATGTAAGTATGTTCATATATACATATTTACATATGTGTATCAGCTATACAAAACCATAATGATATGTACCTACATACGTACATACAAATGTACATATACATACATATGTATATATACATACATATGTACATACATCTATGCATATCTCACTACATTTTAATTTTGTCAATAAATCAAAAAAACCTTCCTAAAAACATATTCAATGAATGTTAATGTACCCCAAATAACACCATTTGCATGCGTATGAAATTTTTACATTCTCATTTACATTTACAAAGCATGTTCTGCCTGCACATCAATAAATTTTCGGAAACTTGCTTAAGTATCCGAGAACTTCTTCTGGTATCCGTTTAATTTGTGCTAACAACATCGAACATGAACGGGCAGCATTGAGATAGAAATGCTTCATTCTCGGTGCTGAAGCAAAATTTCACGCCACTGAAGTACTTCCCTGTTCGAACACTTCGAAAACCATACATGTGCTACAGCGAGTGCAACACAGCATGTTCGATATCGAGATGTCTTGCGCAGCTCTTTAATATATATGTATATATCGATGTATTTATATTCAAATTTTACCTACTTAGACCCTCTAGTGTACATATATACGTGTGTACGTATGTATGCATAAACAAAATGTATCTACTCCTATGCACCTAAATACAATTCAAATCTTTCTATTCCTCTTACTTTGACTTCATGTCCTCTATACGTACATATGTATGACCTAGTTTATTGCGTTTATATGTATGTAGATATATACGTATGCGAAAATATTTAGCAAAACAAAATTAATAGAATAAACTCACCTGGCAACTCCGGCGAAAATGGTACCACTCGCTGAGAAAACCTTGAGAGGAAAAGCTGCGAATTTTAGGAGACTTATCGATATATGTACATACATATAATACTGTTACGTATTTTTCGATAGCTCGATTATTTCTATCGGGTTCGTATCACTAAATTGTTAAATAAAAGTCTTTATTTACTTCTTAATTCACGCCGCTTTATTTCACGACTAAAAAGTGTACAGTTGTTTTACTTCACTTGATGTTAACGCTTCTACGGTTAAGTTACGACTGACTGCGGAGCGCCTGCTCGCCGCCTTATATAAGCTTTGTTCAATAACTCAAAGTTTTTAATTGCTTTTACAAATAGTTACGAATTTTATGTTCAATAACCCAAAAAATTTGCAAAAGAGACCCAAATTGGGAGAGTAAGACTTCGAGAGAGTTGAAAATAGTTGCAAGTAAAATTTTCACTTGCAACTACTTGCAGCTTTAAAAAAAATAGAAGCGTCAAAAACATATGATCACAAAAATTGCAATTGGAAATATGCCCACATTTTAATCGCAAATTTCTAATTGCATACTAAATAAATTAGCGCAAAAAGGAATCTTGACGATGTTGTGGAATATCCAAAGTAGATTTTCGTCTTCCTAATTCAGTTATTTACATTCATTTTCAATTTCAAACATTTCAATTACAACCTAACCTAAAAATAAAATTGTGAAAACAGCGCATCAGCTGTTTACTTGCAAATGTTTACGATTTTGTGTTCAATAACTTTGGTTGTTAATTTTCTCTTTTACTCGTTTTTACTCTTAATTTGTCACTGGTGCTCTTGTTGCAAGTAAAGTTGTTGAACAAAGCTATAGTCTGTCAAACGCAATCTGGAAAATTCTGGCAACACTGGAAATTATCTGGTCTCTTCTTCTAGTTCTGGCAGTTTCCTTAGAGATGTGTTCAGTCATTTAGTGATGTGAGAGTGGAACCGATTATATTCGCCACACTGCCCTCTACCTAAGTCTGATCGTCCCGATCTGACACATTACTCGTTCCAAATGCTGCTAGCCTTTCCAGATGAACCACCTTCATTTTATTCCTCGGTCTTCCAATCGTTTGTATGCGATACACGACATCGTTGAGCCGTTTAATCACTTTGTATGGCCCTTCCCAAGTACACTGCAATTTCGGGGACAAACCTTTCTTTCGCTGCGGGTTGTATAGCAAAACTAGATCTCCCTCAACAAAACCTTCTGAGTTCATCGCCTTGTCGTATCTGGCCTTCATCTTGTCACTCATGATCTTTGTTCGCTGTCTTACAAGTTCATGTATTTCTCTCATTTCCTCTTCCAGAACGTTGTTAGACTGTCTGGCATTTATTCCCGTATCGTCATTTATCCCGAATTTCAAGTCAGCTGGTAATCGAAGATCACTACCAAAGATTACTTTTGCAGGAGTCTGACCTGTTGTATCGTGTACGGCCGATCGATATGCCATCAGGAACAGAGGAATATGAGTGTCCCAATCTCTCTGGAACTTGTCCACCACCTTTCGTAAATGTTCCTCTAATGTTCTGTTAAATCTTTCTACCATGCCGTCTGATTGTGGATGCAACGCAGTTGTTCGGGTTTTCCTAATACCCAGTGTCTTGCACATCTCCTGAAACACTACTGATTCGAAGTTCCTTCCTTGGTCAGAATGTAGCTCTATAGGTGCACCATATCTCGCCACCCAATTGTTGGTGAATACTTCGGCTATAGTTTCTGCTTCTTGATTTGGAATCGGGTACACTTCCGGCCATTTGCTGAAGTAATCCATGACCACCAGAACATATTTGTTTCCAAGTTTGCTAGTAGGAAATGGCCCAGCTACATCCATGGCAATTCTCTCAAATGGTGCTCCTGAGTTGTATTGTTTCATCAGCCCATGACTCCTAGATTTGGGACCCTTAGCCTTTATGCACACATCGCAGTTCGCAATCCACTCAACAACTGTCTGACGGCAGCCGACCCAATAAAACCTCTTCTTGATTTTCTCTACCGTCTTTGTTACTCCAAGATGACCTCCACTTTGACCATTGTGTAGTTCATTTAGCACATCCGGTATTCTTTTCCTTGGAACAACTATCAATGTTTTAGAACTTTGACCATCTTCACTCTCCCAAACACGATGTAGGCAACCATTTACCAATTACAAACTATTCCACTGTGCCCAATATGATTTGGCAACAGGACTCTCTGCTGACATCTCTTCTTTTGATGGTCGTTCATTTTGTTCCAAACCAATCATTACACGTGCCAGATCTGAATCTTCTAGCTGACACTTCCTTAGTTGTTCCGCATCCCATTCGTCTGTGGATGTTATTGTCATTAGCCGAATATCTATGATGTCTTCCTTCTCCTCAGCTTTAGAGCAATGCTTGCATTCAAGATTACATGGTCGCCGCGACATTGCATCAGCATTTCCATGGGTACTGCCTTTACGATGGTCTATAGAAAAGTCATAATTTTGTAGTCGCTCAATCCACCTTGCTAACTGACCCTCCGGATTTAGGAATTTCAAAAGCCATTTTAACGCTGCATAATCAGTCCTGACGTGGAATCGTTGACCATAGAGGTACTTATGGAAGTGTTTGATGCATTCTACCAATGCCAACAGTTCTCTTCGTGTTACACAGTAATTTCTTTCCAGTTTCCCAATTGATCGGCTGTAGTCATTAATAATTGCAAAACTATGTAAATATTATTGTAATTCAAAGTACATATGTTTATATTCAAATATGAAAATAAGGCAATTTTTTTTTGGAGGGGCGTGTTATGTGTTGCCCTATGCAATCGTACCCTTATGTTTATCTATACCGATTGACTTATATTCGTATGGAGTTCATCTCATGAAATAAAATCAGTTGCTAATTAAGCTTGTAATAAAGAGCACGTCTTTCGCTTTACTCCGGTACACAACAGCTAGGCCATGCAATCGATCAGCAGTTCGGTGTTTTAAATGCAATAAGGTAGGCCATAAATCAAACGAGTGTAAACCAACGACATCGCAAACGGAAGAGAAAAGTGAAAATAAAAAGATACATGTAGTTACCGAAGATGAAGAACAAATTCATGCTAAGTCAGCGCCGCTTCTGTTTAGAGATTTAGAAATTAACGGCTACAGGTTTTCAGCACTTCTAGATACAGGTAGTGATATCTGCGCTATCAGATATGATACTCTCATAAATATTGGGTATGTTGACTTGCAACAAAAGACCAAAACTTTATATGGTATTGGAAACAAAATGATAAAAACTATTGGTTGTTTCACTGCGCGTATGACTTTAGATGAAGTTGAAGTTGACATCGAATTTCACGTTACTCGTGAAAGAGATATTTTGTATGACGCTATTTTGGGCAAAAACATTCTGAGTCAAGTAGATATAGCAATTGACGATGAGGGTGTTAGATTTTTGAAAAAGAAAAGCTCAATTCAGAAGACCTATAGCACTGATAAAGCGGATGAAAAAACAGATTCGAATAAGAAGTCAGGAGAAAATGCAAAATTTTCCGGTAGTTAGTCAGGTAACCAATTCCATAGGGGAGCTAGGGGAAGATTTTAATTCCATTCTACAGATTGAATGTATTGAGAGTGCGGAGCCACAGTTAGATATCAGCCATTTGCAACCAGAGGCAAAGTCAAGTGTAATTAGCCTGATTACAAACTATAGCAGCAGAAAGGAAAAACCATCGCCTATTGAGATGAAGATTATTTTGTCGGACGAAGTGCCAGTCTACCAAATACCGCGTAGATTGTCTCATTTAGATCAAACATTAGTTGAAAAGCAGGTAGAAGAATGGCTTGCTGATGGTATTATTCAGGTGAGCACATCGGAATATGCTTCTCCGATAGTACTGGTGGGAAAGAAAGATGGTACAAAAAGGCTATGTTGCGATTATCGTAAACTTAACGAAAAAATAATACGCGACCACTTTCCGATGCCGTTAATAGATGACGTTCTGCAGAGGCTCCAGTCGGCAACTTTATATACAACATTAGACCTTCGTAATGGTTTTTTCCATGTCCCATTAGAACCTGCATCGCGCAAGTACACATCCTTCGTAACGCATAATGGGCAATACGAATTTTTGTTTGCTCCATTCGGCATTTGTAACTCCCCAGCCGTTTTCACGAGGTATATTCACGCGGTGTTAGGAGAGCTTATTCGTAATAAAACCATTATAGTATATATGGACGATATAATAATTCCTTCAAAGAGTGTAGGGGAGGTATTAGCAAGTTTGAAAAGCGTGTTGGTGACAGCAAGATCGTACGGGTTAACAATTAAATGGGAAAAATGTCAGTTCTTGAAGACTCGTGTAAATTTCTTATGCTACGTTGTTGAAGCATCAACTATAACTCCGTCGCTTGAGAAGACGAGGGCAGTGCAAGATTTCCCTATTCCGACGGATAGGAAAACATTACAGCGCTTCTTGGGACTCACCTCGTATTTCAGACGCTTTATTCCCAAATATGCATTAGTAGCCAGACCCCTAACTGACCTCTTAGGAAATCACGTAGAGTTTCGGATTCAAGATGAGCAAGTAGCTGCTATTCAACAATTGAAGACCGCTCTTGTAAACCCACCGGTACTACAACTCTTTGATCCATCACTTCAGACAGAAATACATACCGATGCATCCATGTACGGATATGGTGGTGTTTTGATGCAAAGAGACTCGCAAGATAGATGTCTGCACCCTGTCGAATACATGAGCAGAAAAACTTCATCCACGGAACAGAAATACCATTCGTATGAGTTGGAAGTATTGGCGATCATAGCAGCGCTCAAAAAATGGAGAGTATATGTAATGGGAGTTAAGTTCAAAATTATAACGGATTGCAATGCATTCACGCTTACCATGAGAAGACAGGAAGTTCCTTTGCGAGTATCACGCTGGGGCATGTACCTACAGGATTATCAGTACGAGATCGAGCATCGTTCGGGAAATCAAATGAGGCATGTTGACGCGTTAAGCCGCGTATATTGCCTAATGTTGACGGATAGTTTACGGCATAGAATACAAGAAGAACAGCTTAAGGATGACAAATTGGCAGCTATAAGGAAAGTCTTGGACCATGAAAGCTACTACGATTTTTTCATTAAGCATGGAGTTCTCCATAAAGATCTCGCCAAAGAACTTATGGTAGTACCAGCATCGATGGAAAAAGAAATTATTCAGATAGCTCACAAACAAGGACACTATGCCGCGAAGAAGACTAAGGATTTGGTCGAAAGAGACTTTTTCATCTATGATTTAAACCCCAAATTTACACACGTTGTTAAAAGTTGTATAGAATGTTTAGTGGCTGAAGCCAAATCAGGGAAGAAGGAGGGTATGTTAAATCCAATCAACAAAGATGACAAGCCGCTAGTCACGTATCACTTAGACCACGTAGGGCCTATGGACGAGACAAAAAAGCGATACAACTATATATTAGTAATCATTGACGCCTTCTCTAAATTTGTTTGGCTTTACCCCACTAGAAGCACAGGTAGCGACGAAGTTTTAGATCGTTTAGAAAAGCAATCAGCAACATTTTGGGAATCCATCGAGCGTTATAACGGATAGAGGAACAGGTTTTACGTCGAACGCATTTGAAGACTACTGCAAAAAAGAAAACATCCAGCATTTGGTTATTACCACTGGTGTTCCACGCGGTAACGGGCAGGTAGAGCGAGTTCACAAAGATGTTATGCCAATGTTGAGGAAGCTATGCATTGAAAATCCAAAGTTGTGGTATAAACATGTTGATAGAGTTCAACAGGTGATAAACTCTACTCCCCCACGAAGCACAAAATATTCCCCCTTTAAACTGTTGTTCGGTGTCGATATGCGCATCAACGCAAGTCATGATATCCGTGAGTTACTGGAAGAGTCAGCTATAGAAGAGTTAGAAGAAGGTAGGGAAAATATGCGAACGGAAGCGCGGGAAAACAGTGAACGAATTCAACAGGAAAACAAACGAAGTTTTAATAAAAATCGCAAACAGGAAAGGGTATACGAATTAGGAGAGTTAGTTGCCATTAAGCGTACTCAGTACGGAGCGGGACTCCGGCTTAGTCAAAAATTTTTCGGACCATATAAAGTGAAAGAAAAACACGAACACGGTCGATATGTAGTACACAAGGTAGGTGACGTTGAAGGTCCGCGGATAACGCATACAGTAGCGGAGTACATGAAGCCATGGAATCCTTCATCCGGGTCGAATGAAGCATCAGGATGGCCGAATGTGGGATTGACAGACGGACATAGGACAACTAGAAGTGGACATACCTTCTAATTAGTTAGTACTAAAAATACAACCCTAGACTATTGAGCCAGGCAACACTTATTTGACGAAGACAGCCTAGAGCGACTCAACATAAAGAGACGAAGAACACAGTCAAGTTCGAAGTGCGGTGCGTTAAAGTCGTTAAACATCTATTTGCTGTAAATAAAATGTATATATGTACATAGCGTGCTACACTCGTTAACTGTAATAAAATGAAGGTTTGGAATGTCTTCTATCGATTTCTGTTAAAAATTTTTTCCCATATTTTCCCCAATCGATGTAAACTTGATTTAAATGTCGAAAGTCCCATCAAATTTTTGATAAAATTGACAAAGTGTAGCATGCTTTTAGGCTCATGTGTATATATTAACGTTTACATCTTATGTGACATTTTTTTGTTTACGAATATGAAGGCACAGAGAGGATTAGATAAAAATGCAGATTGGTAAATTATACACCTAATTTGTTAGAATCAATGGTAATGCAAACAAAAATAACGATAAACACGTTCGTCATTGCGGTTTGCAAACAACAATAGCAACAAACACATTTGTTTAAACATTTTACCAGCTTATTTTAAGGTATTAGATGAAAAAAAAATGTTATCCCGACGAAATTGTAGTAACAGAAACATACATAAGTATGCTGCTGTTAATTTGCAAAGTTTACTTGATCACACAACAAGAAGGCTTATTGATACTTTCTCAGCAGAAAAGTTGAAATCCTTATCATGTTCTGAGTTAACCCTTACTAAAATAATGGGGCTTATGATTTCTAGGCTTATGTTTTCTAGGAAAAGTGATAGAATTTCTACCAATACAGATGTTATTAATCGATTACTGGCAAGTTCTGGTCATTATATAAAGTCCAAAAGACGACAACCCCACAAAAAGTGTGTGGAATTGGATTTTGTTGTCAAGGATATGCTAAATCATTAAACATTTTTTTATATTTGTTTTTTTTTATTTCCATATATACATACATAGTTATATTTTCGATTATATGTATTATAAATATAATCATTAAGTACATCAAATTTTTACAAGGGCTCTTTTCAGTTACTGAAAATGTATATCTTCATTTGTTTTTGAATAAAAGTGGGCGTGGTTGTTTGCCAATCACGCCTATATTTGGTATTGTCGATATCTTTCATGACAGTAACTTATGCGCCAAGTTTCGTGAAGATATCTTCATTTTATGAGCTGAAATAAAAATTTTTCTTTAAAATTTTTTACTATAGGTCCAGGGGAGGTACCCCTAGGGTGTGGCCGATTTCAACAATTTTTTGTGCTGTCAATGCCTTTAATGAGGGTAACTCATGTACCAAGTTTCGTGAAGATATCTTAATTTTTTTTTTTAGCTGAAACTAAAATTTGTATTTAAATCATTTTTTATAGGTCCAAGGGAGATACCCCTAGGGGTTGACCGATTTCAACCATTTTTTTTAAATTTCTTAATTAGCTCACATATAACCTCTGTGCAAAATTTCAATGGGTTAGGACCACTCCTATTTTTTCCGCACAATGTATGGAGCCGAACCACTGTGCGCCGTGAAAAAAACAAAACAAATTATGGAAGCAACACGAAAAATGTGAGTATAAATGTAAAACTATTAAAAAGCACTTGAAATCCTAAATAAATAAATTACGATTACTATTTAGTGAAAGGAGGTCATGGACGAGAGAGGAGACAAGGGCCTTTTTATGCGCTTACATTGCCCGGAAGGAAGAGTTCAAAAGCGTAAGAGGAAAAAAGTTTGCCATGCAGAATGTGCTGCTAGATCTGGACAGTCAGGGTGTTTTGGTGAGTTATATTACTCCCGGTGCGTGATTGTGAAAACTGATTATTAATTACTTTTCTAGTGCTCTTTTTCTCATTATAGAGTCAACCAAGGACGGTGGAGATGCTCGTTGCCAAATTCAAAAACTTGGTGAGGGCGTACAAGCAGAGTGCCGACAACAACAACAGAACGGGCGTGACACCATGTACTGCTCCATTTGCAGATTTGATGGATGAAATATTTGGCGACAGCCCCGTTATTTCAAATAACCATTCCATCAATCTGTATGGCCAGCCTTTGACCAATTTACACGCTTCACCGGAACAAGCTGCCGCACACTGGGTGATAGCGGCCAAAAATAAAATCGAAATTAAAGTATTAGCAAATCAAATTTTTTTGAAAGTGATTGACAGATATAACAATTTGTAAAAAAAAAGCTTATATAAAATTTTTTGAGTCTCGTTTTGTTTAGCCGTACAGGGTGTTAAAAACTGAGCAAAAAATAGGTCCTTTTATTTCTCAACAATTACACCTTATACAAAATGCTGTAACTCATTCAATTATTAACGTATGTAATCGAGTGATACATCATTACATAGATATTGATTTGGCCTTTTAGAAACAATAAGCCTTTTGTAACCAGCGGTAACTCTTAGATTTATATGAACTTTCAAATATTGACAAAAAAAGTCGTAAAAAAAAAATTTTGCTCAACTTTAAACAAAAAAATAAAAAAAATAAAAAATATGACCTCCCCAATTTTTTCATATGTTTTGAAATGATATATTTTTAATCAAACTGCATTTTAATTCTTGAAATCCACCTGCGCTTTTCGCTTAAATAATCTTTTTCCCATTTGACTAAAAGTGCCTTTTTCAAAACGCAATAATTAGGCTACTTTTGACATTATGAAAAATCTTATTCTTAGGCGACTAATCGAATAGTTTGTTCACCGTGTTGTAGGCAATGGTTCACACTTTCAAATTATGAAAGAATTTTTTTTATCAGCGTTATCATTATTTTTTTGCAGCCTTTTTCTTTTCGAACAGAAAAAAAAATTGTGTAAAAATTGGAGAATTTCAACATGAAATAAAAAAAAAAATACAAAATATGACCTCTCCAAATTTTTAATATTTGGTGCTAGTGAACGTGCTTTATAAACAGGTGAAGAAATCTTAAAAATTCGTTTGCGCTTTTTTGTTTTATGAACTTTTTTATGGAGTGAGTTTTTCTAAGTTTTCATACATTTTTCCCATACAAAATCCCCAAAAGTATGCTTCAAAAAGTATTAATAATTTTGTATGGGGAAAATTTGCCAAGTTAATGACACTTAAACAACAATTTCTCCAATTCTAATAAAGATATCTGAAAAATTTAAACGCCATATTCAGGGGGATGGTTTATGCTTTCTAACGGTGTATTTGATTTTGAATAAAAAAATATTACATACAAGATATTAAGCAGGGAATATAGTCAAAAACGTGTTTTTTTGCCTAATTGGACATGAATATCTCAAAAACTAGAACCAATTTGAAAATTCTGACTTCAGATTCAGATTCAGCACACTGAAATCCTTTAGAAAAGTATAGTTTCATTTGTGGTATAAAAATTTTTTTAAATGTGATTTTTTTGAAGGAAAATTTTATGATGAATGCTTATAAAATGCTCAAAAGTGCATATATTTTTAATTTAAAAACCATGGAATACTTTGCGCTTTTTCCAAAATGATTACTGTATATTATTTATATTTAAAAAATGTGTGCTCTTATTAAAATTGAGCATTTTAGCTATAATAGTTAACAAAATATTGAAATTTCAAAAATACCGTTATATGGGAGGGGGGTGTATTTGTGGGCCGATTTTGTTCAAATTTTCACAGTTTACTATCTTCGATCAAGAAAGCTTAAGTTCCGAGTTTAAAGTTTCTAGCTCAATTATTACTATTTTTGGCCGCGTTTGTGTGGAGGTGCCCCCACTGTGCGTCGCATCGTTCAGTAGCTTGCGGGCAAGCAAAAAGACAACAACGTGCACGCATATATTTTTCGCTTTTATGCGCTGCTATACCACGTCGCACAATGCAATACGAAAAATACTTTATGATGCCCAATGCTTGCGCGACGTCGTATAAAAGCGTATGAAAACGAAGTATGCGTGTACGTTGTTATCTTTTTGCTTGCCCGCAAGCAACTGAATCGTCGCACGTTCGTAGATGGTCACCTAACTTTTGCGCTCTTACTACGACAAAACGAGAGAGTATAACAATCTGTGTGAGTTGAGCGTTGCACCTCAGTGCTATGAAACGAAGACCCCTGGTCTATACCATTGAGCTACCACCGCCGTCAGCTTTGTTTCGCCAAAGAACGTAAATCTATAAGAAGGGCAGAAAGAAATGAAATGAAAGAAACACGATGCCCATGACCCCTGTTGGGAAAATCTCTAGTTCATAACTCGTGAGCAGCTAGATCATTTTTCGACACTACTAGTGCGAGCACAATCTCTTTTGCGTCATGCAAATTGCATGTTAGCAACTGGTGAATATAACACGGGGGTGTAAATTATCCACCGCTGGATTACCTATTCGATAGTTCAGAACTGGTAAACAATTTTTGCAAATTCTACAGTTTTACATCTGTTCACTATTTATTGATTTCCCTACAAGGACGCTACAGGTCTTCATACACATCTATCTATACATATCTATCCATATGTATACCCCATAAACATTTTCCTTAATTCTCAACTTGTGATGCATTTGAGAACTAGCATTGTTTGACATATTTTGATCTGATGTTTATTGAGTATGTACATGCAAACTACTGCATATGAAGACAGCGGTAGACTCACAGCATTTGGCATACCCAGGTACACGAAGGTGATACATATTTTGCTTACCTTTGAAAAAGATATAATTTTTAGGTTACCCAAAATATGTACCTACATAATTTTGTTATCATAAAATTTTCTCAAGGCTTGACAAGGGTGGAAGAAAATTTCAAATAATTCAAACCATTTTTTGAAACAGTAGGTAATTCATAATTGAATTTATATTAACATCAGAGGATTTCTTAACTGGAAAACAAAGATGATGATCATATAGAAAATATGCACTTGTTTTCGAATGGATTTCTGCCCCAATTAAGGTACAATAAATATTGGAAAAATATATATTCACATTAATTTCAAAGATAAATGTTTACTGGGTATATTTTCATACCATCGTCGTTTGAAAGCATTGGTGGGCAAATGAAATATAAGCACAGGGTTGCGTGATTTTGATTTGACTGAATCACTAATCAAAAATATTTTCTGATTCTTGATTTAAAATATTTTCAAATCAAAGATAATTTTTATTTGTGATTCGTTTCAAAAAAGAATCAGAAATACCCTTTGATTCGTGATTCAAACTATTTTCAAATCAAAGATAAATTTTATTTGTGATTCGTTTCACAAAAGAATCAGAAATACCCTTTGATTCGTGATTCAAACTATTTTCAAATCAAAGATAAAATTGATTTGTGATTCGTTTCTTAAAAGAATCAAAAATCTTTTTTGATTCTTGATTCAAACTTGATTTCGAATCAAGATTCTTAATAAATTTTTGATTCGAATCAAATATTTGATTCGAATCAAAAATTTTATTCGAATCAAAAATTTGATTCGAATCAAAAATTTTATTCGAATCAAAAATTTTATTCGAATCAAAAATTTGATTCGAATCAAAAATTTATTAAGAATCTTGATTCGAAATCAAGTTTGAATCAAGAATCAAAAAAGATTTTTGATTCTTTTAAGAAACGAATCACAAATCAATTTTATCTTTGATTTGAAAATAGTTTGAATCACGAATCAAAGGGTATTTCTGATTCTTTTGTGAAACGAATCACAAATAAAATTTATCTTTGATTTGAAAATAGTTTGAATCACGAATCAAAGGGTATTTCTGATTCTTTTTTGAAACGAATCACAAATAAAAATTATCTTTGATTTGAAAATATTTTAAATCAAGAATCAGAAAATATTTTTGATTAGTGATTCAGTCAAATCAAAATCACGCAACCCTGTGCTTATATTTCATTTGCCCACCAATGCTTTCAAACGACGATGGTATGAAAATATACCCAGTAAACATTTATCTTTGAAATTAATGTGAATATATATTTTTCCAATATTTATTGTACCTTAATTGGGGCAGAAATCCATTCGAAAACAAGTGCATATTTTCTATATGATCATCATCTTTGTTTTCCAGTTAAGAAATCCTCTGATGTTAATATAAATTCAATTATGAATTACCTACTGTTTCAAAAAATGGTTTGAATTATTTGAAATTTTCTTCCACCCTTGTCAAGCCTTGAGAAAATTTTATGATAACAAAATTATGTAGGTACATATTTTGGGTAACCTAAAAATTATATCTTTTTCAAAGGTAAGCAAAATATGTATCACCTTCGTGTACCTGGGTATGCCAAATGCTGTGAGTCTACCGCTGTCTTCATATGCAGTAGTTTGCATGTACATACTCAATAAACATCAGATCAAAATATGTCAAACAATGCTAGTTCTCAAATGCATCACAAGTTGAGAATTAAGGAAAATGTTTATGGGGTATACATATGGATAGATATGTATAGATAGATGTGTATGAAGACCTGTAGCGTCCTTGTAGGGAAATCAATAAATAGTGAACAGATGTAAAACTGTAGAATTTGCAAAAATTGTTTACCAGTTCTGAACTATCGAATAGGTAATCCAGCGGTGGATAATTTACACCCCCGTGTTATATTCACCAGTTGCTAACATGCAATTTGCATGACGCAAAAGAGATTGTGCTCGCACTAGTAGTGTCGAAAAATGATCTAGCTGCTCACGAGTTATGAACTAGAGATTTTCCCAACAGGGGTCATGGGCATCGTGTTTCTTTCATTTCATTTCTTTCTGCCCTTCTTATAGATTTACGTTCTTTGGCGAAACAAAGCTGACGGCGGTGGTAGCTCAATGGTATAGACCAGGGGTCTTCGTTTCATAGCACTGAGGTGCAACGCTCAACTCACACAGATTGTTATACTCTCTCGTTTTGTCGTAGTAAGAGCGCAAAAGTTAGGTGACCATCTACGAACGTGCGACGATTCAGTTGCTTGCGGGCAAGCAAAAAGATAACAACGTACACGCATACTTCGTTTTCATACGCTTTTATACGACGTCGCGCAAGCATTGGGCATCATAAAGTATTTTTCGTATTGCATTGTGCGACGTGGTATAGCAGCGCATAAAAGCGAAAAATATATGCGTGCACGTTGTTGTCTTTTTGCTTGCCCGCAAGCTACTGAACGATGCGACGGTAGTAGCTGGGCACTCAACTAGTCGTTTTTCACTAATACTGCTGCAGTTACTAACACTGCTGCAGTTAGAGTTTTGGGGATCTCTGGTATAGACCAGTTATCGGCATTCCAATACATGCAAAGAAATTATTAGTTACATGTGTATTAGTGAGAGAGCGTTGTCGGGCAATGTCGGCAGCCGCTAGCATTCGATCAGTTGATCATATGGCGTTTTCTTTTCTACCAAAAAATGTTGCCCTCCTATATCCTAATTATCGAATTACGTAACGTGAATTTCTATAAAATGGCTAATTTTGTAGATAATGTTGCTCTCTTACTTAGTTAGAAGTAAATATTCGGTAAAATTACCAGACAGACATATAAAATGGCTAAGAAAGTCAAACAGGGCAACATTATTTCGAGAAAAGAAAACGCCAATAGATAACTAGAAACGAAACTCTTCATTTCGTGAGAGCGCTGTCAAAATGCGCATTTTTTATAACATTTTTCATTGGTGCCACTCTGTTCGAAAACTGAAAATGGGTATTTTACATATTTTTTCTGGGAATTTTTCGGCTTCCTTATGTTATTGAAGACTATAGCAATAATACAATCTTGTTTATACCAAATTAAGATAAGGATATAACCACAAAAGTGATACAGAGGATAGTATGATTTTCCCACATTCCGAATATTCGTGTTCGAAACCCGATCTCAGACAAATTAAGAATAACGCACAAAAAGTGGTGAACGATAATACATGTAGGTGGGTGGTATTTTTTAAGAAATATTTTACTCTATTTTGCAATTCTATTAAAATGTGAATATATTAGAACTGAAATATAATACTTTTTAACCGGATATATATATAAATCCCCGGCATAAAACTGTAGGTCCACCCAATTAGTAGGAAAAACAAAAAGGAGCACACCTCGAATTGGGAGAGAAGCTCGGCCATAAAACTCGTCAGAGTTATAATAGCGCCATTGTATTATATTATTATTATATAAATCTACCGAAGAACCGCTGCCCGCGTTCCATCTCTTTAACATATTTTTTATAATTTTAACTGAAATACAATAGGTTTGTTTCTTATTAAACTAGCAGCTAGCTTTCAAGTGAGCAAAACGGAAAGAATTGCGCTCATAAAGAGCGAAACGAACAGAAAATCAAGAAACGGAATAATAGTAAAAATTAGCGATTAGTAATTTGAATGCTATTTTTGACTGTTAATGGTTATTTTTTCTAAAAAACATTTAATTTTCTTTATTTCTATTTCAAAAATTCAGAAAATTTCAAAAGTAATAAAATCAAAAGTATTCGTTTGTTTATTTTTTCAACAGCTGTTTCTTACTTTGGCAGCCAATAATTTCAGCTAGGGAAAATTTTACTAGCTGAAATTTGGAGCTGTCAATGGCTCTCTTCTGCTATTTTTATGACCTAAGAAACGGTTTTCCAGCCGAAACTTGGCTAACTATTCATTACTAGCTAATAATAAACGGACCTAATATTTTTTCAGTAGAAACAATAAACTGCACTGCATATTACACACAAGCAATACAATTACCTCTGTATTTTTTATAATTCTTTATTATTTCAACCAAATTGGGCACATATAACAAAACATCAAAATCCACCGAATGTGACAATTTATTTTGGCGTGTTTTGCTTTCTGGCACCTGCAATTTGTACAAACAGCTGATCGGCCGGGTTTTCTGTTGTGTTGATGCTGGCAACAAAGCCACAGAAAACCCGTGGGAAAATCATAAAAGTGAGAGAGTAAAAAAGAGTTTCGTATCAAGCAGGGTTGCGTGATTTTGATTTGACTGAATCACTAATCAATAATATTTTCTGATAATTTTTATTTGTGATTCCTTTCAAAAAAGAATCAGAAATACCCTTTGATTCGTGATTCAAACTATTTTCAAATCAAAGATAAATTTTATTTGTGATTCGTTTCACAAAAGAATCAGAAATACCCTTTGATTCGTGATTCAAACTATTTTCAAATCAAAGATAAAATTGATTTGTGATTCATTTCTCAAAAGAATCAAAAATCTTTTTTGATTCTTGATTCAAACTTGATTTCGAATCAAGATTCTTAATAAATTTTTGATTCAAATCAAATTTTTGATTCCAATAAAATTTTTGATTCGAATAAAATTTTTGATTCGAATCAAAAAATTATTTTGAATCAAAACTTTATTTCATATAAAAAATACTTTAGTACGTGATCCCACCACCCCCGCGAATTGAAATGCAAAAAATCTAAAATTTCAACAAACGTCTACGTTGTATGGGAGGAAATGCAAGCAGATTTTCGCAGTTGCTTTAGCCAAGCACTTGCGCATACATATGTATGTATATACTTACATACATATATATAACGAATAAATGAATGAAAGGATGAATGAATTATGGTTGGGTGTATGCATACAAAAGAATCCCTGCAAAAAAGCCGAGTACTCCATGCACGCGTGTATAGAGTACTCGCTATGGACCAACCGAGTACTCCTCAACCTGCCACATTTCATATAAAAAATATGGTCCATTTAACATGGCATTATTTATTATCTAGGCCTTATTTCGCATGGCGGATAAGCATTAGGAATAAGGTGTGCTCTCAGAGAGAGAGTACTCCTTATGGCGTGATGATATCAACACAGGAAAATCAGCCTTATTTTAAGCCTTACGTCATACAAATTTGCTACCTTTATAATTTTCAGGCCTGATTTCGGAAGCCTTAAAATCTGCGGTTTTAATTCTTAAAAAGGCTTAGATTTTTTGGTGAGAATATACATACATATGTACGCGCAAATGGCTGGCTAATAGCCTTTTCTTTTCTACACAAAAGGGTTGTCATGGCGAAGCGCAATAATAGCTCAGATTTGCACTACACCCTGTCGAATTGCCGTCCTCTTCATATTCAGTGCAGCCCTTCACATATGTATGTACAATAGAATACACTCTAAATGTCACAATTGTGTATACTTTAGCTGTTCTGGTATGACGCAATCTATATAATACATATTATGTGTGCTAGAAAGAGACATAAAAGGTATACTTTTTATTCGTTATTGTTATTGATCAGCTGTTTGACAGGGTCATTGTATGCCCCGTCGATAGCACAGAGGGCAAGAAATCTTGCCCTTTCGAATTTTTTTAGGATTGCCCTTTTAGAAAAGATAGCGATGTGGACTGCGATGATTGCACTCATTTAACAAAAGAACACAACTTTTTGAAGGCACTACATGAGTGCGACATTTTTGAGTAGAAAAGAAAACGCTATAAGGCAACTGCGAAAATCTGCTTGTATGTATGCATATCCTTCCCTACAACGTAGCTGAAAAATGTTCGTGATAAATTGTTTTCGCTATCAGTTTTTCTCACATGTGAGTGGCGCCATGCTGCACGAAACAGAAACAATTGCCGCACTCTACTGGATTCCGCCAGAATCGTCTAGACGGTTACGTGCCAATTAAGGAAGGAAGGAAGGAGAAATATTGTTTTGTTATTTTTCGCGCACAAGTGGAAAAACTGGATTTTTTGTTTGATCGCTTCTTGCGAGAGAGGAGCGAATTTTTTTGCATTTCTCTCTCGTGATAAAAGAACGAAGAAATATTCGTGAAAATTCTCACAAATAAATGAAAATGAGTAATCTTAAATGAGAATATCCGAACCATGGTTTAATGTTGAAAGTGTATCTGTAGTGCGCGCATCGTAAATCGCTAATATTAACTATTTCGTTTTGCCAGTTTTTGTATTACTTTAACAATCTTTAAAATGTCTGACACAGACTTTTCAGCCGACGACATTACTGACCCTGATTATATCCCGAAAGGAAAAAAGATAAAAGTTTTAGATTTAGATGATTCACACAAAACAGATGGCCCGTCTACCTCTGCAGAAGCTTTGCAGAAAATGGATAAAGACGAATGGGGCGAGGAAAGCGAGCTAGGAAGAGTCTGCAACAGTATATGCTACTTGGATGGGAAGTTTTTTAAAATAGATTTGCAGTCGAGAAAAGGAGATACGATCTCTGCCAAATGTACAACTTGCGGAGTGATGTGCAAGGGGAAGTTAGGCTCATCATCCAATTTTGTACGACATATAAAGGTAGTTATATTTTTAATTTTTATATATTCATTTAATGGATGATGTGTAAACTATCTATCTATACTATCGTATTTTAAATGTAGAGGAACTTCAACTCCGAACACAATGTGATTAATATATACATACATATTTGCATAAAATATCAAGGATCAAAGACGCTTGTGTTATTTATGCACATACATGCGCCTTTTATGCGAAATCATACTTACTCATTGTACCTATTTGATCTGCCCAGATAAAACTCTTCCAGACGCAGAACCTTCAGTATCAATAATATATATACATATGTACCTAAATAAGTAAAAAAGTACCAATATTGCAATTTGAGCGTTAAATTCTAAAAAAATTACATAACCTCAGATCACAGCGTCAGTTAATATTATAAAGATCACAAATTTTCAAAGCACTGACACTATTGAAACTATCGACTATCGCAAAAAAAAAATCGATATATCGTCAAAAAATAAACTATCGATAGTACCATCGATAGTTTTGCAGTTGGACTCCTGCTATAAAATTTCAATGATATATCTTTATATTTGACAGAGATATCGCTTAAAATGTTTTTATTAGGTCACTTTATAAGACCCATATATAAAAGTGGGCGTGGCCCTCAACCGATTTCGGAAATTTTTCGTCCAATATATGACTCATAAAACTTTCAATGTTTGCCCCTTAATAAGTGGGCGTGGCACCGCCCATTTTCCAAAATTTTTGTGTTTTTTGTTTTATGTCCATAGTTGGACTCATGCGCCAAAATTTCAATGATAGATCTTTATATTTGACAGAGATATGGCTTAAAATGTTTTTATTAGGTGACTTTATAATACAAATATATAAAAGTGGGCGTGGCCGTCAACCGATTTCGCAAAAATTTTCAACATGTATTACCACAAGTAATAAAAGTGTACACACCAAGTTTAGTCATTATATATAAATCATTTGTCGAGTTATGGGCTCAGAAATCTCGTATATTCCTGTTTATAAAAGGAGGCGGTGCCACGCCCATTTTCCAAAATTTTTATGTTTTTTGTTTTATGTCCATAGTTGGACTCTTCTCATAAAATTTCAATGAATATCTTTATATTTGACAGAGATATCGCTTAAAATGTTTTTATTAGGTCACTGTATAAGACCCATATATAAAAGTGGGCGTGGCCGTCAACCGATTTTGACAATTTTCCGTAAAAACATTTGCCTAAGTAAGTAGATCACGCGTACCAAATTTTGTCGATATATCTTCAATGGTTTCTGAGTTATGACATATAAAACTTGCAAGGTTTGACCCTTAATAAGTGGGCGTGGCACCGCCCATTTTCCAAAATGTCATCAAGTTTCTTCCTAGGGGCCTGAGCTCAGCACGTGGGTAAAATTTCATCGCTTCAGCTATATTAGTGACTGAGATACCAAATTTCCGATTTTTTTCTATGTAGGAAAAGTGGGCGTGGTCATGGTCCGATTTCGCCCATTTTCAATACCAACCGTCCCAGTCTCGATACCAACTTGCATTTCAAATTCCATCAAAATATCTCAATGCGCGAGTTAGAGTGCTTACACGCGGACCGACAGACGGACAGACGGACGGACGGACGGACATGGCTCAATCGATTTCTCTTTTCACCCTGATCATTTTGATATATATAAGTCTATATCTATCTCGATTATTTCACTCTGTTACAATCCACCGTTATGTGATTAAAACTATAATACTCTGTGTACTAGTACAGCTGAGTATAAAAACGAAAATTACATTTATACCTGGTATGTCCATACATACATACATATGTATGTAAGTATGTATGTTGATATATACATATTTACATATGTGTATCAGCAATACACAATCATACAAAACCATAATGATATGTACCTACATACGTACATACAAATGTACATATACATACATATGTATTTATACATACATACATACCTACATACATATGTATATCTATGCATATCTCACTACAATTTAATTTTGTCAATAACACTGCTATTCCGAGCGTTACCGGAAAATTACTTTACTGGTAATTTATGTTGCTGAAAATTGTTACCATCTTTTCATTTGGTATTCTGGCACAAATGGTAACGCTGTCAAAGCATTTCCATACGAACGGAATTGAATCGGGCTGAAAATGGTAACAAAATATTACCACGTATTGAGGTGGTAACTTAATTTTCTGCTGCCAGAATACGAAAAGAGTGTTTAAAGTACCAGATTCTTTATTTCACCAGTAAAGTAAATTATGTTACCACATCGGAATAAGGCCGTAAATCAAAAAAACCTACCTAAAAACATATTCAATGAATGCTAATGTAGCCCCAATAACACCATCTGCATGCGTATGAAATTTTTACATTCTCATTTACATTTACAAAGTATGTTCTGCCTGCACATCAATAAATTTTCGGAAACTTGCTTAAGTATCCGAGAACTTCTTCTGGTATCCGAACATTTGTGCTAACAACATCGAACATGAACGGGCAGCATTGAGATAGAAATGCTTCATTCTCGGTGCTGAAGCAAAATTTCACGCCACTGAAGTACTTCACTGATCGAACACTTCGAAAACCATACATGTCCCTGCAGGGAACTCAATAACTAGTGAGCAAAATTTCTGGTTCCGAACTAGCGAAAAGGTGTCAAAAGGGAACTAGATTAATTGTAGCTAGACCGTCACCAGTTCAGAAGGAGTGAATTGAGTGACCATTATTAGCACACTTTGATTTGTATGCAAGTGACAAAAATTCTACGAAAATTTTTCGTTCGTTCAATTACCTTCGGCTTTGTATATTTTTGCAATTCTCAGATGTTTAATGAAGCATTTTATATAAAGAGTTTTCTATTTGCATCTCTTATGAAATGAAATGTTCCCCTAATTATGCTTTTCCGATCCCTCAGGCTTATTTTTAATTTTTTTTCATTTTATTACTTTTTAAATATTATTGTAAATTTTTATTAAATAAATAAATAAAAAAATATTAGTTAAAAAAAAATTAAAAAAAAAATTATCATCCACCTTGACACCGACAGGATTCGCACCCGCGACCCTCAGAAAGGCAAATGCGTTAGCCAGTCGGCCATCGCGCCACTTGCATGAAGTGTGTCAAATGCTGCACTTAAGCGGCAGATGTAAAACTGTAGAATTTGTAGGTACTTGGAGCTAGTTCAGAACTATCGAAATTGTGCCCATAAATGAACTAGTGAAAACTGTAGAATTTAGTACTAGTTCGGAACTATCGAAAATGTAGTGCAGAGGGCGACAATTGACACCGCCTAGGACATCGCCGTGTTAAATTCGCCAGTTGATAACATGCAAAAGAGATTTAGCTCGCACTAGTAGTGTCGAAAAATGCACTAGAGGCGACCTAGTTCGGAACTAGAGATTTTCCCTACAGGGGTGCTACAGCGAGTGCAACACAGCATGTTCGATATCGAGATGTCTTGCGCAGCTCTTTAATACATACATATGTACATATATAAATGTATTAGGGGCCCAGTATATTGACCAATATATGAGGATGGTATAAATATTTGAATCGATTTAAATATTTTAAATGATTTCTCATATAGCCTTCAATTTTACAGCTCCATTTAGCATGCCGGTAAGTATATTTTCGTTTTCTCAATTTCTTTCTCCACTTATTGGATAGATAAATTTATGAAGTTATATGCAATTAAATCTTTCGCTGTCATATTGTTTTTTTTGTTATGGTTTCATTTTTTGTTCAAATCGAAATAAAAAGTTAGAAAAATTAACAATTGCTACCTCCAATATTATTCAGTATAATGCGCAACAAATACATATACATACATACATACCTAGTAAATATCTGTGTACACTGTGAATAACTCAGCTAGACATTTCTCCATGTATTTATGTAGTCCTTCCTGGTTATTAAATTCCACAGGCGGGTATCTAATGCATAGATAACTAGAAACGAAACTCTTCATTTCGTGAGAGCGCTGTCAAAATGCGCATTTTTTATAACATTTTTCATTGGTGCCACTCTGTTCGAAAACTGAAAATGGGTATTTTACATATTTTTTCTGGGAATTTTTCGTCTTCCTTATGTTATTGAAGACTATAGCAATAATACAATCTTGTTTATACCAAATTAAGATAAGGATATAACCACAAAAGTGATACAGAGGATAGTATGATTTTCCCACATTCCGAATATTCGTGTTCGAAACCCGATCTCAGACAAATTAAGAATAACGCACAAAAAGTGGTGAACGATAATACATGTAGGTGGGTGGTATTTTTTAAGAAATATTTTACTCTATTTTGCAATTCTATTAAAATGTGAATATATTAGAACTGAAATATAATACTTTTTAACCGGATATATATATAAATCCCCGGCATAAAACTGTAGGTCCACCCAATTAGTAGGAAAAACAAAAAGGAGCACACCTCGAATTGGGAGAGAAGCTCGGCCATAAAACTCGTCAGAGTTATAATAGCGCCATTGTATTATATTATTATTATATAAATCTACCGAAGAACCGCTGCCCGCGTTCCATCTCTTTAACATATTTTTTATAATTTTAACTGAAATACAATAGGTTTGTTTCTTATTAAACTAGCAGCTAGCTTTCAAGTGAGCAAAACGGAAAGAATTGCGCTCATAAAGAGCGAAACGAACAGAAAATCAAGAAACGGAATAATAGTAAAAATTAGCGATTAGTAATTTGAATGCTATTTTTGACTGTTAATGGTTATTTTTTCTAAAAAACATTTAATTTTCTTTATTTCTATTTCAAAAATTCAGAAAATTTCAAAAGTAATAAAATCAAAAGTATTCGTTTGTTTATTTTTTCAACAGCTGTTTCTTACTTTGGCAGCCAATAATTTCAGCTAGGGAAAATTTTACTAGCTGAAATTTGGAGCTGTCAATGGCTCTCTTCTGCTATTTTTATGACCTAAGAAACGGTTTTCCAGCCGAAACTTGGCTAACTATTCATTACTAGCTAATAATAAACGGACCTAATATTTTTTCAGTAGAAACAATAAACTGCACTGCATATTACACACAAGCAATACAATTACCTCTGTATTTTTTATAATTCTTTATTATTTCAACCAAATTGGGCACATATAACAAAACATCAAAATCCACCGAATGTGACAATTTATTTTGGCGTGTTTTGCTTTCTGGCACCTGCAATTTGTACAAACAGCTGATCGGCCGGGTTTTCTGTTGTGTTGATGCTGGCAACAAAGCCACAGAAAACCCGTGGGAAAATCATAAAAGTGAGAGAGTAAAAAAGAGTTTCGTATCAAGCAGGGTTGCGTGATTTTGATTTGACTGAATCACTAATCAATAATATTTTCTGATAATTTTTATTTGTGATTCCTTTCAAAAAAGAATCAGAAATACCCTTTGATTCGTGATTCAAACTATTTTCAAATCAAAGATAAATTTTATTTGTGATTCGTTTCACAAAAGAATCAGAAATACCCTTTGATTCGTGATTCAAACTATTTTCAAATCAAAGATAAAATTGATTTGTGATTCATTTCTCAAAAGAATCAAAAATCTTTTTTGATTCTTGATTCAAACTTGATTTCGAATCAAGATTCTTAATAAATTTTTGATTCAAATCAAATTTTTGATTCCAATAAAATTTTTGATTCGAATAAAATTTTTGATTCGAATCAAAAAATTATTTTGAATCAAAACTTTATTTCATATAAAAAATACTTTAGTACGTGATCCCACCACCCCCGCGAATTGAAATGCAAAAAATCTAAAATTTCAACAAACGTCTACGTTGTATGGGAGGAAATGCAAGCAGATTTTCGCAGTTGCTTTAGCCAAGCACTTGCGCATACATATGTATGTATATACTTACATACATATATATAACGAATAAATGAATGAAAGGATGAATGAATTATGGTTGGGTGTATGCATACAAAAGAATCCCTGCAAAAAAGCCGAGTACTCCATGCACGCGTGTATAGAGTACTCGCTATGGACCAACCGAGTACTCCTCAACCTGCCACATTTCATATAAAAAATATGGTCCATTTAACATGGCATTATTTATTATCTAGGCCTTATTTCGCATGGCGGATAAGCATTAGGAATAAGGTGTGCTCTCAGAGAGAGAGTACTCCTTATGGCGTGATGATATCAACACAGGAAAATCAGCCTTATTTTAAGCCTTACGTCATACAAATTTGCTACCTTTATAATTTTCAGGCCTGATTTCGGAAGCCTTAAAATCTGCGGTTTTAATTCTTAAAAAGGCTTAGATTTTTTGGTGAGAATATACATACATATGTACGCGCAAATGGCTGGCTAATAGCCTTTTCTTTTCTACACAAAAGGGTTGTCATGGCGAAGCGCAATAATAGCTCAGATTTGCACTACACCCTGTCGAATTGCCGTCCTCTTCATATTCAGTGCAGCCCTTCACATATGTATGTACAATAGAATACACTCTAAATGTCACAATTGTGTATACTTTAGCTGTTCTGGTATGACGCAATCTATATAATACATATTATGTGTGCTAGAAAGAGACATAAAAGGTATACTTTTTATTCGTTATTGTTATTGATCAGCTGTTTGACAGGGTCATTGTATGCCCCGTCGATAGCACAGAGGGCAAGAAATCTTGCCCTTTCGAATTTTTTTAGGATTGCCCTTTTAGAAAAGATAGCGATGTGGACTGCGATGATTGCACTCATTTAACAAAAGAACACAACTTTTTGAAGGCACTACATGAGTGCGACATTTTTGAGTAGAAAAGAAAACGCTATAAGGCAACTGCGAAAATCTGCTTGTATGTATGCATATCCTTCCCTACAACGTAGCTGAAAAATGTTCGTGATAAATTGTTTTCGCTATCAGTTTTTCTCACATGTGAGTGGCGCCATGCTGCACGAAACAGAAACAATTGCCGCACTCTACTGGATTCCGCCAGAATCGTCTAGACGGTTACGTGCCAATTAAGGAAGGAAGGAAGGAGAAATATTGTTTTGTTATTTTTCGCGCACAAGTGGAAAAACTGGATTTTTTGTTTGATCGCTTCTTGCGAGAGAGGAGCGAATTTTTTTGCATTTCTCTCTCGTGATAAAAGAACGAAGAAATATTCGTGAAAATTCTCACAAATAAATGAAAATGAGTAATCTTAAATGAGAATATCCGAACCATGGTTTAATGTTGAAAGTGTATCTGTAGTGCGCGCATCGTAAATCGCTAATATTAACTATTTCGTTTTGCCAGTTTTTGTATTACTTTAACAATCTTTAAAATGTCTGACACAGACTTTTCAGCCGACGACATTACTGACCCTGATTATATCCCGAAAGGAAAAAAGATAAAAGTTTTAGATTTAGATGATTCACACAAAACAGATGGCCCGTCTACCTCTGCAGAAGCTTTGCAGAAAATGGATAAAGACGAATGGGGCGAGGAAAGCGAGCTAGGAAGAGTCTGCAACAGTATATGCTACTTGGATGGGAAGTTTTTTAAAATAGATTTGCAGTCGAGAAAAGGAGATACGATCTCTGCCAAATGTACAACTTGCGGAGTGATGTGCAAGGGGAAGTTAGGCTCATCATCCAATTTTGTACGACATATAAAGGTAGTTATATTTTTAATTTTTATATATTCATTTAATGGATGATGTGTAAACTATCTATCTATACTATCGTATTTTAAATGTAGAGGAACTTCAACTCCGAACACAATGTGATTAATATATACATACATATTTGCATAAAATATCAAGGATCAAAGACGCTTGTGTTATTTATGCACATACATGCGCCTTTTATGCGAAATCATACTTACTCATTGTACCTATTTGATCTGCCCAGATAAAACTCTTCCAGACGCAGAACCTTCAGTATCAATAATATATATACATATGTACCTAAATAAGTAAAAAAGTACCAATATTGCAATTTGAGCGTTAAATTCTAAAAAAATTACATAACCTCAGATCACAGCGTCAGTTAATATTATAAAGATCACAAATTTTCAAAGCACTGACACTATTGAAACTATCGACTATCGCAAAAAAAAAATCGATATATCGTCAAAAAATAAACTATCGATAGTACCATCGATAGTTTTGCAGTTGGACTCCTGCTATAAAATTTCAATGATATATCTTTATATTTGACAGAGATATCGCTTAAAATGTTTTTATTAGGTCACTTTATAAGACCCATATATAAAAGTGGGCGTGGCCCTCAACCGATTTCGGAAATTTTTCGTCCAATATATGACTCATAAAACTTTCAATGTTTGCCCCTTAATAAGTGGGCGTGGCACCGCCCATTTTCCAAAATTTTTGTGTTTTTTGTTTTATGTCCATAGTTGGACTCATGCGCCAAAATTTCAATGATAGATCTTTATATTTGACAGAGATATGGCTTAAAATGTTTTTATTAGGTGACTTTATAATACAAATATATAAAAGTGGGCGTGGCCGTCAACCGATTTCGCAAAAATTTTCAACATGTATTACCACAAGTAATAAAAGTGTACACACCAAGTTTAGTCATTATATATAAATCATTTGTCGAGTTATGGGCTCAGAAATCTCGTATATTCCTGTTTATAAAAGGAGGCGGTGCCACGCCCATTTTCCAAAATTTTTATGTTTTTTGTTTTATGTCCATAGTTGGACTCTTCTCATAAAATTTCAATGAATATCTTTATATTTGACAGAGATATCGCTTAAAATGTTTTTATTAGGTCACTGTATAAGACCCATATATAAAAGTGGGCGTGGCCGTCAACCGATTTTGACAATTTTCCGTAAAAACATTTGCCTAAGTAAGTAGATCACGCGTACCAAATTTTGTCGATATATCTTCAATGGTTTCTGAGTTATGACATATAAAACTTGCAAGGTTTGACCCTTAATAAGTGGGCGTGGCACCGCCCATTTTCCAAAATGTCATCAAGTTTCTTCCTAGGGGCCTGAGCTCAGCACGTGGGTAAAATTTCATCGCTTCAGCTATATTAGTGACTGAGATACCAAATTTCCGATTTTTTTCTATGTAGGAAAAGTGGGCGTGGTCATGGTCCGATTTCGCCCATTTTCAATACCAACCGTCCCAGTCTCGATACCAACTTGCATTTCAAATTCCATCAAAATATCTCAATGCGCGAGTTAGAGTGCTTACACGCGGACCGACAGACGGACAGACGGACGGACGGACGGACATGGCTCAATCGATTTCTCTTTTCACCCTGATCATTTTGATATATATAAGTCTATATCTATCTCGATTATTTCACTCTGTTACAATCCACCGTTATGTGATTAAAACTATAATACTCTGTGTACTAGTACAGCTGAGTATAAAAACGAAAATTACATTTATACCTGGTATGTCCATACATACATACATATGTATGTAAGTATGTATGTTGATATATACATATTTACATATGTGTATCAGCAATACACAATCATACAAAACCATAATGATATGTACCTACATACGTACATACAAATGTACATATACATACATATGTATTTATACATACATACATACCTACATACATATGTATATCTATGCATATCTCACTACAATTTAATTTTGTCAATAACACTGCTATTCCGAGCGTTACCGGAAAATTACTTTACTGGTAATTTATGTTGCTGAAAATTGTTACCATCTTTTCATTTGGTATTCTGGCACAAATGGTAACGCTGTCAAAGCATTTCCATACGAACGGAATTGAATCGGGCTGAAAATGGTAACAAAATATTACCACGTATTGAGGTGGTAACTTAATTTTCTGCTGCCAGAATACGAAAAGAGTGTTTAAAGTACCAGATTCTTTATTTCACCAGTAAAGTAAATTATGTTACCACATCGGAATAAGGCCGTAAATCAAAAAAACCTACCTAAAAACATATTCAATGAATGCTAATGTAGCCCCAATAACACCATCTGCATGCGTATGAAATTTTTACATTCTCATTTACATTTACAAAGTATGTTCTGCCTGCACATCAATAAATTTTCGGAAACTTGCTTAAGTATCCGAGAACTTCTTCTGGTATCCGAACATTTGTGCTAACAACATCGAACATGAACGGGCAGCATTGAGATAGAAATGCTTCATTCTCGGTGCTGAAGCAAAATTTCACGCCACTGAAGTACTTCACTGATCGAACACTTCGAAAACCATACATGTCCCTGCAGGGAACTCAATAACTAGTGAGCAAAATTTCTGGTTCCGAACTAGCGAAAAGGTGTCAAAAGGGAACTAGATTAATTGTAGCTAGACCGTCACCAGTTCAGAAGGAGTGAATTGAGTGACCATTATTAGCACACTTTGATTTGTATGCAAGTGACAAAAATTCTACGAAAATTTTTCGTTCGTTCAATTACCTTCGGCTTTGTATATTTTTGCAATTCTCAGATGTTTAATGAAGCATTTTATATAAAGAGTTTTCTATTTGCATCTCTTATGAAATGAAATGTTCCCCTAATTATGCTTTTCCGATCCCTCAGGCTTATTTTTAATTTTTTTTCATTTTATTACTTTTTAAATATTATTGTAAATTTTTATTAAATAAATAAATAAAAAAATATTAGTTAAAAAAAAATTAAAAAAAAAATTATCATCCACCTTGACACCGACAGGATTCGCACCCGCGACCCTCAGAAAGGCAAATGCGTTAGCCAGTCGGCCATCGCGCCACTTGCATGAAGTGTGTCAAATGCTGCACTTAAGCGGCAGATGTAAAACTGTAGAATTTGTAGGTACTTGGAGCTAGTTCAGAACTATCGAAATTGTGCCCATAAATGAACTAGTGAAAACTGTAGAATTTAGTACTAGTTCGGAACTATCGAAAATGTAGTGCAGAGGGCGACAATTGACACCGCCTAGGACATCGCCGTGTTAAATTCGCCAGTTGATAACATGCAAAAGAGATTTAGCTCGCACTAGTAGTGTCGAAAAATGCACTAGAGGCGACCTAGTTCGGAACTAGAGATTTTCCCTACAGGGGTGCTACAGCGAGTGCAACACAGCATGTTCGATATCGAGATGTCTTGCGCAGCTCTTTAATACATACATATGTACATATATAAATGTATTAGGGGCCCAGTATATTGACCAATATATGAGGATGGTATAAATATTTGAATCGATTTAAATATTTTAAATGATTTCTCATATAGCCTTCAATTTTACAGCTCCATTTAGCATGCCGGTAAATATATTTTCGTTTTCTCAATTTCTTTCTCCACTTATTGGATAGATAAATTTATGAAGTTATATGCAATTAAATCTTTCGCTGTCATATTGTTTTTTTTGTTATGGTTTCATTTTTTGTTCAAATCGAAATAAAAAGTTAGAAAAATTAACAATTGCTACCTCCAATATTATTCAGTATAATGCGCAACAAATACATATACATACATACATACCTAGTAAATATCTGTGTACACTGTGAATAACTCCCCTGTAAAAATCATTGGATTATATGCTCCATTTGTGGTAGGTTGGAGTACTTTCAAAGTGACCACTAACATAGCCCAAACGACCGATTCGTGTATCTGCATCGGTTCGTAGTTAGCCGAACATAACAAAAACCAAATTTTTATGGCGACGACGACGATATGTGTATACATATATAACTACATACATACATATGTTTGTATGTATACACGTCATTCGTCGTCGTCGCGATAAACATTTGTTTTTGTTGTTATGTTCGGCTAACTGTTAGGTACTCCATCAATTAATCCAATGTAGCTACTCCATGGATTAATTTGTTTGTTATGCGGGGCTGGAGTATATACTCCATTGCAATGACATGCAATGTTAAATGGACCATATTTTTTGTATGAAATGTGGCAAGTTATGGAGTAATCGGTTGGTCCATAGCGAGCACTCTATGGATTAGCGACTGGAGTACTCGGAATTTTTGCAGGGTCAGCTAGACATTTCTCCATGTATTTATGTAGTCCTTCCTGGTTATTAAATTCCACAGGCGGGTATCTAATGCATAGATAACTAGATACGAAACTCTTCATTTCGTGAGAGCGCTGTCAAAATGCGCATTTTTTATAACATTTTCCATTGGTGCCACTCTGTTCGAAAACTGAAAATGGGTATTTTACATATTATTTCTGGGAATTTTTCGGCTTCCTTATGTTATTGAAGACTATAGCAATAATAAAATTTTGTTTATACCAAATTAAGATAAGGATATAACCACAAAAGTGATACACAGGATAGAATGATTTTCCCACATTCCGAATATTCGTGTTCGAAACCCAATCTCAGACAAATTAAGAATAACGCACAAAAAGTGGTGAACGATAATACATGTAGTTGGGTGGTATTTTTTAAGAAATATTTTACTCTATTTTGCAATTATATTAAAATGTGAATATATTAGAATTGAAATATAATAATTTTTAACAGGATATATATAAAAATCTACTGAAGATCGCTGCCCGCGTTCCATCTCATTAACATATTTTTTATAATTTTAACTGAAACACAATTTTTTCCACTTAAAACAATAAACTTCACTGAATATTACACACAAGCAATACAGTTACCTCTGTATTTTTTATAATTCTTTATTATTTCAACAAAATTGGGCACATAAAACAAAACATTAAAATCCACCGAAAGTGACAATTTATTTTGGGCCGTTTTCCTTTCTGGCACCTGCAATTTGCACAAACAGCTGATCGGCCGGGTTTTATGTTGTGTTGATGCTGGCAACAAAGCCACATTAGACCCGTGGGAAAATCGTAAAAGTGAGAGAGTAAAAAAGAGTTTCGTATCAAGTCATCTTTGATCTAATGTCTCGTTATTGCAGAACTTGAGCGTCCTAAATTTCTCTCGCTCAAAAAATATATATTTTTTAAACTTCAAAAGAAATAGCCAATGGCGTGTAGGCTGAGATACAAAAGGAATGCCCATTTTTTTATACTCAGCTGTACTAGTACGCAGAGTATTATAGTTTTAATCACATAACGGTGGATTGTAACAGAATGAAATAATCGGGATAGATATAGACTTATATATATCAAAATGATCAGGATGAAAAGAGAAATCGATTGAGCCATGTCCGTCCGTTTGTCCGTCTGTAAACACTCTAACTCGGGCAAAAATTGAGATATTTTGATGAATTCCAAATGCAAGTTGGTATCGAGACTGGGACGGTTGGTATTGAAAATGGGCGAAATCGGACCATGACCACGCCCACTTTTCCTATATAGAAAAAATCGGAAATTTGGTATATCAGCCACTAATATAGCTAGAGCGATGAAATTTTACCCACGTGTTGAGCTCAGGCCCCTATGAAGAAATTTGGTGAAATTTTAGAAAATGGGCGGTGCCACGCCCACTTATTAAGGGTCAAACATTGAGGGTTTTATAAGCCATAACTCAGAAACCATTGAAGATATATCGATGACATTTGGTACGCGTGATATACTTACTTAGGCAAATGTTTGGACGAAAAATTTTTAAAATCGGTTGACGGCCACGCCCACTTTTATATATGGGTCTTATAAAGTGGCCTAATAAAAACATTTTAAGCGATATCTCTGTCAAATATAAAGATCTATCACTGAAATTTTGTGGCATGAGTCCAACTATGGACATAAAACAAAAAACACAAAAATTTTGGAAAATGGGCGGTGCCACGCCCACTTATTAAGGGGCAGATATTGAAAGTTTTATGAGTCATAACTCAGAAACCATTGAAGATATATCAATGAAATTTAGTACGCGTGATATACTTACTTAGGCAAATGTTTGGACGAAAAATTTCCAAAATCGGTTGACGACCACGCCCACTTTTATATATGGGTCTTATAAAGTGACCTAATAAAAACATTTTATGCGATATCTCTGTCACAATAAAGATATATCATTAAAATTTTATGGCAGGAGTCTAACTACGAACATAAGACAAAAACCATAAAAATTTTGGAAAATGGGCGTGGCACCGCCTCTTTCTAGAAGCAGGAATATACGAGATTTCTTAGCCTATAACTCGACAAATAATTGAGATATTATGACGAAACTTGGTTTATACACTTTTATAACTTGTGGTAATACATGTTCAAAATTTTAGAGAAACCAGTTGACGGCCACGCCCACTTTTATATATGGGTATTATAAAGTGACCTAATAAAAACATTTTAAGCGATATATTTGTCAAATGTAAAGATAATTCATTGAAATTTTGTGGTATGATTTCTACAATAGACCGGAAACAAAAAATAGAAAAATTTTGGGAAATGGGCGTGGCACCGCCTCCTTTTAGACAAAGGAATCTACGAGATTTCGGAGCCCATAACTCGACAAATAATTGAGATATTATAATGAAACTTGGTTTATACACTTTTATAACTTGTATTAATAGACACGCAAAAATTTATTGAAATCGGTTTATGACCACGCCTACTTTTTAGCAAAGATATTTCTGGAACACGCTTTGGAAATTTGTAACGTGACATCTTTGTAAAGGAATGAAATTTTGCACAAAGAATAATATTCATATGCTTAGTTGGATGACTGATAAAAATTTTGAAAATGGGCGTGGCTACGCCCACTTTATGCGGCACTCGCTTTATATAAAATCCATCAAAAGCAAACAAACAATGAAAACATGAGTATCTAATGTTCGATTCCACTCGAACTTAGGCTTCCTTACTTGTTAGAAATAATATGATATTCCTACAAAATCTCCCCCCTATAAT
Organism: Urophora cardui; assembly: GCA_960531455.1. Classification (NCBI taxonomy): domain Eukaryota; kingdom Metazoa; phylum Arthropoda; class Insecta; order Diptera; family Tephritidae; genus Urophora; species Urophora cardui. The sequence goes on along the minus strand of OY482673.1, from coordinate 91,246,960 downwards.
ACGAAATATCTGGATTTTCATTTTCTAAAAAATGAATTCATTTGAAATATGTTTATACTAAACAAATAAAATCCCAATATACCAAATGCAATGACGAAATAAATCTACAACACTTTTCATATTTTTTTCTTCAGGAAGAAAGCTTTATCCTCCATAATTTTCTCCAACTAATTTGTCAAATATTGATTTTATGTCGTACTATCAAATCAGCTCTACAAAAAAAAAATGTTTGTTGCCCTGGGTATTTTTGCAAATTCTCATCCCTTGGGGTACCCAAATAAAGACTGCATTCAAGAAATTCCTGGAAGTCCTCTAGTTTTTAAAATAGGGGTCAAAAACCCCTTTTCCATAGGTTGGGGCATATATTGGTCCATAACTTTTTTCTGTTTATCCTATTAAGTTGGTGTTGGTGTCGTTGAAAAGAAGTGATTTCACCGCTTCAACTGTGTATACAAGTTGTTAATGCATCGTGATAAATGTCCGAGATATTGTCAAAATTATGTAAAAAAAATTTTTTTTTTATAAAAAAATCTAACTTTCAGTTACGTTTTTCTCTAATAATTTGTTAAGTAGTGTATATATAAACTATTTTAAAACGATCTCTATTTATTTATCTTTTCAACGAAACATAATTTGTCAATATCCAAGCACGTGTTCCTAGGATATTCCAGTTTAATCAAAAAACGGGAAAATATGCATACCAAAATTGCTTAGTTATGTAATGTTTATAAAACACTAAATTTTTTCTTTGTATATTTCCTGCATTTTCTTTGTGTTTGTTATTGAACCACTAAAGTCACAAAACCGATTTCCAAAAAAAAAGGCCAGGAAAAGGTTAGATAAATACGCAAAAGTTTTATTCAAACAGGCTCGATTTTTTGAGTAAAGACCTAGACACCTAGCATTTATTAAAAAAGAAGGAGTGTCAGCATGCGTTGACTTTTTACTTAATATTCAATCTCATATATTGGTTTTGTTTTTTGAAATATGAGTTCGCCGCGGAAAAATTGTAAATACAGCAATGATGCCTTTTGTTATATTTGCGGTGTTTTTATAACTTATACACAAAAAAGAAACATCACAGAATTTGTCAAGGAGATTTATGCTGAGTATTTCGGTTTTAAAATGGACAAACTAGATAAACCATGGGTTCCTCATAAAGTTTCTAAGTTCTGTGTTGAGTCTCTACGGCTCTGGAAAAAACGACACCGCTCTGGATTGGACTTTGGAATTCCTATGATCTGGATGGAGCCTAAGGATCATGATGATTGTTACTTTTGGAAAGCAGAGGATAAATGTTTTAAGCGAACTCATACATGGAGATATCCAGATATCCAGTCTATAAAGTGCCCTGTTCTACACAGTGAAAATCTCCCTCGGCCTATTTACACATCAACAGTAGTTCGCAACCCCACAGAAACGATGGTGCTAAATTTACAGAATTCGGAGAGCAGTGAAAGTGAAGGGGAATGTGAAATATCTACGCCACAGTTGTTTAGTCAAAATGAGCTCAGCGATTTAATACGTGATCTCAATTTATCTAAACAAGCATCAGAAATATTAGCACCAAGATTGAAAGAAAAGAAATTATTGGAACCAACAGTAACAATCTCAACATACAGAACAAGAGAAAGGGAGGTATTACACTTTTTTAGTGAGAGTGATGGACTGGTGTACTGCAATAATATTGAGAAACTGCTTGAAGATTTGGGTTTGAAAGAATACAAACCAACTTAGTGGCGACTGTTTATTGATAGTTGGAGAAGAAGTTTAAAGTGTGTCTTACTGCACAATGGTAATAAGTTTGCAGCAATTCCAATTGCCCATTCCACAAAACTCAAAGAAGAGTATGAGAATATAAAATTAGTTTTAGAAAAAATTAATTATTCGGATCATCAATGGCGGATCTGCGTTGATTTGAAAATGGTAAATTTTTTGCTTGGTCAACAAAGTGGGTATACGAAACACCCCTGCTTTATTTGTATCTGGGACAGTAGAGCAAAGCATCTCCATTGGGAACAAGATGCATGGCCTCTAAGAAATTCTTTAACTGTCGGTAAAGGCAATGTAATAAGGGAGCCATCGGTCAGCCGAGACAAAATCATGCTTCCACCATTACACATTAAATTAGGAATCATGAAGCAATTTATCAAAGCGCTGGACAAGGAAGGAGATTGTTTTAAATACGTTTGCAGAAAATTTCCCAAGCTTAGTATGGAAAAGTTGAAGAGTGGAATTTTTGATGGTCCTCAAATACGGCAATTAATGAAAGACACAAATTTTGTTAAAGTTATGACTGTTCCGGAAAGTATGGCTTGGGAAAGTTTTGCAGTAGTAATTGAAAATTTCTTAGGGAACCACAAAACATCAAATTATGAAGAAGTCGTACAAAATATGATGGCAAACTTTCACACTATAGGAGCAAATATGAGTATAAAATTACACTATCTTTACAATCATCTCGATAAGTTTCCAGATAATTTAGGAGATTATAGCGAGGAACAGGGAGAGCGGTTCCACCAGGATCTAAAAGTGATGGAGGAGCGATATCAGGGTGGATGGGATTGTCACATGATGGCGGATTATTGCTGGACCTTAAAAAGGGATTGCCCCCTAAAAACGTATAATAGAAAGGCTCTTAAAAGAAATTTCATGGCAATATGAAATTAAAATTTTCAACATGTAGATATGTATGTATATATGTTATTTGGTTTCTTCTTTTCCCATGTTTATAATATAAAATGAAATAAAAATTTTAATTTAGGTATGCATATTTTCCCGTTTTTTGATTAAACTGGAATATCCTAGGAACACGTGCTTGGATATTGACAAATTATGTTTCGTTGAAAAGAGAAATAAATAGAGATCGTTTCAAAATAGTTTATATATACACTACTTAACAAATTATTGGAGAAAAACTTAACTGAAAGTTAGATTTTTTTATAAAAAAAAATTTTTTTTACATTATTTTGACAATATCTCGGACATTTATCAAGATGCATTAACAACTTGTATATGCAGTTGAAGCGGTGAAATCACATCTTTTCAACGACACCAACATCAAGCTAATAGGACAAACAGAAAAAAAGTTATGGGCCAATATATGCCCCAACCAATGGAAAAGGGGGTTTTGACCCCTATTTTAAAAACTAGAGGACTTCCAGGAATTTCTTAAATGCAGTCTTTATTTGGGTACCCCAAGGCATAAGAATCTGCAAAAATACCCAGGGCAACAAACATTTTTTTTTTGTAGAGCTGTGTTATAACTGCCACATTTCCTATACATTTTTCATGCTTATAACCTTCCAATTAGGTGTATAATTACCCAACAAGATATTTTTTTTTTTTTATTCCGAAGTTCAAACTAATGTTTACAAGTTTGAAAGCAAAATTAATTTAAATTGTTATATACACGCTTTAACAAATTTCAAAAAAATATCCATACAAAAAAATCAATCCCTAAATGTTTCCGAAAATTCCTTAAAATCGGTGGTCTCCATATCTGGCAACCTTGAGTAAAACTCTGCCATGCTCTCTTATTTACAAACAGAAACATATACGTACACGGCTGTTTCTTACCCCCCGGTTCAAATTTTGTTCCCCTATCCACCATAACTTCGCTTAAGCCCTCTGCTACGAGCTCTTGCCCATCACTAATTTAATGGCGTTTTCTTTTCTGCAAAAAAATGCTGCCCTTCTATATCCCAATTATCGAATTGCGTAACCTAACTTTCTATAAAATGGCTAAATTTGTAGATAATGGTGCCCTCTTGCTTAGCTAGAGGTCAATATTCGGTAAAATTACCAGACAAGCTTACAAAATAGCTAAGAAAATCAAAAAGGGCAACATTTTTTCGAGAAAAGAAAACGGCATAAATGAATTGCTTTACTTTTGGTCGTTATTTCTTTGCTTATGTACATATATACGTAGGTATGTATTGTTCTCGTGTTTTGTCTTCTGCTTTACCGATTGCTTGTGGCGACCAACCATGCGCATGACTTTTTTTTCAAAAATTTATACTATTCTCTATAATATTTTTGTTATTTAAAAAGATAATTTATTAATTTTTTGAATGCAGAACTTTAGTAAAAGGTTCAAAGTTTCATTTCCAAGAAGAAATATTTAAATCGGTTGATCCGGTTTTGATTTATGGCCGTATAAAGCTAATTTTTGTTGGTTTTTTTCAGCGTTCGAAATTAAACACTACGATAACATTCAATAACGTAGCGTAGCGTTCATGCGACAACGATATACACAAACACAACCCCTAACAAACCTAACGGTACTTGTACAAGTGTTTGCGTTTAAGTTTGTGTAGATGAACACAAACAGAACACTACGCGTAGTGTAGCTGGTGGAAGTACGCTAAGTGTAAATGAACCCTACTTAGCGTTCTTTTATTATAGCGTTCAGTTAGTGTTCTTTCTTAAACTTTGCAAATTTAGTTGTGCAAATCGGCGTTTCATGTATGTATACATATTTTATATGTATGTATGTATATACTAACGTATGTTTTTCATTAATGGATGCACATATGTATGTATGTATGTATATATTTTCTTTAATAAAAGACTTGTAAAAATTATTTTGGTTAAAAAATTTATGTAATATGGGAATTTTTAAGCCTAGATTTGGAAAATTATTTAAAATATCTAGAATTAAAAAAAATTAAATCTTATAACATACGACGGCAGTGACCTGCTTGGGTACCCATATATACATATGTATGTATGTGAGGTAGGAATAGTTTTTAGTGTGTTAGGGTGGACAATTTTTAAGTGTTGCTCTAAATTTGGTCCTTTTAAAATTTTGTTGCACTCTTCATTTTTGCAAACCCATGTTTTATTTTCCATCACATGAAAAAAGGCATACAATATATTATTTTTAGGACGCGGCATGTTGTTTTAGATGCAGTCGAGCAAATAATAGAAAACTAACTAATTGCATGTTGTACTTCTTGCACATTTCCTCGCAAATTTGGTAGATTTTTTTCAAGTAAAGGGTACCTATTTTTTTCGTCCTGAGTGGCAACGAGTAAAGGCCAAGTTAGATGCAAATGAATATATGTACATATATATGTATGTATATTTACATAGTGGGATATCGCAGAGCATTTGTGCAACATTCATAGACATATAGATACCCTACAAAGAAATTCACATTAATCGGGGATGCTTTCGGGATCACGCGACTTACGTTTTTGTTACCGAACGTTCTCAACTTAAACTCAATTAATCAAATATAACACAAGAATTTATTTTATTCAGAATTGCAAGTCTCTATGGACTGAACGGTGACGATGGCTTTTGTTCACTGACTTCTTGAAGCTTTTTTACAAAAGACATCACCTCGGTTCAGCTTATACATTTATTTGGTATTTACAAGAAAAACACATACATATATGTATGGGAACTTGATTCCCTCTTTAATCAACATCTGACTCAGCACTCCATACAAAGTATAGGCACATTATAATATAATAATAATATAATATGTAAGAACAAACATACATATTTACATGTATGCATAGCATAAAAACAGCTATGTACGGAGGATCTTATCCGCCGTTCCTAAGAAAACAAAAGCTAAGAAGTAGCTTTTACAAAATTTTGAAGCAAATCTGGAATGCTGAGTAAGATATTAATTCAGCAAGCATATTATTTTATTTTCAAAATATGCGTACTTTATTTTCTTTCTGTTCTTTATTTTCCTTATTTTCTTTATTTGCCTTAATGGCCTCTAATGTAACTCCCCCACGGTTAGAGTAAGAACTCTCCTGAGTTCTTTCATTAACAATTTTAATTTTCATATTCCTCCTTTTTAAGTACAATACAATAAAAACGACAAAAACCACAAAACATACAATTATGGTAATATTTAAGCCGTATGATACATTTTTATGATATTTTAATTCTTCAATCTCTTCAATATTCTTGAAATCTTCTACTTTTATTTCGTTAAATTATATATTAGCTTTATAGTTTTGATTCAGCATTTTAGCTGGGTAGCTAAATTTTTCTGTGAATTCAATTTTTTTATTCTCAAAAACTTGATTTTTTATTTGTATTTTACAGTTTGTATAATAGATTAAGTAATTCTTATTTATTGACAATTCTCTATTGTCACAGTTTTGAATTATCTCTTCTTGATATGAATTGGTAATTAACAATGTATCATCTTCTACAATCATTAATTTTGTTTTATTATTAAATCTAAAAATACAATCGTTTCTAAATATACAATTTTGACTTAACTTTAAATCTTTTAGTGCAGTATTTTTTTCATAATGAAAATTTTTTTCATTAACAGTAATTATTAATTCATTTTCTGTTTCAATTAATTGCAATGACAATAGACTGATCCTTGTATGACAATATCCCCATTCTTGATAATTTTAATTTATAGAAATCTATTCTGAAATAATCAATTTCTTCCTTTGTCAAAATTCCAGGATGAATTAAATTATATTTAGCAGCGGCTATGTTATTCTGAATGTCCTCAATTTTATCTTTAATATACCCTATTTTATCTGAATGTCCTCAATTTTATCTTTAATATACCCTATTTTATATATCATGTCATTAAAAAGTAGTTGATTAAAAATTTCCACATTTTGTTCATCCATTTTTATAAAAAGTTCATTAACGTTCTTCCTGTCTTCCATTATCGTTTTTCTGATCAAATTCATGGTATCCTCAAATTGTGTATTTATCGATATCTGCTGATTCAGAGTTTTAATTATGTTATGATCGTTTTTCTGTTTAACCTCTAGGTAACCTAAAATTTGTTGTCTGTCGTTGTTGTCCATTACTCCAAACAACCAATTATATGCAGATCCTACCATATTTATTAACCCTCTCTTAAACCTACTTGCTTTTTCTGGCTGAATTGTTTTTATTTTTGCTTCCAAAATTTTTATTTCATTTAAGAGGATTTGCCTTCTTTTAACGGTGCTATTCTCTATATCCTCCCTTAACTGATTTATTATCTCTAATATTTCTGCTGGTTGAACAATATGCAATATTGTTGTAGTTTCATTCTATCTATTTTAGTAAAAATTAATTTTTTTTTTTTTTTTTTACGTATCACCATTATGGGTTGTGATACTAAACCTATCATCGTTATCTTCATTATCATCAGGAGCTAAATCCTGTATCCTAGCAAATTTTTGTGGTCTTTTTATATTACTACTGTGAACATTCTGCAATGGATTAATTCTGAAGTATGGTTGATCCTTATGCCTTACTCTTCTGTAATTTTTGATGGGTCCTGTTTCTCTAGTTTCTATGTATTCTTCTCTATTTATATTATGCTTGGCTATTGTTTTTTCTTTTGCTATTTTTATTCTGTCGTAAAATGGATGGACAAATATTTTCCTTGGCGAACCTTGGAGAACATTTGATAGTTGAATGATGCCGATCATTATAGTTGGCTATAGCGATCTGCATTCTCATTTCTGTTGAAAGACTTGTATCCTCAATTCCTGTTAGTTTCTCCAACAAGGTTGAGTGGAGTCTCTCAATATCTACATTTCCAGTGTGGTTGTTAGGCTTGGTAAGGTGGACCTCTACATTTTCATCATTCAAATATTTTATCAACTGTTCTGCTCTAAATTCATTATCCATCACAATTTTTTTCGGTTTTCCGAATTTTGCAAAATGTTCCATTATTATTGTTTTCTTTGCTCTTTTTTGTTTGTTAATTTGTCAATCGTTGTAACAAACGAATGTTTGTTGAAGTGAAATATGTCAATATGTATGATTTCGTTTTTGTCAGTGGGTGTTTCAGTTAAGTTAAATTTCAGTTTAATAGGTTTTCGGTCGTATTTAATTTGTTGACATTTTTGGCAATTGTTAATTATTATTATTAATATGTTTCTGAGTTTTCGATAATATATTTTTTCTTTCAGGGAATTATAAGTTTCGTTTATGCCACATGCATGGATTCATTATTATGATAAAGCGAAATCTGCTTATGGAGTTCTTCTTCTTCTATTATTTCTGATGCCCTTTTCGTGCATTTTATAAATTTAACTTGGTTATCGAAATTAAACAATGATATCAGCATTATTTGAATTTTGTTGTAGTCTGCTTCGGAAACTTCCGAATAAATCCCTACTTTTCCATTATATATGCATCGTTTAAAAGTGTTTTTAATTGTATTTTCATCGTCCATTGGATTTATTTCCAAAATCTTCCTATTGTGAACTATTCTCATTTCTTCTACTGTACTGTAGGTCAAAATTATTTGGGTTTTATATTTATTCACAATATCTTATTTTATTGTAAAATGTTCTGCTAACTCTTCATCTGCAGAATGGATTGTATCAGAAATTTCAAGATTTGACTCATTGTCATTGTTAGGGTTTATTTTTGGTGAACTTTCTATTCTACTCAAAAAATCTGCTACCACGTTATCTTTACCGTTTAGGTATTCCATTTCATAATTATATTCTTGGAGCTTTAACAACCATCTCTGATGGCGTTGGGAAAATTCCTTTCCCTTGTACTTATTATTTAAATACTTAATTGGGCAATGGTCAGTTATAATTTTACATTTTGATCCATAAATGTATGGTCTGAAATAAGTTACTGAATATATAATTGCCAGAAATTCTTTATCCGTTGTGGCATATTTTTGTTCGTGGTTGTTCAATGTTCTTGATATATAACATACTGGGTGACCCTGCTGGGAAAGTACAGCTCCTATTGCATAGTCACTTGCATCCGTTGTAATGGTGAATTCCTTATCATATTCGGGAAATTTCAAAATTGGATGAGATGAAATCAATGCCTTCAAACTTTCGAAGCTAGCTATATACTGTGGATCTCTTGGGTTCACTTTATTACCTTTCTTTAAATATTTTATAATTGGGTACGCTATTATAGAGTAGTCCTTAATAAATTTTCTATAATAACCTGTAGCTCCCAGAAATCCTCTAAGCTGTCTTTCTGTTTTCGGAATTTTCAATTATTGTATAGATAAAATTTTATCCGGATTTGGTTTGATACCCTCTTTTGTTAATATATGCCCTAAAAACTGAGTTTCCTTTCTCAGAAAACTGAACTTGTCCGCTTGAATCTTTAAATTATGTTTTGATAATGTAGAAAAAATTGTTTCCAATGACCTCATATGCTCCTCCAAAGAAGTTGAGAAAACTAAAACATCATCCAGGTACACAACACAAATTTTGTTGATATACTCTCTCAAAATTTCATTCATCATTCTCTGAAAAGTGGCTGCGGCATTTTTCAACCCGAAAGGCATACTTTTCGATGTCCCTTTCTGCCATTAGTATTTGATGACATCCTTTGGCCAAGTCAATGGTGCTAAAGTACTGCGCTTTGCCCAGTTTGTCCAGAATTCCGTCAATATTTGGTAGAGGATACTTATCATCGACAGTGAATTGATTTAGTCTCCTATAATCAACCACCAATCTGTATTTCTGAACTCCTGATTCGTCCAACTTCTTAGGTACAATTAAAATCGGTGAACTATATTTACTTTTACTTTTTATACCTTTCATGGGAATGAAATGGTATTATAACTTTGTGCCGAATCACGAATGGTGAAAGTACCAGAAGGAGGCGTGGCAGACCTACCAAAGTATATACCAATATGATCAGGATCATGAGCTGAGTCGATTAAGCCATGTCCGTCTGTCTGTCTGTCTGTCTATCTGTTTGATCGCAAACTAGTCCCTCAGTTTTGAGATATCTGCTTGAAATTCGGAATGTGAATGTATATTTAGGAGAAGCTGATCATTTGTCGGAATCGGCCGAATCGGACCACTATAACATATAGCTGACATACAACCGATTGTTCAGATATGGACATTTTAGGGTATAACTTCTCCATTTGAACAGCTGCGGGAATGAAACTTTGAAGTATTTGTACGCATATGGACCTAAATAATGTCACCGAAATTTGTCAAGATCGGACCACTATAACATATAGCTGCCATACAACCGATGGTTCAGATATGGACATTTTTGGGTATATTTTCTCCATTTAAAGAGCTAAGGACATGAAACTTTATAGTATTTGTACTGATATTGACTTTAATAATTTTACTGAAAATTGTCAAGATCGGGGGACTATAACATATAGCTCCCATACAACCGATTGTTCAGATATGGACATTTTGGGGTATAGTTTCTCCATTTAAAGAGCTAAGGACATGAAACTTTGTAGTATTTGTACTCATATTGACGTTAATAATGTTACCGAGAATTGTCAAGATAGGACCACTATAATATATAGCTCCCATACAACCGATTGTTCAGATATGGACATTTTGGGGTATAACTTCTCTATTTTAACAGCTGAGAGAATGAAACTTTGAAGTATTTTTACACATATGGATCTAAATAATATCTCCGAATTTCGTCGAGGTCGGACCAATACAACATATAGCTCTCATACAACCGATTGTTCAGATACGGACATTTTGGGTTATAAATTCTCCATTGAAATCATGAAACTTTTTTCTACTGAATCTTTGAATAAATAACTCACAGAATTGAAAGTATACATTAAACAATTTCCGAGTATGCAATTTTTCATTTCTCCATTCATGAAAGGTATGAAGTCTTCGGTACGGCCGAAGACAGCCGCGCTCTTACTTGTTCTTATTATTCCCTGTCCTTCCAATTCACAAATTTGTCTTCTCACTTCTTCCTCATGTTTTGGGGGTAACCTATAAATTCTTGAATTAATTTGTTGGTCTGTGGTGGTTTTTATTTCGTGAACCACCGACCTTGTGTTTGTTAAAATATCTCCCTCCCTGTAAAATAATTTGTGAAATCTCCGCAATAGCATTTCGATTTTATATTTCTCATCTGATTTTAGATGATCTAATGGGATATTTCTCTCTTCACACACATCCAATGAATAAATTTGTTCCTGTACCGTTTTCATATAAAACGGGAGGGTTACACCATTCTTCAATACTATTTGCATATTTTCAATATCGAAAATTTTAAAATTTTTTAAAATAAAATCATTCCCCAATAACAAGTCATATGGCTTATCAAAATCCATTAAAAGCCACTTCATCTTTGCATTAGCTGGATAGTTAAACTCTGAAGGGCAAGGACTCTTTACTTTAATATTTGGCCTTTCAATGTTGCCATTTAATGTATTGGTAATAGTACTTCTACTCTCCAAAATCGGTAAATCAAATCTCTCAAAACTTTCTTTTTTCATTATACTTATAGTAGAACCGGGATCTACCAAAGTACACCATTTTTTTCCGAAAAGTGTTAATATTATTATAATTTTTCTGTCGTAGTTTTCCGAGGCTAGTTTATAAAAAATTCGTTAGTATCGTTCGTTTCCTCGCTTCTACCACTCCTGCTTATGGCATCCACTTCCATAGGTTCAGGCCTATTTGTCCTTCTTGTCTGTTGTGATCTATTTTGATCGTTTTGCCCAGCTATTCCTGAGCTATTATTAAATTGTCTACTACCTGTCCGAGCCGATGGATTTAAGTATCGGTTTTGTCGCGAATTATTCGAAAACCTATTCTGAATTGACTCATTCGAGTATCGATGTTGATTTGAATAGTTTGAACGGTTCTGGTTTGGAAAACTCGAACGGTTCTGATTTGAGTAACTCGAGTGATTTTGGTTTGAATAACTCGAGTGGTTTTGGTTTGAACGATTATAATAATTTGATCTGTTTTGATTCGGAACATTCATATTTCTTTGCCGATAATTAGTTTGACCTCGAGTCAAGTACACTGGATTCAGGTTTCCATCATCCAGTCCAATAAAATTGTAAAGTACGTTAGTCATCTCGGTTAAACCTACAATATTTCTAACCGCGACCGCAAATGATCCTGCCGCCAATTGTTTAACTCTTTGTATTAGCATTCCTGTAAGGTGCACTTTAATATATTTCCCATTTTCATCCAACGCACTGAATTCTGTTATACCATCTATTATTTGCCCCGTTTTTCTACACAGTTCAGCAATTCTTCCAACTCTAAGGTTACTAATGTCGTTTGTCAAGGCCATTTGGTCCTTTGTCGGCCTAAAATGTTGCTTTAATTTTTCTTTACATGCCTCCCAATTCTGGGGTTTACTTAATGCTAAAAAATTTTTCGCTGCCCCTACTATTTTCATATCATATATGATTTCATATACTATTCCTTCCTGACCTACATAATCTGCAAGGATTCTATCAATGGAATCTATGAAAGAAGGTAACTTTGTAACATTGCCTTCAAATGGCTTTAAATATTTTAGGTCTTTTTCTACCCTTTGCCTAGCATTGGTTGTATTACGCTCTGCATTTTCTTGCAAGAGCTGCGTTATTGCCACCAAACATTCTTCTATATTTCGAGCCATTTTTTTTTTTTTTTTTTTTTTTTTACGTTTTGTATCTATATAATGTATATTTATACGTATAATTTGTTTTTTTTTTTTTTCTTTTTCATCATATTTTTTTTTATTGAATCTTTCTTGCTTAGAAAATAACAATAATTTCGCAAATCTTACAAACTAATACAATAAATTATTTGTTGCCAATGCTACAAACAATAAAGTTGGCAAAGAGTCTTTTTACATATACACATATGGCATGTATCTTAACCTAGGAGTGTAATATTAACCTAGTTGTGTAATGGAGTTTTAACTTGGTCTAGGTCACTGTTATTATTTATTTATTTATTTATTATTATTATTATTTTATTTCAATTTTTTTTTTTTTTTTTTTTTTCAAAAGTGGATTAAACTGTTTAAGTTTTCATTTACATTTATATGTAAATTGTACAGCCATAGCGTGGTGGTCGTAGAGGTGTTTATCTTCGCGCGGGCTGGCGCGATGAACAACAGGGACTAGGTGCGTTCATCGCGGTGGCCGTTGGTCGGACGCTTCGGCGATGTTTATTGTGGCTATGTTCAGAAACGTTGCATGAAACGCAACAGCGGCAGTAATTATTTTTTTGATGATTGTGATGAGCGACGCTTCATGCAAAATTTACGTCTATGAACGTTCTGCTTGCACTACAAAAGCGGGTTGCGCTTCAAACTGAGTTTCTGAACAGAGCCTGTATTTTACGTTATTTCCACTAGCCTGTACTGTGAACGCCAGGTACTAGGTGCCATTCATCGCAATGGCCATTGGTCGGTCGCTTCGGCGACGTTTATTGCATAGATGCCCACCCAATGGCTCCAGTGACTCCGTTTGTCTCCCAACAACATCGCTGTGGCTCCGAGTGGCTCCCAACAACAAGCAAATCAATTTCAACAGATAATACAAATTTCATTTTTTCACAGAAATCGTCGTCGCGGCGAGCACTCAAACCTAACGGTCCAGCTTCGACCGACATTCATTGTGTAGTTACGCCTTCATACATACATACATATGTACATATGGTTGTACATTTATATCTGCTACCTCGTTTATGTTGTTTAGCAAAATATTTGAATGCCTAGCTGCAGCATATCTATACATACATATGTATGTATGTAACTACATTGTACATTTGTTCTTTTCAAAATGACATCTAAGAATAGAAAGTTTAAGTGCTCATGGGAGTATGATTTTTTATATGTATGTACAAGATAAGTACATGTTGTTGCAATAAACCGTTATTTTGCAAAATAATATTTTTATAATTCCTAGAAGAAGGTTGTTGCAATTTTTATTGATGTTGTTGTCGTGTGGCTCCCTTACGCTTAATTCGTGGCCGCCTATGGTTTATTGTATTGTTCGGTATTTACGCTAGCCCGTGCGATGAACAACAGGGACTAGGTGCGTTCATTGCGGTGGCCGTTGGTCGGACACTTCGGCGACGTTTATTGTATTTTACGTTATTTCCACTAGCCTGTACTATGAACGCCAGGGACTAGGTGCCGTTCATCGCGATGGCCATTGGTCGGTCGATTCGGCGACGTTCACCATTATCTTTACGTTACTTTCGAGATATTGGTCTAACAGAATATGACCTTATGCACAATTGAGGTTTACATCCTTTCTCTTTAACCGCCTAGGATAGTTTTGCTTTAGGAGACTTTTTGCTAATGAATTAGGATGGTTGGCTAATCTTTTTGCATAATTTGTTTGCATTTTCTCTATCTCTTCGGTCACCGTATTTATCTCTAGGTTATTATGTATAATTGAATTTTTTACATACCAAGGAGCTTTGCATATTGTAATATCTTGGACTATAGCCTTTGAAATCTCTCTACGCTAGATTTCGATGCTGAGCCCCATAGTTGTATTCCATACATCCAAATTGGTTTCAAAACCATATTAAATATTAATATCTTATTATCTAATCCCAGTCTGGAACTTGGACCAATTAACCATTGCAGCTGACTTATTTTCAACTTGGATTGCATAATCTTTTTGTAAATGTGATTTTTCCAAGTCATTCTTCTATCCAGTGTGACTCCAAGGTACGTAACGAAGTCTTTCTGAGTTATTATTTTCCCATTTATTGAGACTGGTGGACATGTGTCTTTCTTCAGGCTAAAAGTTACTTGTACACATTTAGATTCGTTGACCTTAATTCTCCACGTAGTAAGCCATTCCTCTAAAGATTTTATATGTCTCTGCAATTGGATAGTAGCAGTTATGGGATTTGCGTGCACACTTAGTATAGCCGTATCATCTGCGAAGGTCGACGTGACAAGTCTCGCGTTCGTTGGCAGATCGCTTGTGTAAATTAAATATAATACAGGCCCTAGAACACTACCTTGTGGAACTCCAGCAGAAATTGGATGACTTTCGGTTGTAAAACTTTTGTGCCTTACCCGAAATTTTCTACCTGTTAAAAAGCTTTCTAGGATCCCGCACAGATTATATGGAAGTGTTTGTTTTATTTCATACAAGAGGCCTTCTAGCCATACTTTATCGAAGGCTTGTGCCAAATCTAGGAATAGTGCGGTGCAATATCGTTTGGTTTCAAAAGTTGACCTTATTTCTGAAACAATTCTATGCACTTGTTCTATCGTACCGTGCTGCTCTCTAAATCCGAACTGGTGACTTGGTATGGTTTCGTGCAGTTCTAAGATGGGCTGAATTTTTCTCAGCAATAATTTTTCGAATAGTTTGGAAAAGATAGAGATTAAGCTTATTGGCCTGTAGGAGCTTACTATTGTCGGGTTTTTGCCTGGTTTTGGGATCATGATAATTTCAGATAGTTTCCATGGATTAGGAAAGTGACATAATCGGAGGATACTATTGAAGATGTATAGTAGTTGCTTAATAGCTGCTATGGGAAGCGCTTTTAACATTTCACCCGTTATTCTGTCATACCCTGGTGCTTTCTTATTCTCTATGTCTTTGGATATAGTTTTATTCAAGTCATCTAGTTTAAATCCAAGTGGGATTGCTGGTAATTGTGGAGTATTTTCTTGGAGAACATTTTGGCCTTCATTTGGAGTAAATACATTTGAAAGATGGGTTGCAAAAGCTATTCCCTTTTCGTGGTCACTTCGAGCAAATTCACCATTTTGCATTCGTATTGGAGGATCCTGCTGAACCGGCCGTTTTAGATACTTGAGAGAGCGCCACAAGGAATAATCTGTACCAGATGTGGCCGTGAGGGAATTAATTCTATTTTGA
Source organism: Urophora cardui (assembly GCA_960531455.1). Classification (NCBI taxonomy): domain Eukaryota; kingdom Metazoa; phylum Arthropoda; class Insecta; order Diptera; family Tephritidae; genus Urophora; species Urophora cardui. Next base: position 91,231,380 of record OY482673.1, on the reverse strand, counting down.
AATTTTGTTTCCCTTTTCTCCTCTAGGAGCATTTGGACCTCTTTCGTGCATTTTTTTAGCTCGTTTTTCAGAGTTGGAGATCGCAACCTTTGCCAGTCTCTCCTAAGTTGCCTTTTCTTGGAAACTAGCTCAATGATATCGTTTTCATTGAAAGAACTAAAGCTTTGCTGATGGGTTGTATTAGGACGTAAGGGCGTTGAAACCTTTGCTGCCACTTGCAGTAAGTTTGTGAAGTCAATTATCGCATATTCCACTTCGGCGGCTGATTTAAGGCTCACATTTGGATTAATATGCGAACTTATAAATTTTCTGTACTTCAGCCAATTCGTAAATCTATTAGTTAAGCTTGGGTTCAGTTCGTTTAAAGTTGGAATGGTTGGTATAATTTGTGCTCACTAGTTCCGTTCCGTATTGTTTTCTTGATGTTGATGCAGTTTCCAACTTTTGTGTATTTGTGTATCAGTTCTGTTGGATGTCTTTATGATGTTTTTCCTCCTTTTGTGTACTTTATTTGATGCTGCCGTTTCCACCTTTTGTGTATTTGTGTATCAGTTCTGTTGGATGTCTTTATGATGTTTTTCCTCCTTTTGTGTACTTTATTTGATGCTGCAGTTTCCACCTTTTTAGTAGGTATGTATTTTCATTTCTTGAAAAACTTTTCGAATAAACCAACACAGCATTGAGATGATTCAATTTTGAATTTTCGTCCAATTGAATTTTTCATTACTTTTGGTGATTTTGATTATTTTTGTTGAATAAATTTTGCTTGTGTTTTTTTTTTTTTTTTTTTTTTTGTAAAATTCCGTTTCACCGACTGCTTTCCTTTTTTTTCTTTTTTTGTAAAATTCCGTTTCACCGACTGCGCCACTTACGTTTTTGTTACCGAACGTTCTCAACTTAAACTCAATTAATCATCAAATATAACACAAGAATTTATTTTATTCAGAATTGCAAGTCTCTATGGACTGAACGGTGACGATGGCTTTTGTTCACTGACTTCTTGAAGCTTTTTTACAAAAGATATCACCTCGGTTCACCTTATACATTTATTTGGTATTTACAAGAAAAACAAATACATATATATATGGGAACTTGATTCCCTCTTTAATCAACATCTGACTCAGCACTCCATACAAAGTATAGGCACATTAGTGCCAGCATAAATTTATGATGTAAGAACAAACATACATATTTACATGTATGCATAGCATAAAAACAGCTATGTACGGAGGATGAAATAAGATCCGCCGTTCCTAAGAAAACAAAAGCTAAGAAGTAGCTTTTACAAAATTTTGAAGCAAATCTGGAATGCTGAGTAAGATATTAATTCAGCAAGCATATTATTTTATTTTCAAAATATGCTTACTTTATTTTCTTTCTGTTCTTTATTTTCTTTATTTGCCTTAATGGCCTCTAATGTAACTCGCGCAATGTAGCATGCGACTATTCTTAATTTTATCTATATGACGTTGTTCATAATTAATAATTTTTAATAAATTGTATGTGTGTCTAAGCATTTATACGTATGTATACATATGCCCATATTTAAGTATTGACAGGCCTAAAATTTTAATGACCGTAAATTATTGCTTTTTGGTGGGCTGTGCAGTTTTGTTGTCAGAGAAAAATTACATTGAATTTCGCGTTAATGCAAATTATTGTATGATTTTGCAACTCAAACAATGGTTTTTGCAAGTTTAGGTAGCTGTTCAGATATTTTTGTGTTCCCGAGAGCTCTCCGGATTAATTTGAAATTCTTTGTAGGGTATACATATGTATATATGGCTGTGGACATTTGCATCAGACCGCCATTGTGACACATATCGCTCTGCGCTCTCTTACACAATCCCTCTCCTAATTTTGCTGCGGTCTGATGTATACACATTCCTATATACCTTGGGGTTGTTCAAATTAATATGAAGAAAATAAAGCTCTCCCGAAACATGCATATTTAGAGGTGAAGAAAATGTCTTAAAATGTCCACCTTCTTTTACATTAGTAATGCTACATATTTTTTGGTAAGTCCTTAGTCAATAAGATAAAGTTTCTTATCATCAAATAAAATCGCCTTGTCATGCAATGATTTTTCGGTTCTAATTTTTTGGACCACCTTATGCATGCAAAAACGCTTTGCAAAAAATAGAACTAATATTGTTTATGAATAATAGCATCAAAACAGCCATATTCCGCAATTTGTTCGTTTCAAATTTTTTTTTTGGACCAGCTTACTGTACATATCTGTATGTATGTACATATATATGAATGTACATATGTATGTATGTACATATGTATGTATGTATGTATATATTCATTGCATCCTTCTTGGCCTTTACTCTTTGCCTCTCAGGACGAAAAAATATCAGCTACATACATATGCGCATTTCTGGTATAAACATGCAAATGAACGCTACGATTAGCGTAGTGTTCATTTTCGCTGCCAGCGAAGCACGAAATAGGTAGCGTTATACCATGTCTCCACATAACGTGTTTCGCTCTTTTTTTCTGCATTTTCTCTCTCAATCTTGTTTCGACACGGAAACCAGTGTCGAAACTCGCCAATTTCCATACAAATTTCTGAGAGCGAGTGAAGATTGAAACACTGTTTCATTCTGAATCATCTTGCCAACCTCGATGATATCGATGTCTTCTCTAATTTTGTATCGAAAATCTATCGAAATCTCACACAGACCAAAACAAAGACGCAAAAATAAGCAAACATACAAACATTTAAGAAGAACAAGAAGGAGAAATTTCAAACTGAATCACGATTAGCCAGACGGGTTATTGAGCGAGATGTTTTGCTACATGTTTCTCTGGTGAATCAAGTTATGTGGAGACGGGCTTTTAGGTTTGTGTTCTTTCGCTCGTTTAGGGCTCGGTTTGTGTTTGTTTACATGAGCACACACGCTATCGTAGCGTGCGCGTTTAGTGTTCTTTTTGGCGTAGCGTTTCCGTAGGGTTCAGTTTATTTGCGAACTCTGGTTTTTTACACATTTTTACATAAATTTACGCTGTTCGACCAAAAATTTAAATAAAAACTATTTGACTACTCCATCAGAGCACAACTACATGTTATTACCAAATATTATCAAAATTGGTTCAGTAGTTTAAAAGTTTATCCCACACAAAGAATGTTACATGAGATTTTTATATATATAGATATCCTGTTCGTATATACCGCCTCGTTCGGATATACAAGTTTATGATTGTCATACTGTAGCTATTAGTGATGAGCGATATATCGCAAACGGTGATTTTTTCACTGTGAATAAAAAATCGCAAATCGCAATTGCGATCACTTTTTCAAAATAGCAGTTCACTACTTATTGGGAACTGCTATCGATGTACCAAGTAAGCAGTTCACCTATGTGAATCGCAATCGCAAAAGCATTATAAATTTCCTTTTGTTTATACTTTTGAGCAGACCACATACGTATATAGAAATATAAGAAAAAAAATTATTGAATTTACAATTTATCTTTGAAAAATGTTTAAAAACAGCGAAATTACTACGGAATACGTTGTTATTGCTATCATTTTGTTAACATAAAATGAAGACAGGTTATATCGCTCAGAAAACGCAAAATTAATCTCTACCGGTAACTGATGATTTTATAGCAGTCCATGCAATCGCAATAGCAGTTTAAAATCGCAGTGATTTAAAAATAGCAATTACCGAAATCACAGATATCGAAAAATCGCAGTTTCTCTCATCTCTAGTAGCTATTCAAAATCTGCACTCACGTTTGCGGGATAACGATCGCTTAGTGGTTCTTGGTGACTTTAATCTGCCATTCGTTAGCTGGATAAATAATGATAATTCTAACTTTTTGACTCCCGTCACTCAGCACGGTTTTGTTGGCTCCCTTATAGATCTGCCTCTAGTTCAGATCAATAATGTGGTAAACTCTAAAAATAAACTGCTGGATTTAGCTTTTGTTGATAATTTATTGGGTATTGGTCTCAGTCGAATCTCTGCCTTATCCCTGCCTGAAGATCCCTTGCACCCCACATTTGAGATTGCACTGGATAATTAGCTGCCTATGATTAATTTTTTGGAAGCGAGCTCTCGTTCGAGATGTTTTAACAAGGCGAACTTTGACATGCTCAACCAAATGATAGCTACCCATGATTGGTCTGATCTTCATGCATGTAACGATGTTGAGGCTGCCACATCTATTTTTTAGAGTCACCTTAATGGCTTCATTAATCTTTGTGTTCCGGTTCATTTTATTAAGGCTAAAAGTAGTAAGCCACCTTGGTTCACAAGACAACTTGCCAACCTTAATAACTAGGGCAACCAAAAATTGGCACAAGCAAGTTTTTCTCTATGGTAGCTATCACATAATGCTTAATTTAGGGTAGTTGTTAAGAAAAATTATACATTCTGACCTACTTTTGATAGAGCTAAAAATTGCCAAATTCATAATAAATGCTAATTTATGCTAATTTCACTATCGGAAAAAATATGTTACGGATTTTCTGCTCTCTGATTGGCTAGTCGCTTTAATTTGTCAATTGAATTGCTCTAGATATGGCATGTCGGGTAATTTCAACAAAATTTTATTACACATCTAACCCCCCATATATATTTAGTTTAATCTTCACAACCAGGGCATCGGAGCAAAAGTTTGTTTTTTCTTTAGCTCCATTCTCAAACATTTTTTTCCCTGGCTCTGCTCCTAACTCCCAATTTTTTTTGCTGCGAGCTCTGCTCTCTGCTCGGGGATGCTGTATGTGGCAATAAGTCTGTTCGGCACAAAAATTTTTCAGCAACATAAGCAAAGAGAGAATTGTGTCAAACTCTCCCTAAAGCTGAAACGTACAAAGTTTTCGCCGAACATGACTTTGTCAACATTTGCAAGCAAAACATATGTTATTTTTGACAAACACATTTTTATTTACTTTTTGGATTACGGACATTCAGGTAAGTTTCTTGGTATATAGTTCCTTTTTTACATAAAATTGTGTTTATATTTATTATTTAATGTTTTTACATATAACTTATGTGCAAACAGGTTAGCAAATATGAACCCGCGCTTTCTTCAATCTAATGTACCTTTAATTATATTTACAGATGATGAATATAGAAAGAAAGTGCTGCAGGAATATGCTGCAAACGATACATATGATGAAATAATATTTTCCCTATGTGAGGGCGATAACACAGATAATGATTTTGTACCCATACACCCTTCCGTTGAAAGTGGCCTGACTGATGGAATTGAAAATAGCTGAGTTTTGCATCTGAAAACAACTTAGACATGAATGTCGCATCTGAGTTGAGTGCAGAGTCGTTGCAAAGACGGTATGGCTTGAAGCGCCGACAAAACTCTTCATAGCTCGATATAAAGAGCTACGACCAAAAGTAGGTAAAAGCGCAAAATTGAAAAGCAAACGGCATATGTGGAGTACAATAAGCAACGAACTGCGGGAAAAGGGGTATCAATATACCTGGGTGCAAGTTGAGGCGAAATTCTTCTCCATGGAGCGCCAATATAAGCGAGTGCAGGTCAAAAACTCACAAACTGGAAGGAATAGGCATACTTGCGCTTACCAAAAGTAAGATTTACTAATTTTAATAATATTAAAGAACTTATTTAGCGAATTAGATGATATACTCCAGGAGAGACCTGCTAAAAATCCGGTTTACGTAGTAAATAACGAGGCTAATAACAGAAGTCAGGACGAAAGCGACGACTCGGCACGAACTAACTCGGGTAAACTACGATGATCTATGGATAGGTGCTCATTGTATCGGGATCATATTGGAATTGTTGAGATGGTGCTAGCATTTCGAGATCCTTCTGAACTCTTTCGAAGGTTTTAGGGAGTGCAGGGGAGTAAATCCTTTTCCGGATAAATCCGGTACGCTCGGGTACTAGTCCCTTCTGACACTAGCCCAACTGTTGGGCGAATGATTTTTTTAAACATTCAGGGGCAGGGTACATTATATCTAAATTTCAACGTTTGCAGTTTCACTCCTAGTTAAAGTTGTAGTTCAAGTTCCAGTTCGAGTTGTAGTTCACTTCTAGTTCACCGAAGTTATCAATAACTAATCCCGAAATAATGTATGTATATTGCGAAGAATGCATTATTTTTACATTATAATATTTGCAACAATGTCTATGTATGTCTAATCCAATTTTGTATACTTTTATATTAATTTCATAAGAATCTCAGGACCAAACGCCAAGCTGCTAAAAAAACGAGGAAGAACCTCATTTTGAGAAAATTGATGCCGAATCTCAAAAACAACGGAAGCGGGATGAGGAACTTAAACAAATTATGGAGGAAACCATGGCCCAAAAGAAGATAAATGCGGAGAAAAGAATTGAAATTGAAAAACAAAAATTAAGTCTCCTTGAATCATTAATTGATGTCCTTAAAAAATGATAGGCTCTAATTATGTAGGAAAAACTTTCCGTTAGTGCAAGTTTTGTTTTGAGATTTGTTATCTCTAAAAGCATCTCTACCCTGCTGAAAATGCATTTAGGTATTTAGAGGCATGTTGCTCTAATGGAAAGTTTTTCCTATATAATCAATAATATAAATTGAATTTAATTTTTTTATGTATTTAGATTTTGAATTAATTTATTTTCGTTTGCAATATTAAAATGCCTTATAACAAATGTATTTTGCATATTTGGAACTATGTATGTATTAAATGTTCTGATTTGACATACGATTTTGAATTTCTAGACAAATTGCATCTCGTATAGAATTTCCTCTTCTTTCTTCATTATTGGAATTTTCCGGAATATTTTCGATAATACGCTCTTCAAAATTGAGATCGTCTTTATTAGCCAGGTTATGCAAAACGCAACATGCCCTTACAAAGTGGCATAAGATGTTCATACCTTTTAGCTTGCAGTAACACAGTTGTCTAAATCTTTGTTTTAACATTCCAAACGTGTGTTCGATAGCTACACGGCCGGAACTCAACCTAATATTAAAATTTTTTTGCGATCGATTAAGATGACCATTATCCCTGTATGGAGTAATGACGTATTTACTGCACGGATACGCAGAGTCTCATAGAAGGTAGTAATCTAAATATATAAATATTAGCAATGTGGTTGGTTTATTTTTATTAATTGAGTACTACCTTCACAATATGCACCTAGTTTATTATATATTGGCGAGTTTTGAAAAACCCAGCTGTCATGGCTTGAACCCGGGTATCCACAAAATATACTGATAAATTTTTTCTGCTCATCGCAGATGCCCTGTAATATAACGGATAAGTTTCCCTTTCTATTAATATAGTCGTCTTTTCCTCTTTTTGGTGGAACTATTTCAATATGGGTTCCATCGATGCACCCTTAAAAAATAAAATGTTTTATGAGTTATAAATTAAGAATACAATTATTTACGCTAATCAAGTACCTATTGCTTTAGAAAACATGCACTTGTTATCAAAATATTGACTTGACTCTGCTTTTTTTTTTTGCTGATTTGGCCATTTTATCACGTGCGGACCTAAATTGCTCACAAACATTGTTACTATTCTAATCATGTTTGATATAGTTGATATTGACAGGTCAAAACGATCGGACAAATCTCTGAAGCTACATGCCTCATGACCCGCAAACCATAAAAATACCAACAAATAGGTTTCTTCTGGAAGCCTCTTTGGATGAGGTTCGCTGTAAACTTCGCTATTACGCAGTTTTTGGCAAAGGTGCTCAAAAAGGCTTCTTGATATGCGAAAGTGCGTACGAAACTCTTGCTCAGTATAAGTCGGCACTGTTTTGTCTACGTAATGTTTTATGGAATTCCTTGGGTTCTTTTGGCATAAAACTAACGCATATTCACTTAAATATTTATTTCTCCTTTTGAGATAGAGCAATATTTCATTTTCCTCATCGTCGTCACTCTCGGATGACGGAGATTCCATTATCGTCATAATCGCGGCAGCAACAACCTTATTCCGAATCATATGCTCATCACTGTTTTCTGAAAAATGGGAAAATCTCTTTGGTCAAAGCTAACCACACTTAAAGACAGTATACCGCCCTATACCTTCAACATTTCCAATTCCTGCTTCTTCAGCTGCATATGTAATTTCTTGGGATGAATTGTCCATATTACGTTGGCTGTCAACACATTGCCTTTTGGCGGATGGCTTTAAAGAATATGAAATTATTAAACAATTCTGTAGTTATCTTATGTACTTCCTTCTTTTATCGGAAAATAACTCATAGTTGAATAACTCATAGTTTAAAAATTATGAAGCTTTACAAAAATTTAAATTTTTTTCTAGATCAGCTGTGATCAAGATCAGCTGTTTTTATCTTGCAAATCTTTACTGAGTCAAAAAGACTCCGTAAAAACTTGTAACTTTCTCTCCAAATGAAATGTCAAAATCCGCTCTCTCCTTGCAAAGTTTGTAGAGTACCGAACATGATTTGACAAAATTTCTGGAAAATTTGTGCAAATTGTACAAATTATCCGCGTGCCGAACAGTCTAAATATGAATTAAATTTTTTATACCGGAATCCAAATATGGCGCTCGGTCGGTTGCGCTTTTGACAGGTGAGTAGAAATGTATGAAAATATACGGAGCAATTCGCATTTTGACCTCAAGCGTTTGATCGTAAAATTTTTGTAAATATCGATGAAAAAATAAATTCAAATTGTTCTCTTTCGATGAAAATTCAACAAAATATATTAGTGACAGTTAGCATATTTTCACTTCAACATGTAACATCGAATGTCAGAGTAAAGCAACTTTGAGGTACGATCAACGCGCGACCGACCTAACGCCAAATTACGATTACGGCATATTGTCTTTCTCTTTTGAGACATGTACCTAAGAGTTTACATTTTGTTATTTTATTTTAGTTTAATTTAGGACCGATTTCATATTCAAATTAAAAGTTCATTTAAAATCTAAAGGAGCCTTTAATTTGTTGATCGATTTCATAGTCTTTTTCAAGATAAAAGTTCCCAAAAACGGGCATTTAAGTAATTTAAAGGCCCCTTTTGCCGGAAAAAATTTAATTTCTGCAGTCTGTCAAAATCAAATATCAAGAATTTATTAAAATATTTCAACCGATTTTGTTTGTTGGGTCCTATAATGCAATATTCATATTCTTCCTCTTTTGTGAGATTGGATGACCGCTTCCTATTTTTTCTGTACTGTGTTTGCAAATTATGCTTCTTTTACTATTTTTTTTTTTTTTCAAAAAAATTAAAGCCACAATCAAAAAAAAACTATTTTCAGAAAAAAAAAAACAAATGATAAATTTCAATATTTTTAAATTTACGACAATAATTTGACGTGAAACTGTTGAAGATGGCATTGCCATTTGCAATATTTTCGCTTAAAGGAGCCTTTTAATATTATACTAGTATCGCCGGTGCTCGAAATTCGACCATGCAATTTATTTTTTCAACTTTGTATTGGTACAAAAATTATTCCTTTTCGCGGAGATAAGCAACACTTTCCAAATTCCAGTTGTACCGCAACATTATTTGCCCTTTTGATCACGGTCCGACGCGAAATCATGGTCAAAATCAAGGCAGATCTAGAAAGGTGGGCCCGGTGGCGAATTCAGAAATTTCCCATGTATTTTGTTATTTGAATTGGTAGAGTGTAATGTCAAAATGATATTTCGCCGTGGTTAAAATCTGAATTCGCTTGGGGTTCGTCCATTCCTATTGGCCGTGATGTGAATTCGCTTTGATTTTGACATTACACTCTACCCTTGTAAATAAAAAAATAAGTTTTTCAATTTTGCCTTGGTCAAAATTAAAATTACTCAGTGTGCTCTCCCGCCCTCTCTCTCATTTTTCGCTTTAATGGAAAAGCAATAGGAGATATTTGGCCGCGTTGATTTTGATCTGAGCGTAAACTGGGTCAATGCATATAAAATAGAGAGAGCGCTTTTAAATTAAAGCGACTCTTCAACTGTGTTTACTATATTTGTAAACACGTTTACGATATCTATTTCTCTTAACTAAAAACTTTATTTATTAATTATAAACAAATTAAATAATTTATAGAAAAAATTATATGCCTATGCACTGCTCCTGACTCATACGAACACATCCATATCAATTTTATGTGGATATGAGTATGTTAAATGTGCTAAACAGCCTGGCAATTGTTTGTATGGGAAAAATGTTAGCCTATTAATATATAGATTATGAAATCACTCCTACTTTAAAGTACGATTAAATGGCTCTTTAACTAAAAGGAACTTTTAACAAAAGGAGCTTTAAGAGTTTCATTATGAAATCGGCCCTTATTTTATTTTGTTTTATGTTTTAAGAAAATGAACTGAAATAAAAAAAAATTTTAAGGCTAAAATGTGCCAATCCTTTAAGTTTAACGACAATTTTTTGGCGCCAAAAAAGCATTTTTTAGAGCAATTTTTTGGTTGCTCTATTAATAACAATAAATCTAAGCTCTATAAGCGTGCTAAAAGATCTGGTTCTTCTGTAGATTTTTATACTCAGCTGTACTAGTACACAGAGTATTATAGTTTTAATCACATAACGGTGGATTGTAACAGAATGAAATAATCGAGATAGATATAGACTTATATATATCAAAATGATCAGGGTGAAAAGAGAAATCGATTGAGCCATGTCCGTCCGTCCGTCCGTCCGTCCGTCTGTCCGTCCGTCTGTAAACACTCTAACTCGTGCAAAAATTGAGATATTTCGATGAAATTTGAAATGCAAGTTGGTATCGAGACTGGGACGGTTGGTATTGAAAATGGGCGAAATCGGACCATGACCACGCCCACTTTTCCTATATAGAAAAAATTGGAAATTTGGTATCTCAGTCACTAATATAGCTAGAGCGATGAAATTTTACCCACGTGTTGAGCTCAGGCCCCTAGGAAGAAGTTTTATAAAATTTTGGAAAATGGGCGGTGCCACGCCCACTTATTAAGGGTCAAACCTTGAAAGTTTTATATGTCATAACTCAGAAACCATTGAAGATATATCGATCAAATTTGGTACGCGTGATATACTTACTTAGGCAAACGTTCGTACGGAAAATAGTTAAAATCGGTTGACGGCCACGCCCACTTTTATATATGGGTATTATAAAGTGACCTAATAAAAACATTTTAGGCCATATCTCTGTCAAATATAAAGATATATCATTGAAATTTTGTCGCATGGGTACAACTATGGACATAAAACAAAAAACACAAAAATTTTGGAAAATGGGCGGTGCCACGCCCACTTATTAAGGGGCAAACATTGCAAGTTTTATGAGTTATAACTCAGAAACCGTTAAAGATATATCGATGAAATTCGGTACGCGTGATATACTTACTTAGGCAAATGTTTCGACAAAAAATTTCCTAAATCGGTTGACGACCACGCCCACTTTTATATATGTGTATTATAAAGTGGCCTAATAAAAACATTTTAAGCGATATCTCTGTCAAATATAAAGATATATCATTGAAATTTTATGGAAGGTGTCCAACTATGGACATAAAACAAAAAGTATAAAAATTTTGGAAAATGGGCGTGGCACCGCCTCCTTTTAGAAGCAGGAATATACGAGATTTCGGAGCCCATAACTCGACAAATAATCGATATATTAGACGAAACTTGGTTTATACACTTTTATTACTTCTGGTAATACATGTTGAAAATTTTAGCGAAATCGGTTGACGACCACGCCCACTTTTATATATGGGTATCATAAAGTGGCCTAATAAAAACATTTTAAGCGATATCTTTGTCAAATGTAAAGATAATTTATTGAAATTTTGTGGTATGATTTCTACAATAGACCGGAAACAAAAAATAGAAAAATTTTGGAAAATGGGCGTGGCACCGCCTCCTTTTGGACAAAGGGATATACGAGATTTCTTAGCCTTTAACTCGACAAATATGAGATATTATGACGAAACTTGGTTTATACACTTTTATAACTTGTGTTAATAGACACGCAAAAATTTATTGAAATCGGTTTATGACCACGCCTACTTTTTAACAAAGATATTTCTGGAACACGCTTTGGAAATTTGTAACGTGACATCTTTGTAACTGGAAGTCATAAAGGAATGAAATTTTGCATAAAGAATAATATTCATATGCTTAGTTGGATGACTGATAAAAATTTTGAAAATGGGCGTGGCTACGCCCACTTTATGCAGCACCCGCTTTATATAAAATCCATCAAACGCAAACAAACAATGAAAACATACAGCGGAGTATCTAATGTTCGATTCCACTCGAACTTAGGCTTCCTTACTTGTTCTAAATACTTAGTTGCCCGTTCCATTTTCCAGTGCCTGAGTCAAAATTGCTACAAGTCCTATTTAACTAGATACAAAATGGAATTTTTTAATAATCCAAAAAAATTTCCATCTTCTTTATCTTTGGGTGGTAAGAATACTAGCCTTGACCATGAAATTGCTGATTTATTTGCAGACTTTTTTAAATCAACCTATTCGTCAACCTGTGTCCAAGCCGGTACTTATCCGTATGAATTAATTAGTTCTAACGGTATTCTTAATCCAGTAATTGACAGTGGCACTTTACTTCAGAGTCTTCTGGCTCTGAAACCGATTTTTTCGCCAGGCCCTGATGGTATTCCGAGTTGTGTGCTTAAGTTCTGTGCCGCGAACTTAACGGAACCGATATTAAAATTGTTTAATTTGTCTTTGAAATCGGTGTTATTTCCATCAATTTGGAAACAATTATTTATCATACCTCTGCACAAAAAGGTAGTAGATCTAACATTGAGAACTACAGAGGAAATACTAAGCTTTCAGAGTTTCCCAAAACCTTTGAAAAAATAATTACCAGTCAAATTCAATAGTCGTATATCTACATATTATTATCATCATGGTTTCGTGAGAAGTAGATCAACCACCACAAACCTGCTTGAGTTTACTTCTTTAGTTCGGGATGGTTTTTCGGCTGAAAAGCAAACGGATGTGATTTACACTGATTTTAGTAAAGCCCTTGATTCGGTCAATCACGTAATTCTGACTCAAAAGCTCGATTTAATAGGGTTTCCGACGAATTTGGTTTTATGGCTCTCAAGCTATCTCTCTAATAGAACTCAAAAGGTGCTATACAAAAACAATATTTCTAACTCGATTAATGTTACCTCTGGTGTACCTCAAGGCAGTCATTTAGGCCCACTGCTTTTCACCCTTTTTAACACGCTTTTATTAGCTTCACCTGTATGTATGTATGTATGTAACTTCATCCCATCCTAAAAGTTGCAAACGTTTAACACAATTATTATTTTTTTGAAACATTCACTTTACTTTTATTGTGTTCTCTCCTCTATTATTTCTATTCACCTCCGGATTCGAATCGTGACATCAACATGGGATTTAACCCAATGACATCATATAGTGGGACATTTAACATTATATTCCATGCTTCATTGAGGCTTTTAAGTTACCTCTCTTCAAAATAGCCTCTATGAATTTCATTCAATTCACTCTCGTATGCAAACCAATAACAGAGAACGTAGATGAACAGATGAGTTGCAACTACGAATAATCGTGGAAGCCAGAGACCCAACAAAATTCTGTTAGTGCATCTGGTGAATAAAAAATTTTAATTCAACACAGCTGGCCGTTAAAATAACAGAAGTAGAGCGAGTTCGTCTGTAGAAAGGAATGTTATATTAAATTTCTGCACATCTGCTGATATGGCTCATTATTCCTCCCATACACCAATTCCATCGATGCACTAATTTCCCAAAACCGCTGGTGTTTTAACTATTTTCTTATTGAATTTGAATTATAAATAAATTAAAAATAAAAAAAAAATCAATTAAAATTAATTTCAATTTGACTTTACTGGGACTCGAACCTGCGCATCAATGAATTTTCTGTATTAAAAACCATACAACAATGCACCAGTTTGCTACAACCGGTGAGTATTTTTACAATTTCCACATCGATTAATTAATTATTTTAAAATTTTCGAAACTTTGAAAATGTAAAAACATTTTGTTGTCCATTTCATCTTGTTGATGGCCAACCCATCAACCTCGTTGATGAGCAACGATCAACCATCTCTATACCTATGCCAATGAAATTTAATCGTCACCCTCTCTGAACAAATAGATGATGCATCAATACATATGTACATACATATGTACATCTATTGAGCAATAATAAATTGGTGGCTGCATCAAAACCCTCACCATTCATCTTGGTGTATCGGGGCACAGCAGCTGCTAGACTCTGATGACTGATCAACGAAAATCCTACTGTCCCCCAAACATATCAAAAAACAACAATAACAATATTGTTGTGTACACAAAAGCATCTATTAAATTATAATTTTTTAATACAGAAAGATATGCACATAGAGGCGCAGGTTCGAGTCCCAGAAAAGTCAAATTGAAACTAATTTAAATTGATTTTTTTAATTCTTAAGTTTATTTATAATTGAAGTTCGATAAAAAATTTTAAAATTACTTTGCTGTTTTAGGAATTTGGAGCATTGGTGAAATCGGTGTATGTGAATAAAACTAAGAATATCAGCAGATGTGCACAAATGTAAAGTAACATTCCATTCTACAGCGCGCTGCTAATTTTTTCAACTTTTCTCTCAAATCTGTAATTCACCATCACTCAACTCTGGCAACGTTAACAGGATGCAATAAGCAAAAGCAGAAAAAATGCAAAGACACAACTAATTGCTGGAAGTAAAATGAAATCCCCCAAATCTCGTTGCTTTGCTTAACTATACAAGCAAACACGGCTCAGCTGAAAACTGAAGCGAATGATAGCCCAGTTAGTCGAGAACGTAAACCCGTGTACCGTGCCAGCTGATCCAACCTATTTAATGGGATTTGTATGTAACCGATTATTCAACGACGTACGACGCAGAAGCCCGTACCGCAGAAATCAAAATCATTTTGATTTTTTACGTAAAAACGTGGCAGCTGATCGCTCGCATGGTTGCAAGGTAGAAGGGTTGCCAGTTGAACATTTTTAGTTATTAAATATTTAAACAGTAATTTTCACAGCATTATACAACTAACTCAACAAGATTGTAAAATGTTATCGAATATACATATATGTGTTCATATGGAAAAAATAGTAAGTCTACTTAAACGAACCATTTATTATTACTTTAATTTTTAAAAAGAAAGGAAAGAAAACGTTTATAAATTTTTTTTAAATCCCAAAAAAATTTAAATATATATATATATATATATATATATATATATAAATTAATAACAAGATAATAGCTTTATTCAACAACTTTACTTGCAAGTACTTGCAAAAAGAGCGTCAATGTCAAATTAAGAGTAAAAACGAGAAAAAGAGAAAATTATCAACCAAAGTAATTGAACACAAAATCGTAAACATTCGCAAGAAAACAGCTGATACGCTGTTTTGACAATTTGATTTTTAGGTTAGGTTGTAATTGAAATTTTTGAAATTGGAAATGAATGGAAATAACTGAATTAGGAAAACAAAATTCTACTTTGGCTATTCCACAACATCATCAACATTCATTTTTGCGCTAACTTATTTAGTACACAATTAGAAATTTGCGTTTAAATTGTTTGTATATTGCCAATTGAAATTTTTGTGATCATATATTTTGGACACTTCTATTTTTTTAAAGCTGCTAGTAGTTGCAAGTGAAAATTTTACTTGCAGCGTTTATCAACTCTCTCGAAGTCTTACTCTCTCAATTTGGCTCTCTTTTGCGAATTTTTTGGGTTATTGAACATAAATTCGTAACTATTCGTAAAAATATGTAAAAATTTTGAGATATTGAACACTCCTAATAAATGAAGATATTATTGAAAATTAAAGCAAAAATTGTATTTATCCACAATGGTGGCGGTATTTTCTTAATTGATAACTCTTGGTGGTCTTCTTCTGCAATTTTTCCAAATTAAAAAGTTAAAAATTGCCACAATAAATCTGAGTTTCTGTAACAAAATCAATTAAAGTGATGTCACACTAATACGATCCACACCACCATGTCACCACCTATTTATACTAGAAAAGATATGAGTTACAGAAACTCAGTACAGATTTCTTAATTAAATACAGATTTTTGTGAGAATCTTGTTGCTTCCCAATATAATTTTTTTATGGATTTCAATTTAATGTTCTGACTGTGTTTTTGTTATTTTATGTTTTAGTCCTTGATAACTATCACCAAGGTGTGATGGAAATATATTGGGCAGCAACAAAATTACAAGCAAAATGTGTTTTAACTACCAACTAAGCCGTAAAAAAGTAACTAAATTAATAAAAAAAAAGTCGTCAACGACAACTTTAAAAACGATTAAATTAGTATTTTATTGTCATTTGGCAAATAATGCACAGTTGTGTATTAAAGAGTAATCTGCATAACACTTTGCAGATTAGTAAAAATCTTGTTTGTTCAAAAATGACTAAATGGCAACCCTGCCAAAATGAAAACAAACTATATATATATGTAAATATGTGTGAGTCCCTGGTTCAAATTCTATTTATAGCACTTATAGCACGGTTGCCGAACTTGGTAATTACCAAAATAGGTTATTTTTTCGCTGTTGGTTTCTTGGTAACTTTCACATCTGTTTGGCAATTTTTATTTTCAAGAAGTTTACTATTTTTGTATACAAGAAAAATATTGAAGTGATTATAGGACAATGAGAATATTTTGGAGCGCTGACTGTTCATTGTGAATATGCACAGGCAAATAAAGAAGAGCATATCTACGATTAAAAACTGAAATAGTTTTGCTTCGATACACATAGTACATATTAGTTGATATTTTTTCGTTTAGGCTTCATATTTGAGCTCTCATGACCAATGGTTTTTTTTTTGTAAGGAAAAAATGTATGTGAAAAATTAATATTTTTGGTAGAAGTTATTAATACATATGTATATAGATCTATTTCGGAGATCACCACATCCCTTCATCAGACTTCTTTTTACTTTTATTCTTGCGTCCGCATAAAACATCCTTTAATGAAAAATTTCACTAAAAAGTTAAAAATAAATAATAGCTTAAAAAACTAAAAAACACGCTTTAATTAGAAACAAAATGATGAACGAAAATATAAGTATTTAAGGAAAAGCGTGGGGGTGCTCAATAATATTTGAACATGAAAATATTCGATTCGTACAACTAGTACAAAAATATACATATATACCTATTTGCGAAATTAAAGAGTACGATATATGAAATCTCAAAAAAGTCAAAATAAAACAAGTAAAAGCGCGGCTGTCTTCGGCCGGACCGAAGACTTCATACCTTTCATGAGTGGGGAAATGAAAAGTTACCTATGTATGTACATAGCCTGATTAAGTTTAATTTATAACTTTAATTCTGTGGGTTATTTATGGAAAGATTTATTAGAAAAAATGGTGTCTTGGCTATTTAAATGGAGGAGCTACACACCAAAATGTCCATATCTGAACAATCGGTTGTATGGGAGCTATATGTTATAGTGGTCCGATCTTGACAATTTTCGGTAATCCCGTTTGGGCCCATATGGGTACAAATACTTCCAAATTTCACGCCGTTAGCTGTTAAAATGGAGGAGTTATACACCAAAATGTGCATATCTGAACAATCGGTTGTAGGGGAGCTATATGTTATAGTGGTCCGATCTTGACAATTTTCGGTAACCCCGTTTGCGCCCATATGGGTACAAATACATTAAAATTTCACGCCGTTAGCTGTTAAAATGGAGGAGTTATACACCAAAATGTCCATATCTGAACAATCGGTTGTATGGGAGCTATATTTTATAGTTGTCCGATCTTGACAATTTTCGGTAATCCCGTTTGGGCCCATATGGGTACAAATATTTCCAAATTTCACGCCGTTAGCTGTTAAAATGGAGGAGTTATACACCAAAATGTGCATATCTGAACCATCAGTTGTAGGGGAGCTATATGTTATAGTGGTCCGATCTCAACAATTTTCTGTAATCCCGTTTGGGCCCATATGGGTACAAATACTTCAAAATTTCAGGCCGTTAGCTGTTAAAGTGGAGGAGTTAGACACCAAAATGTGTATATCTGAATAATCGGATGTTTTGGAACTATATGTTATAGTGGTCCGATCTTGACAATTTTCGGTAACCTTGTTTGGGCCAAAATGGGTACGTCTACTTCAAAGTTTCACGTCCTTAGCTGTTTAAATTGGGAAGTTATGCACAAATTACATCCAAAAATGTCATGTATATCTGAATAATCGGTTGTTTTCTATATGTTATAGTGGTCCGATTCGGCCGGTTCCGACAAATGATCAGCTGCATATAACAACATACCTGTATTCCGAATTTCATTCAGATATCTCAAAAACTGTGGGACTAGTTTGCGTTCACACAGACGGACGGACGGACAGACGGACATGGCTTAATCGACTCAGCTCGTGATTCTGACCATATCGGTATATATTTTGGTGGGTCCCCCACGCTTCCTTCTGGTACTTTCGACAAAAAATTTTTGGCACTAAGTTATAATACCATTTCATTCTCATGAAAGGTATAAATATTAGTTAAAAACAGCGATCTTAAATATTTTTCGACATACTGAGCACCACCCGACGCTTTTCCTTAAATACTTATATTTTCGTTCATCATTTTGTTTCTAATTAAATTATTTCTCAATTTTTAGTACGATCTTTAAGATTAAAGCGTGTTTTTAACACGCTTTTATTAGCTTCACCTGTATGTATGTATGTAACTTCATCCCATCCTAAAAGTTGTAACATTTAACTAAATTAACTAAATTATTATATCTTTCAAACATTCACTTTTATTGTGTTCTCTCTATTATTTCTATTCTCCTCCGGATTCGAAACATGACATCAACAGCCCAACGGCATCATATAGTAGGACATTCAACATTATACTTCATGCTTCATTGCGGCTTTTAAGTTACCTTTCCTCAAAATAGCCTCTATGAATTTCAATTCACTCCCGTATGTAAGCCAATAAGTAACAAGCTTTCAGGGTACGGAAAAACTCACTCACGAACGCTCAAAAATACATTCTTCTCAAATCACAAACAAATGTTCAAAGAAAAACGTATAACCACTCAAATAGCGAGCGAACTAACTCAATGCATAAATTCACTCAAAAATGAAGCTTGTAGCTTTCTGTTTTGGGTTTGTTGTATTTGCAATGAAATCAGCCGCATGTACATACATACGTATGCAAAGCAAGAACTGGTTTTGTTTGTAATTCATTTAATAGTAAGTGCTGAATCAACGAAAAGGAACCCTAATTCTATAATTGCATTTCACGTTTGGAAAGCAATTTTTATACAATGTTTTGTAAACGTGAGGTGAAAAAAATTTCTCTAAAAAAAACAAAAAAAAAAAAATGCGCCACTCGGGACTCGAACCTGAGCTCCTTGGTCCGTAAGCAGCATACCTCACCATTACGCTACAATCGTATTCGGAATTTTGTTGTCTAAATTCGAATTTATTCAATCAGGTTTCTTTTTTTTGTTCTTTTCAAATACTAACGCTGAAATGCTTTACCTCAACTTGGGTATGTTCAGAAACACAGCACAAAACGCAACAGCGGCAGTATATATACATATTGTAGGCTTGCTTGCCGTAGAACATATGACTACTTAAGTTATATTGCTAAGGCACTCTGCACACGGAGCGTACTGCTTTAGACGCGTATTATGGCGTTTTCTTTTCTGCAAAAAAATGCTGCCCTTCTATATCCCAATTATCGAATTGCGTAACCTAACTTTCTATAAAATGAATAAATTTGTAGATAATGGTGCCCTCTTGCTTAGTTAGAGGTTAATATTCAGTAAAATTAACAGACAAGCTTACAAAATAGCTACGAAAATCAAAAAGGGCAACATTTTTTCGAGAAAAGAAAACGGCATTAGATACTACAGACGAAAGCTGTACGCTTTGATGTCGCGCACGTATATTTCAATTGAGGGCTGCACATGAGTCGTCAGCTTCATGCATTCGTCAAAGTATGCTGGCTACATGTCGCTTGGCGTAAAGCAGTGCTGGTAGCTAGGCGTACTACGCTTAGAAAAGAGGAAGAAGAAGATGTTTGTTTACATTTTTCCACTTGGTGGAATTTATGAAAGCAGTAAAATTTGTGTAAAAAATCGGAAAAAATGAGTGTATAATTAAAGAAAATGGAAGATTCCGTAAAATTTTTTATCTTTTCTATTTAAAGCTTCGAAATTTAAAGCAAATACCGTATTATTAATTTGTTTGTTTGTTTTGTGCAGCGAAGTTTCATGTCGCTTCGTGTGCAGATCTTGAGGCGTAGAGAAATCGACGCTACATGAAATGTCTCGTACGCGTCTATGACGATACGCCTCGTGTGCAGAGTGCCTAAGTGTGAACCCAGTGTTACTGTAAATTGTAAATGTAGACTAGTTGTAAGATTGCAAATAAGTATGGCCAATTGTGATTGATTCACAATGATGCAAACTCGTTGATAAGTATAGCGAGTAAGGACGACCATTTTGTGAAAAGGCTTGAACAAGAAAAAGAAAATATAAAGCGATGCATTCGATCTTGACAGCCAACCGGTGAAGTTGTTTTAATTGGAACTTGGATACATACTTCATCAGAAGTGGTGGCGAAACCACATATTTTTTTACAAAAAGGGTAAGTAGCAAAGAAAATTTATAAAATTCAGCGATGGAAGGCGTAAATGCAGAAAAATATACGCTGTTGCAACTAAAGGCCTGGTGCGCAGCTGTTGGCGTTAATACGAGTGGTGCAAAGGCTTCGCTGGCTGCAAAGCTTAGCGAGCTGTCGGCAGAAGCACGCGGTCAGTGCCCAGGTGAAGCTGAAAAAAACCAAATCAAAAAGTCAAGGAAATGTGGAGACAAGATCAAAAGAAACTGACGATGAATTTAGCGATGATGAAAGTGCAACGGGCAACGGTTCTGGTAGCGGTGCCGACAACGGCGATAAAAACGGGACAAACAACGGTCGAAAAAATGAAGCGGAAAATAGTGCAAGCAAAGTAGCGGATAACGGAACAAACAACGGTGCGAGCGGCAGTGCGAACAACGGTGCGAGCGGCAGTGCGAACAATGGTGCGAACAACAGTGCGAACAATGGTGCGAACAACGGTGCGAACAATGGTGCGACCAATATGGTAATTGACGTCAGCGAACAAGATTTGCTAAGCTTACGTAGTGGCCGTTTCGGGCAACGTGTAAATATGAGAGAACATCGACAAAATGACGAGCCGAACAATATTTTGGAGATCACATGTGACGTAGCCGCAGTAAGTGGCGAAATTGGAGACCGCACTAAATTACTCTTGTTGGAAAAAGAAATCGAGTTGCTTAAAATTAAGTTGTCTTTAGAAAAAAATAAAGTGACCATGACACAACCAGCATCCCAAGAAGCATCGTTCGACACAATAAGGCAGCTGTTGTCTGATTTCGATGGCGGCAACGGATTTGAGCTGTGGCAGTCTCAACTGCTTCACCCGCGAAGTGTGCTAAATATTGATGACGAAAGACTCAGCCTAGTAGTGCGACTCAAACTCAGAGGAGATGCCTTGTCGTGGTATTATACCAACAAAATGCACCTGAAAAGTCTTGATGCTATGTTGAAGGATATGGCAGCAGTGTTCACGTGCAATGATAATGTGTTGGCAGCACGGCGTCGTCTGGAAAAACGCATTTGGCGTACTAACGAGTCGTTTGGAAATTATTACTACAAGCAGTGTTTGCTAAGCAGCAGTCTACAGATGAGTGACACAGAACTCGTTGAATATCTCATCGACGAAATACCAAACAAGCAATTACAAACACAAGCGAAACTCCAAAATTTTAAAACGTCTCACGATCTGGTCAACGCATTTCGCACCATCGACTTACCACGCACGCCAAACAAATCGACCGAAAGCAGACTCAGGTGCTACAATTGCAACAGCTCTGGTCACATCTCCAAAGATTGCGGTAAACCAAAACGAGAGTATGGGGCATGCTTTGCATGCGGAGAGAAGGGCCATTTTGCTGCGAACTGCACACAATACAAAAAACCAAAATCTAATAATTTCGTAAGTTACTTTAATATATGTATTTTAGCCGATTCTAACATTAATATGGTTTTAGAAACACTAATCGATTCCGGGAGTCCCGTAAGTTTGGTTAAAAGAAATTTAGCACCAGGACGAATACCGGTACAGGAGGTACAGGAAAATTGCTTTGGAATAAATAATTCAAAATTAGTGACTTTTGGAAAATTACTTTGTAATATAAGTGTGTTTAATAAAAAAATCTTGACTGAACTTATAGTAGTTCCCGATGAATGGATTAGGTATCCAGTTGTATTAGGCAGGGATTTTATTACGGCAAGCGAGGCTAAGCTTAAAATAGGCGATGCAGAAATTACTGATTCCACAATGATTGCAAATTGCGAAAGTTTGGTTTTAGGTGGAGAAAATCACAAATCAGAACAGAGTCACTTATATGAAATAGAAAAAGAAGCCATAAGAGAACTTTTAGCAATTGATAGTGGCAACCAAAACGACTTCGATTATACAATAGGGACTAAGATGAGTGATAAATATAGAGAGGATTTTCAGAAATTGTTTCGCAAAGAATATTTAAATGGGGAGCGACCAATTGAGCCAAAAGTTAAAAAAGAAATGCGCTTGGTGTTAGAAAATAATAAACCCTTCAGTTGCGGTCCCAGAAGGTTATCATACAACGAAAAATCTGAACTACAAAAAATACTAGATGACCTTCTAGCAAAAGGGTATATACGTCCGAGCGACTCTGAGTTTGTATCACCCATAGTGTTAGTGAAAAAGAAAACTGGCGAATTACGACTATGTATAGATTACAGAAAACTGAACAAAGTTACAGCAAAAGATAGTTATCCAATACCATTGATAGATGACTTATTAGATAGGTTAGTAAACAAAAAATGGTTCACAAAGTTAGATTTAAAAAATGGATTTTTTCATGTTTTTGTAGAAAAGGACTCAATAAAATATACTTCCTTCACGACACCTTTAGGGCAATTCGAGTTTTTGAGGATGCCATTTGGCTTAAAAAAGCTCCTGCAATGTTTCAAAAATTTATTAATTTAATTTTCTCGGAAATGATACGTAACAATGAAGTGATCGTGTACTTGGACGACATAATGGTTGCAACAGAAACATTGGAAGAGCATTTACACATTCTAAAAAAAGTTTTCCAGTGTTTAGTACAGAACAAGCTTGAATTGCGATTAGATAAATGTGAGTTTTTACAGACAGAGATCTCGTATCTAGGATACTCAATCACTGCTAAGGGAATAACAGCAGACAGGAAAGGCTTGAAAGCAGTCGAGAATTTTGCAATGCCAACAAAAGTTCAAGAAGTTCAAAGTTTTCTGGGACTTTGTTCGTATTTTCGTAGGTTTATAAAGAATTTCTCCATTTTAGCAAAACCTCTTTATGACCTTTTAAGGAAAGATAGGAAATTTAAGTTTGGTCAGTTAGAAATATAAACATTCGAAGCGCTTAAAGAAAAATTGTTGGCATATCCGGTATTGGCTTTGTATAATCCCAAAGACGCCACAGAACTCCACTGTGATGCTAGTGCCTTAGGCTTCGGAGCAATACTCCTGCAAAAGAAAAAAGACAACAAATTACACCCTGTTTTTTATTTTTCCAAACGAACTACTGACGTCGAGTCCAGATATCACAGCTTCGAGCTTGAGACACTGGCGATAATTTATGCGTTAAAACGATTTCGGGTATACCTGCAAGGCATCAAATTTAAAATTGTTACGGACTGCAATTCTCTGACTTTAACACTTAACAAAAAAGACATAAATCCGAGAATTGCACGGTGGGCACTTGAGTTACAAAACTATGATTATACGTTGGAGCATAGAGCAGGTAATAGAATGCAACACGTAGATGCCCTCAGCAGAGTTAATAATGTTCTAATGATACATACAAATACACTGGAAGAAAATTTGATCATATGCCAGAACAGAGAGGATGATATAAAAAATATCAGGAAAAGTTTAGAATTGTCAGAAAATAGTGCGTATGAAATGAGAAACGGAATCGTGTATAAGAAGAAAGATGGAAACCTACTCTTTTATGTACCTAAGTCAATGGAAGAGCATGTGTTATATAAATACCACGATGAGTTAGGGCACATAGGCGTTGATAAGGTAGTAGATACTGTGAGTAAAAGTTACTGGTTTCCCAAAGTCAGGGAAAAAGCAGTTAGGCATATAGAAAATTGTCTGAAGTGTATAGCTTTTTCAGCAAAACATGGCAAACGCGAAGGTCTGCTCAATATGATCCCTAAAGGAAATAAACCCTTCGAAATGGTGCACGTCGATCATTATGGACCAATCCATAGTAATAACACCAAGTACAAACACGTGCTAGTAGTCATCGACGCTTTCACGAAGTTCGTCCGACTATATCCGGCAAGAACCACTGCCTCAAAAGAAGCGGTAACGTCTTTAGAAGATTATTTCCGAGCGTACAGTAGACCTAAGTGTTTGACATCGGACAGAGGAACTTGTTTCACATCCAAGGAGTTTGAAGAATTCCTGGAGACTAATAATATTCATCATATCAAAATTGCTACAAACTCACCACAAGCTAACGGACAAGCCGAGATTGTAAACAAAAGTCTAGGTCCAATGTTAGCAAAAATAGTTAGTGCAGAAAAGGATAGTGGTTGGCATAAGACTCTCGAGACTATAGAATATGCAATGAATAACACAGTACATAGAGCAGTAGGTGAACACCCTAGTGTATTAGTATTTGGAGTTAGGCAAAAAGGTAAAGTGTTAGATACATTAAAAGAGAACATTCTAGAAAATATACAAACAGCCGACGTCAGGCCGATAGAAGACATAAGGCAACAGACAGAAGTAAAACAACAAAAATCACAAAATTACAATAAGGCGTACGCGGATACGAAAAGAACTCAACCACGCATATTTAAAATAGGTGACTATGTCGTCATATATAATGCCAGTTCTCAGGTAGGAGCGTCGAGTAAATTAGTACCAAAGATCAGGGGACCGCACAAAGTATCAAAAGTTCTTGACAATGACCGATACGTTGTAGAAGACGTAGAAGGTTTTCAGCAAACCCAAATACCTTACACTGGTACGTGGTCGGTAACCAATCTAAAGCCTTGGTATGGTACAGACAGCACTAAGTGATAGGCTAAGAATCAGGGGATTCTTTTCATCAGAATGGCCGAGTTGTAGGCTTTGCTTGCCGTAGAACATATGACTACTTAAGTTATATTTCTAAGTGTGAACCCAGTGTTACTGTAAATTGTAAATGTAGACTAGTTGTAAGATTGCAAATAAGTATGGCCAATTGTGATTGATTCACAATGATGCAAACTCGTTGATAAGTATAGCGAGTAAGGACGACCATTTTGTGAAAAGGCTTGAACAAGAAAAAGAAAATATAAAGCGATGCATTCGATCTTGACAGCCAACCGGTGAAGTTGTTTTAATTGGAACTTGGATACATACTTCAATATTTTTGATGATTGAATGATGAAAAATTTGCGTTAATGATAGGGCTGCCAGGTCCCTCCGGGACAAAACCGGGACACTTTGAAAATTCAAGAAATAACACCCCCCCCCCCCCCTCCCCAAAAAAATTTACATATTTTTATTTACGCACATAAGTATTATTTATGAGCAGGGCAACCTACGCCCTCAATGCTTTTCCCTGAAACTTCTTTTAATTTACAAAATATACTATTTAGTCCCTGTCCTTTTCTTCCACCAAAGTTGGTATTGGTATTATCAGCACCAAAAGCTACAAGGTTTTGTAATGGTATTTTGTGATGACTTAATGAGTCTACACAAAATGACGTTACAGAATCTGCAGTTTCATTAGGTAAATTTGTGAGTTTTAATAATTTTACTTGTAAACCTTCTTTATCCGTGAAAAAGTGCACAAGCAATGGAAACATATTTTCGGCTTTGTGGTTGCTGGCGTCCGTTGAAATTCCATAAAAAGGCAAATTTTTTATTAAAATATCTACCAAGTTTGCTACTGAATGCGGAGCCAAAACATTTTTGATTAAAGCTGTTGCTTTGGTCCTGCAAACTGATTGCTTTGTTGCTATTTCCGAATCAGGATACATGAGCGCATTTAGTTTTGAAGTGCAATCTATTGAGCTGAAGGACAGATGGTGATTAATAATCTTAAATGCATTTGTCAGCTCAGCGGCGGAGATCAGCTGCCTCTTTGCTATATTTGGTTTTACAAAAAAAGAAGAAATTTTTTTTGAAGTAGACGCCTCGCATAACCTTGATTTGTGCTTGGAACTGCCGATATGATCAAGAATATCTGAGCGACCACCGTGACCAATGGCAATAAAACAATCGCAAACTGGGCACAACGATTCATGTTCACTTCTCCCACGTTTCATAAAAGACCGTTCCTCTGTGTATGAGAGAAGGAATTTACATTTCCTTTTTGGCATTTTCTAAAAGTGGTTTAATGCATTATAAACATATCTATTTTATAAATTTTATGAGAAAACTTACAATGAAATCAGAAACACTCAACTCGAAGAACCTAATACCACTGTAGACCTGTAGGCAAGGTTAGGTGAAAAAGAAAAAATGACGGAACCCATTTAGGTGAATATAGCGGACAGTAGCAGCTCAGAGTTGCATTTGAATTACTCTAAAAAACTTTAGAGCTTGGAAACAAAACAAAACTAACTTTTAACTTCAGCTACCCTCGTTGATCACTTAAAAACACTTTCTCAATCTGTTTTAAAGAGTGCACTTTGATATAATTATTTATTATACAACTCTACCACGATCTTAAAATATTTTTTTCACACATTTTCGCTGCGCCGGCAACCCTTTTCTGTCAATGGAACCAATTTTGGTGAATTTCCCAAAATCCCATCTCAAAGCTTGTCTACAGTTCTACAGTGCTAATACTTAGCGCAAAACAAAAACAGCTGTAGCTAATTAGTAAGAACACTTTACATCGATAATCGATATATGTATACTATGCAATGTGCAACTATCTAGCGATGCTAGAGTTTTACAATTGAAGTCGGTAGTTGGTACTTTTATTCAGACTAGTTGGAGCGGCGCGCCGCGGCGCATTATAAGCAAAGCAAATAGTTGGTAGATTTCATGGCTCCTTACAATCGATTAGATTTAAAAACCGGGACATTTTAGGGTTGGACCGGGACACCGGGACAAATGGCCTAAAACCGGGACATGTCCCGGAAAACCGGGACGTCTGGCAGCCCTAGTTAATGAACGCTCTGCTTGTACTACAAAAGCAAATTGCGCTTCAAACTGAGTTTCTGAACAAAGCCCTCCTCTTCACCTTCTGATTGTAAAACATAACAAAACGTTTGGGAAATTTTGTATTTCCAAACTAGTTTGGAAAACCTTGAATAAAAGGGTTTGGAAATTATTGCATAATAAGCTAGTTTACTTCACTGCTTTTTACTCACTGATCAATTTTTCGAGTTCTTTCAAATAATAACAAGTTTGAGCTTTTCTTTCATTTGGAATATACTTTTTTTGCGATTTTGACTTTTTATGTACGTAGTTTACCAATACCCACCCGGGTGACCTAGTACACTTTTCTATGAAAAGACGTGCATATGCATATATTCTTGTTGCTATAACTTTATAAATTTATTGTTTAACTATATTTTGATTGTTTTTATAAAGTTTATAGAAAATTTATAGAATAAAAATTTATTTCAAGCCAAGCGAAATGCCGAAGGATCTATACAACACTTTATGTATTTTGTTTGGCTGATACTTCGTTCATCGCAAATGGGTTTATTGCATTTTATGCATAATTGACTAGTGTTTGGTTTAATTTTCATATCAAAACACTTATAACGTTTTCCTTTCATCTTTACTCTCATCAACCTGCTGGAAGGTTGTCCTTTTTATTAGAAGTAAGGAAGGACATTGATAAATTCATTCTTTCTAGCAAATAGTTCCTAAGATATATACAATTGCCGATTTTATGTAGAATCTTCAAGTAATATTATTCCTAATGGACTTCAGCATAATTTAGATATGACGGAGCTTTCTGAGAAAGCCTGTGACTGAAGAACCTTGATATTACCTGGTTGATTTCCTCCGTATATTATAAATGCAGCAAGTGTTGCTACTTCTAGAAGCAAGGTCGGCAAAATTGTGAAAGATATTGTGTTAGGGAGCACAGAGCGGTTTCCGCTACATTGGTTAAAATATGTGTGATGTTTTTTATTTACTCATGTGGATCAAAGTACCGATGCCTGATCTAGAGCATTAAAAGATAATGCCAAAGCCAGAGAAAATCTCCTTTCATGCTGCTGACGGGTTGAATTCATTTAAAATATATTATCTACATACACACAAACACATACATATTTTATTTTAGTTTATTCTTCCCACCCATAATTTTGTAAAAAAGGTATATATGGCGATATTTCTACAGGAATCCTTTCACGAGTCAACAAAGTCCTTCACAACTCGCTCGGCTTGTTTTGATCGTTTTTTTTTTTTGAATAATGGTATTTTGGATTTGAATGCTTCAACGCCAAATTCAAGTAAATAATTAATGTGTCGTAACCGTATTATTCATTAAACCTTTGCCTTAGGATTCAAAATTTTGAATTTTTTACTTTATATACACCCATTACGGGGTGTTTGTTTTTTTTGTTGGCTTAATTTTACCAAATATAGTTAAATTAAATATTTTTAATCATTCACAGGCTTACATTTTACAATGGTAATAAATATGTTTGGGCAATAAAAAGTTAAAGCACGCGAAACGCCCGTAATGCAAGAAAATGTATATGGGTCACCCGGGTGGGTATTGGTAAACCTCGTATATAAAAATCTCTGGTAATCGTAAGGTTAATGAAAAATTTCACTAAAAGGTTAAAAATAAATAATAGCTTAAAAAAACTAAAAAACACGCTTTAATCTTAAAAATCGTACTAAAAATTGAGAAATAATTTAATTAGAAACAAAATGATGAACGAAAATATAAGTATTTAAGGAAAAGCGTGGGGGTGCTCAATAATATTTGAACATGAAAATATTCGATTCGTACAACTAGTACAAAAATATACCTAGTTGCGAAATTAAAGAGTACGATATATGAAATCTCAAAAAAGTCAAAATAAAATTATTAGTAAAAAAACCGATTTTAAATATTTTTTGACATACTGAGCACCCCACGCTTTTCCTTAAATACTTATATTTTCGTTCACCATTTTGTTTCTAATTAAATTATTTCTCAATTTTTAGTACGATTTTTAAGATTAAAGCGTGTTTTTTAGTTTTTTTAAGCTATTATTTATTTAGTTTTTTAAGCTATTATTTTTATACTCAGCTGTACTAGTACACAGAGTATTATAGTTTTAATCACATAACGGTGGATTGTAACATAATGAAATAATAGAGATAGATAGATATAGACTTATATATATCAAAATGATCAGGGTGAAAAGAGAAATCGATTGAGCCATGTCCGTCCGTCTGTCCGTCTGTAAACACTCTAACTCGCGCAAAAATTGAGATATTTTGATGAAATTTGGAAAGCAAGTTGGTATCGAGACTGGGACGGTTGGTATTGAAAATGGGCGAAATCGGACCATGACCACGCCCACTTTTCCTATATAGAAAAAATCGGAAATTTGGTATCTCAGCCACTAATATAGCTAGAGCGATGAAATTTTACCCACGTGTTGAGCTCAGGCCCCTATGAAGAAATTTGGTGAAATTTTAGAAAATGGGCGGTGCCACGCCCACTTATTAAGGGTCAAACATTGAAAGTTTTATATGTCATAACTCAGAAACCGTTTAAGATATATCGATGAAATTTGGTATGCGTGATTTACTTACTTAGACAAATGTTTTGATAGAAAATTGTCAAAATCGGTTGACGGCCACACCCACTTTTATATATGGGAACTATAAAGGGGCCTAATAAAAACATTTTAAGCGATATCTCTGTCAAATATAAAGATATATCATTGAAATTTTATGGCACGAGTTCAACTACGGACATAAAACAAAAATCAAAAAAATTTTGGAAAATGGGCGGTGCCACGCCCACTTATTAAAGGTCAAACATTGAGGGTTTTATAAGCCATAACTCTGAAACCATTGAAGATATATCGATGAAATTTGGTACGCGTGATATACTTGCTTAGGCAAATGTTTGGACGAAAAATTGTTAAAATCGGTTGACGGCCACGCCCACTTTTATATATGGGTCTTATAAAGTGACCTAATAAAAACATTTTAAGCGATATCTCTGTCAAATATAAAGATATATCATTAAAATTTTATGGCAGGAGGCTAACTACGAACATAAGACAAAACCCGTAAAAATTTTGGAAAATGGACGTGGTACCGCCTCTTTTTAGAAGCAGGAATATACGAGATTTCTTAGCCTATAACTCGACAAATAATTTATATATAATGACGAAACTTGGTGTGTACACTTTTATTACTTGTGGTAATACATGTTCAAAATTTTAGAGAAACCGGTTGACGGCCACGCCCACTTTTATATATGGGTCTTATAAAGTGACCTAATAAAAACATTTTAAGCGATATCTTTGTCAAATGTAAAGATAATTCATTGAAATTTTGTCGTATGATTTCTACAATAGACCGGAAACAAAAAATAGAAAAATTTTGGAAAACGGGCGTGGCACCGCCTCCTTTTAGACAAAGGAATCTACGAGATTTCGGAGCCCATAACCCGACAAATAATTGAGATATTATGATGAAACTTGGTTTATACACTTTTATAACTTGTATTAATAGACACGCAAAAATTTATTGAAATCGGTTTATGACCACGCCTACTTTTTAGCAAAGATATTTCTGGAACACGCTTTGGAAATTTGTAACGTGACATCTTTGTAACTGGAAGTCATAAAGGAATGAAATTTTGCACAAAGAATAATATTCATATGCTTAGTTGGATGACTGATAAAAATTTTGAAAATGGGCGTGGCTACGCCCGCTTTATTCAGCACTCGCTTTATATAAAATCCATCAAACGCAAACAAACAATGAAAACATACAGCTGAGTATCTAATGTTCGATTCCACTCGAACTTAGGCTTCCTTACTTGTTATAAATGACTTGCCACAGATTTTGTCTCATTCCCGAGCTCTAATGAATGCGGACGATGTAAAAATTTGTTATACATACTTTCCCTCAGACTTTTCTCGCTCAAATCTACTTCAAGTTGATTTGAATTCATTTCAACGTTGGTGCACAATAAATGCACTAGTTTTAAACTGCTCCAAATGTAAGTTTATGTCATTCCAC
Organism: Urophora cardui; assembly: GCA_960531455.1. Taxonomy (NCBI): domain Eukaryota; kingdom Metazoa; phylum Arthropoda; class Insecta; order Diptera; family Tephritidae; genus Urophora; species Urophora cardui. Next base: position 91,200,114 of record OY482673.1, on the reverse strand, counting down.
CGTGTGAAGCCTGTTCTGTCATCTTATGTACTTTATGGCACTCCTATGGAGCGTATATCTGCGGTTAACGATTTAGGTGTTCTGTTCGACTCGAAACTGGGTTTCAATTCACATATCTCTGCTATTACAAATAAAGCAATGGGTACTCTTGGTTTTGTTAAACGCTGGGCTAAAGAGTTTAATGATCCTTATCTCACTAAGGTCCTTTATATTTCGTTGGTCCGTCAAAGACTTGAGTATTGCTCGTTTGTATGGTGTCCAGTATATATCTACATATATATGATGAATTTCATATCACAGGCTGAAAAAAACGAACATTTTGAACCCGACCCCCTCAGAAATTGATGATGAAATTTTACCTACTCAAACACAACCTCATTTTTAGAAATTGCATTTTCGAAATATTGTGGGCGTGGTAAGGTATCGAAATATTGGAAAATACCCGAAAATAATCGAAAAAAGACGATAATAGGTACTTTTAAAGTGTGATTACTAGGGAATGGCTTTACCGATTTCAAAGATCTTTACACCATTAGAAAGGTATTGAAATTAGCTTTAAAAAAAATACATTGTAAAAATTTTTTTTGTTTTAGTACACTGAAGAAAATTTTTTTCAGTGTAATATGTAATATAGAATTTTTACAGTGTGTGTTTTCAAAAGGTGATTTTAATACCTTTCTAATGGTATACAAATTTTTGAAATCGGTTGATTAGTTTACGCGTGATATCAAAATACAAGAAAGCCAAGAGATGCATTTACTTAAATAAATTTAAAAAACAAAATAAAGAAAAAGGCCATTTTAGTTTTCAGATATGTTATATATATTAAATAGACTTTTCTAAACAAAATTTGTATTTTTCAAAATCGCTTGATCTTTGAAGTGTTTTTTCAGTTTCAAATTTTATTTTGGAAAACATTTTTTTTCAGTGTACTAAAACAAACAAAATTTTTACAGTATATTTTTTTGAAAGCTAATTTCAATACCTTTCTCTGGTGTAAAGATCTTTGAAATCGGTAAAGCCGTTCCCTAGTAATCACACTTTAAAAGTACCTATTATCGTCATTTTTCGATTATTTTCGAATATTTTTGAATATTTCGATACCTTGCCACGCCCACAATTTTTCGAAAATGCAATTTCTGAAAATGACGTTGTGTTTGGGTAGGTAAGGTGTACCTCTGTGCAAAATTTCATCAAATTCTGAGGGGGTCGGGTTCAACGCATATTGGGTTTGATATGAAATTCATCATATATTAAAATGGTGTAAAAAATGTTACTAACCTCATATGATGAGAACGGCAGGGCCGATTTCTGTAAAATTTCTTGCCAGTTGTTCGTATTCTCGGGGAGAAGGTTCCTACGGAAGAAAATTTTGGTAAAGTCCGAAAATTGGTAAAATCCGTGTGTATGTGTGGATGTGTGTCCTTTATAGACTCCCAAATTAATCCACCGATCTTTATGAAATTTTCACAGCAGATTAATCTGGTGTTAGCGCACATAATAGGATATATAGAATTTCTAAAAAGTGGCAGCTTCTCGGAATACAGGCCTAAATGTGGACCCAGATCGACCCAGTAAGTCTTCGAGCAATATGGGTATCAAATGAAAGGTGTTGAACAGGCCTTCAACATAAAGTTATTTTCATTTCTATGCCTAGGCCGGGTCCCCTGGACAGTTTCTGAGCGATATTGGTATCAAATGAAAGCTGTTGAGGAGGACTTCAACAAAGAGCTCTTTAAATAGTGATGCCTAGGCCGGGTTCCAAGATTTGGATCAAAACGTGGACCCAGATAACCCCTGAATGTCTTCGAGCGATATTGGTAGCAAATAAAAGGCGTTGAGCAGGGCTTCCACATACATACATCTATTTTCATTGTGATTTCTAAGGCCGTTTACCAGAGATGGATAAAGTAGTGGGCCCGGATGGTAATGGACGATCCCGGTAAGGTAAAGGTAGATAGGTATAGGGATAAGGATAAGGATGGGGATAGGGATAGGGATAGGGATAGGGATAGGGATAGGGATAGGGATAGGGATAGAGATTGAGGTTGAGGTTGAGATTGAGATTGAGAGTGAGATTGAGATTGAAATAGAGATAGGGATCGAGAGAAGTAGGTTTGTCGCGGCGAATATAACTATAACTTTTATTCAGAGAATAGACAATTTTTTTTATTATTCGCAGTCATTAAGATGGACTCTAAGATAATGGATAGCAATACGGTAGTCAAAGACTTTTCTATAGGCTTCATAGGAATAAATTTTAGCAGAACAACGTATCGAGTCAGTGCAGAAACAATTTTTATTATTTGCTCTACGGGCCCTTAATTGGGACTCAAATCTTCATCTATCACCTTATAGAAGCAGGCTTCTTCTTATTGATTTGCCAACTTTGGAAAATCGTAGAATATTGCTTGGGGTAATGTTCCTGCATAAGCTGATTCTTGGCGAGGTTGATTCCTCTGTGCTGCTAAGCCAACTAAACTTTGCAGTTCCGGCCAGGGCATCCAGAAACCACGTGCTTTTCGATTTACCCCTTTGTCGCCTAAATTTTGAAAAAAGTGATCCCTTGCGTGTTTGGTGCTCGGTACTATAATGATTTGTACAAATTTATTGGTTTTGAATGTTCGTTTGCTGTCTTGCATAATGCAATACTTCTTGGTCTAAACTGATACTTTAAATTTAAATTTACTTTTTCACTTTTATGTAATGTTAAGGTAAGATCACACGATTTGTACATTTGGCTAAAAATTTGCCAAATTGATAGGCAAAACGTGTGAACGGTAAATTTTATTTGACAAAAATCACAAAGGACAAATATTTAGGCCTTTGTGGCAAATCAAAAACAGCCCTTGTAGCCAAATCGTGTGAATACAAATGTGATACAGAAGGTAAATGAAAATGATGATAATGGACAAATTTTGATTTGCCACTTGGATATATGAACTATGTTCGAATCAGCGTTAAGCCGAGATCACACGATTTACGCATTTGTACAAAAAATTACAAATTTAAATTTGTCCACATTTGTCCATTTTGATATCGATGTGCAAATGATTTGCTTTGCGTTCACACGATTTGCCCGATTTATTAGCTTTTGATTTGCCACACATTTGTACATAGAAGTAAAGTGGCAAATTTGTTCACATTCGTTCACACGATTTAACCAATCGTGATAAAACAGTCGTATGAAAAATATAGAAGCATACTTTTGGGCATTATTTGGAAGAAAATTTTATGAAAAATTAACAAACAAAAATTAATCAAATAGGTATTAAATCATTATAAGTACATGTATTTTCACGTTTTCAAAACTGGATAATACTTCTTTTAATTCTCTGTAAGATGATATGAAGTTAATTTAATTCATTCAATAGAATACGTGTGCTAACGAGCTCCAAAAAAATGGTCATTGTGAAATGTTGACTTTGGTTGCACAAAAGTGAATGAAATGTTGCAGATACGTCGAAATCGTATATGAAGAAATTGTTTATGTACTCATTTTGAATGAAAGTGATTATGTTACGATTTTGCTCGGAATGACTATTTTCGGAGTTAGAAACAAATGAAGGATCAAAATCATATATCAATTTCGATTATTTTTAGTAATGGTTAGGGTAATAGTAGGATATAGTCACGTGCAAAGTTTTGTTAAATTCGCTCGGAAACTGACTGAGTTATTACCAGGGGTTCATGTTTATTTATATTCGGTTTGGATTCGGGAAATTATTAGAAAAATAAGAGGTTAAGTATTCGGGTTCGGTTTCGGATCCGGTATTTGGAAAAATATTCGGTTCAGATTCGGGAAAGCATTCGTTTCAAATTCGGGCAAATATTCTTTCCTAATTTGGGAAAGTATTCGAAAAATCACTTTTTGAAAAAGTATACTTGTGTGACTAGCAAGAATAATTGAATAACGTCAAAAATGTATTCATTATACAAAATTATCTCAATAAGGAATAAAAAATTATTCCTAATTTTTTCTAGCTAAACGTTAAAAAATGCTTCTTCGGCCTATATGACACTACGTTTTTTCTCTGGTATATTTGGTTTGAAAAACCCGCCGAAAGTCAAAATACAAAAACAATTCTTGAAAAGAGACAAAACCTGTGTTCAATTACTAAAAATTTTTAACTTATTTTTCATAAAAACTGTCATTTTCATATGGAGAGCTGTCATTTTTTACGAAAAATTCGTAACAATTTTTTGTTATTGAACAGAGCTAAATAATAATGGCTTTGTTCAGAAACTCAGTTTGAAGCGCAACTTGATTTTGTAGTACAAGCAGAGCGTTCATAAACGTAAATTTTGCATGAAGCGTCGCTCATCATTAAAATAATAATTACTGCCGCTGTTGCGCTTCATGCTGCGTTTCTGAACATAGCCAATATAATAATACAATGGCGCTAATATAACTCTGACGAGTTTTATGGCCGGGCTTCTCTCCCAATTCGAGGTGTGCTCCTTTTGTTTGTCCTACTAATTGGGTGGACCTACAGTTCTATGCCGGTTCCGAACGGCGAATGCATTTTTTTGAGAAGCTTTTTCATGGCACAAATACACTCGGAGGGTATGCCGAGAGGTGACCGCTGTTTCTAAAACCCCAACAATTGAGTTTTAATTAATTAGAAAAAAATTTTTTGGTGTTTGTTCGGACTGGGGTTTGAACCCGAGACTTTTGGTATAGCAGGCGAGCACTCTACCCACTGCACTACAGCGGCCACGAACAGAGCTAAGTACTCCATTAAAAACAATTTGATTGACATTAAACTTCAAACTAAATGAAAATAATATTTATTTCAAAAATTAATTTTTTTCGAAATTGGAATTCAAATTACTGAAATAAAAAAATTATGCGTCTCAAATGGCAGGGTATCTGTGTATTCCATTTTATAAAGATAATAATAATAATAATAAAAATAAAAATAATAATAATAATAATAATAGGGTAAGAATTTCTGAAACGGGCCACCCAAAACATAAAATATTTCCGTTTTGGTCGGCAGTCGCGTTTTTGGAAAGCTCTTTGTGACACCAATAAACACCTGATGTTGTTTTTGGGGACAAAATTTTTTTTTTTATCATATATAAGCAATTAAATTTTTTTGACCTTTTTTCTTTAAAACGCGATTGCAGACGATCTACCTAACCGATTTTGACAACTAAACCAGCATTTTCTTTGTTTTTAAAAGTTTTTTATTATCATGTTTAAAAAAAAAAAATTTTTTTTAAGTTAAATTCTTATGAAAATCCTTGGAAGATGGTCGCAAAAATTGTGTTCTCCGCCTCCTTTCCATAAAAAAAAAATAACGGCATGTGCAAAATTTTACTACCTTTAATATTCAGAAGTCAAAAAAAATGGATCGCAATAGGGAAAAAATTAGTAATTTTTTATATGAAACTGAAATATGAAAATATGTTCATTTAAACGCTTACAACTCTTGAACCGTGGTACGGAATCGCACGACATTAAGTACGCTTATTTACTACAATACCGTGAAGCCGTAAGACATAATCTAGCCATCATCGGAAAAGTGGGAGTGGTACCTCCCATACTAACTAATGCTTTCAATTCATGTAAATCTTTCAATATTTTTCATAAAACAGTGGCGATAGATAGATAAGTAAAGTAGATGTGGAATACATACAAAAACACTGCAACTTGTTTATTTTATTGCGAATAAAAATAAATATTATAGGGTTATCTGTGGTTAGTGTAAAGTGTCATTGATACATTTACATAGTATATATTTAAGTCCAGCTTAGCTGCAAACGTTGACGATGCGTGCTATGTTGTAACATGGGCTGGTTAAGTGATGTCACAATATTCGTTTTCGGAAAATTTA
>OY482673.1:91181771-91184271 GCA_960531455.1 Urophora cardui | reverse complement strand
TAATAATAATAATAATAATAATAATAATAATAATAATAATAATAATAATAATAATAATAATAATAATAATAATAATAATAATAATAATAATAATAATAATATAATAATAATAATAATAATAATAATAATAATAATAATAATAATAATAATAATAATAATAATAATAATAATAATAATAATAATAATAATAATAATAATAATAATAATAATAATAATAATAATAATAATAATAATAATAATAATAATAATAATAATAATAATAATAATAATAATAATAATAATAATAATAATAATAATAATAATAATAATAATAATAATAATAATAATAATAATAATAATAATAATAATAATAATAATAATAATAATAATAATAATAATAATAATAATAATAATAATAATAATAATAATAATAATAATAATAATAATAATAATAATAATAATAATAATAATAATAATAATAATAATAATAATAATAATAATAATAATAATAATAATAATAATAATAATAATAATAATAATAATAATAATAATAATAATAATAATAATAATAATAATAATAATAATAATAATAATAATAATAATAATAATAATAATAATAATAATAATAATAATAATAATAATAATAATAATAATAATAATAATAATAATAATAATAATAATAATAATAATAATAATAATAATAATAATAATAATAATAATAATAATAATAATAATAATAATAATAATAATAATAATAATAATAATAATAATAATAATAATAATAATAATAATAATAATAATAATAATAATAATAATAATAATAATAATAATAATAATAATAATAATAATAATAATAATAATAATAATAATAATAATAATAATAATAATAATAATAATAATAATAATAATAATATAATAATAATAATAATAATAATAATAATAATAATAATAATAATAATAATAATAATAATAATAATAATAATAATAATAATAATAATAATAATAATAATAATAATAATAATAATAATAATAATAATAATAATAATAATAATAATAATAATAATAATAATAATAATAATAATAATAATAATAATAATAATAATAATAATAATAATAATAATAATAATAATAATAATAATAATAATAATAATAGTAATAATAATAATAATAATAATAATAATAATAATAATAATAATAATAATAATAATAATAATAATAATAGTAATAATAATAATAATAATAATAATAATAATAATAATAATAATAATAATAATAATAATAATAATAATAATAATAATAATAATAATAATAATAATAATAATAATAATAATAATAATAATAATAATAATAATAATAATAATAATAATAATAATAGTAATAATAATAATAATAGTAATAATAATAATAATAATAATAATAATAATAATAATAATAATAATAATAATAATAATAATAATAATAATAATAATAATAATAGTAATAATAATAATAATAATAATAATAATAATAATAATAATAATAATAATAATAATAATAATAATAATAACCCACGCCCTCCAATCCCGCCCTACCGCACGAGAGGCGCATCCGCATAACGTACGGATAATTTTTTTTTTTTTTTTTGCCGAGTCGTGTTGAAAGGCAGGAGTTTATTAAGCGTCGAGTTCTAAAACTTCTCAGCTACAGAAATATGTATATCACCAGCTGAATAAAAAAATAAAAGAAAGTAGTAAGAAAAGTAAAGAAGTGCAACAGTATTCTAGTAATCAATTACATGTTAAGTGAAGATAAAATATTATTTCGAATTTGGCAAAGGGAATCGGAAGAATCAAATAGGTTGTAGTGAGAGTTGTAATTGAGACATAAGTATCGTAAAGGATCATACAACTCAACATTTGTTTTACACTGTTTCAATAAGAGAGGTGTATAATGTCTTGATATACGAGAGGGAACGTTAATTTTTATTTCGGATAGAAGAAAACGGGCTGAATATGAGTCCTCTAAGTAGCTTAGACAAAAATACTACACCCAACATTTCCCTACGGCTAGATAGCGTTGGAAGGTTTATAAGTTTTAAACGACAGGAATAAGAGGGAAGATTATAACGAGAGTCCCAGTTGAAGTTTCTCAGAGCAAAAAGCAAAAACTGCTTTTGAACAGATTCTATCCTATCAGAATGCACTTGATAATGAGGATTCCAAACTATAGAAGCGTATTCCAGAATAGGCCTTACCAACGTTGTGAATAATGACTTAGTAATATAAGGATCTTTAAATTCCTTCGCCCAACGTTTAATAAAAGCTAAAACACCTTTCGCCTTATTGATAGTAGCATTAATATGAATTTGAAAATTCAACTTGCCATCCACAGTAACACCCAAATCAACAAATTCATATACTTGCTCAAGACTTGAGTCATTAATTTTGAAAAAAGCTGGTTGTATAGTTTTCCGTGATAAACACATGAATTTACATTTCTGAAGGTTTAGTGGCATTAAGTTTACATTGCACCACGTTATTAA